>VZRF01010027.1:191064-273564 GCA_013396875.1 Vireo altiloquus
ATTTTCATTTTCTTTGCAAACCTTACTGCTTTAAGGTATTGAATAAGCATTCAGCACTCAGAAGTTCACATCCAACTTTTTCTCCACCTCCCTGGACATCAGCAGGCTCCCTGGGGTGTCTGATTCCCAAGCTGGGACAGCAGGGAAAGGTTTCCTCCCCAGCTCTCTGCCTTCCCCTGAGTGCAGAAAAATGACAATTTTCAACTTCAGCTTTCACGAAACTCCCAAAATGCAAGAGAACTCCTGCACTTGGGCACAGCTTCCCCTCAGGATGAAGGACTGCAAGGAGACAAGGTAAAGGAGATGTTTCTGGTGGAGACACCCAGGTGGGCATCAAACAGACATCAGGAAGGCAGGAGACACGGAATTATGGAATTATGGAATAGTTTGGATTGGAAGGGACCTTAAAGGCTGTGGGCAGGGACAGCTTTCACTATCCCAGGTTGCTCCAAGCCCTGTCCAGCCTGGCCTTGGGCACTGCCAGGGATCCAGGGGCAGCCACAGCTTCTCTGGGCACCCTGTGCCAGGGCCTGCCCTCCCTCCCAGGGAAGGATTTATCCCTAAAATCCCATCTAAACCTTCCCTTTTTCAGCTTCAAGTCATTCTCCCTTGTCCTGCCACTCCAGGTCCTCCTCAAAATTCCCTCTCCAGCTCTCTCAGAGCCCCTTCAATACTGGAATGTTCATCAGAAAGATCAGGTGAGGATCCCAGGTTCATGTCACATCCATAATCCATTTTGCACAGAACTGTCCTCCTGGAAAGGACCTGAATCATTTGCAGACTCCAAAGTGAGAAAAACCAGAATTGTATTGCTTTCCTCAGTCCTGTCACTTTTGGACTGGTTTCTGCCAGGAAAACTGATTTGTATTTTTGTTTTCTGTCACTACAAATATTGTTGTTATCCCAGTAAATATAGAACTTGCTCTTTTCTTCTAGGAAGCTTTTGGATATTTTATAAACAAAACATGTCAGGGTGAGATTTGTCTTGTTAGTTTGAACCACCTGGATTTGAAGTGTTTTTTGTTTTTTTTTTCCTTTCACAACCACACGAGCTACAAAAAGCACTTTTAAGGAGCAGATCCCTCCTGATGTGAGACCCATTTTAGAGAGAGGATCTTGTTCCCAACCATGGGCTTGGCAGCTGCCCTTTCCAAGAGATGAGAAATCTTGCCTAAAATCAACCAGACAGGCAAGAATATTCTAATTTTGATTTAAACCACACCAGTGAAATTTGTGAAGGCTACAAATCCATTGGAAGTGGTGGCTGGTGGAACAGGTGAGAGAACCACTCCATTTTACCTCTTTGTGACCTGATCAAAAGTGAGTGCCTTCTTCTAATCCATCTCTTTCTATTTAAAAAACATTTTATTTAGGTTTGTTTTTTTTTTTTTAAAGCTAACTCTTCTATTGCCTTTTTGCTCTGGTGGTTTCAGATTCTTTTCTGGCAGAGGAACTGCCCAAGATCTCTTCCCATGAGACAGAACCTGGAGAGATGAGGAGAGATCAGCTTTCAAATCCAAATTTGGGGCTCCTTTAACGCAGATGCTAAACACTCTATTGTGGATAAATGATATTATCAATGTATTATTCACAAGGCATTCAGAACTTGTAAATTATTTATAAAAATTGCACACTTTTACTCCAATAACTTCGATTATGTGGATGATGTGAGCAGTGTGATATTAGGAGTAGAAAGGAGACTGGATAATACCCCAAAATTCAGGTATGCAAGCAATATAATAAATATTTATATAATTTAATTACCTAATGATCACACTACGACCTGTCAGTGAAGGATTTTAGCACCTCTCTAACAAGGAGGTGACAGAACTGATTTTCTACCAGGGTCATTTATTTGGGGGAGGAGGGAACAGGTGAGAAAAAGCAGCATTTGGGTTGAAATTGTCTTTTTTTCCCCTTCCCAGCCTCACTCAAGGAATCTGAATCAGCATAAACCAGGATGTATTGAACCATGCCTATTATCCCCACTAGAGAAGAGAGGCCACAAAGGGCTGAATTTCATCTGGCTCTTGGATAATTCAGGAAACAGATGGAATGCTACATCTTTCTCAGAGCCTGAGGACTAATGTAGCCCTGTGGCATTATCTATCAGACTAGAGTGGGGCTCTGGATTTTTGAAGACCATTCCCAGGTCAAACTGGAGCATAATGCAGAGAAATATCCTTGGAAAAGCACTTACTTAGGGTTTTATACAGATTTCAGTCAGCTTGGAGTTTGTGCCACTTGGCTTGAGACACAAGGCGAAAACGCACATTTACTGAGACGTAATCAGAAAAGGTTCTCAACTCTTAAAACTTTGCAACAGTCTTATTATTGATAAATATATATTTAAACTCAGCTTTCATTCTGGTATTTACCTGATATGAGTTTTAAATTATTTCAATCCCTTTTCACATAACCTTCACGGCAAAACGCAAGCTCCAAAATGGACGAATCAAAAAGAAACCTCTGGCAGAACGACATAAAACCTCTGAAAACATTGTGAGATTTTTCTTTTTTTTCCCCCACTCACGTAAGCTATTGCTTTGCTGGGAATATCTCCATCCTGGAGTGAATTTTTATGGACGAGCTCTATGAAAATGGGGGTTTTAAATAGTTACAACCCCCCTAACGATGCTGACACAACTCCGAGGCTGCAATAAATCACCAAGGCACAGCCACGACTGCTGGAGGCGTAGGAGACCCTCCAGATTCGTGGTGCTGCTTCTCCTCACTCAGCTCTCTGGATACAAATGAGGAAGAAAGAGAGGAAGAGAGGAGGAGAAGTTTAAGGAGGAATCCAAGTGTGGCGTCCTAAGGTGTTGTTCTTTATTTGGAGTGCTCTCTCTTTTCAATTTCTCATGTCAGGAAAATAAAAGAAAAAACTTTTCTGTTGCCTCAGGTTTGTTTATGATATCTTATCAAAGGTTCAGGAGCAGCCTCTCTGCTGCTTCCAGGTGCACAATGGCCACAGAAGCTGCTTACAGAGAGTTTATATAGTTTTTATTATCAAATAAGAAAATTTTACGTATTTTTTTTATCTTTAAAACCAATATCTATCAATTTTATTAATATGTTTCTTCTACACTAGATTCTTTTTACTAATCACTAAATTACAAGAACTTAGGTCAGAGAAGAAGAAGAAAAAGAAGAAGAAGAAAAAGAAGAANCTAGGCCTTTTTGGGGAGCTCTGGGGATAAAATTTGTCCTTAAAAGATCAGGAGAAGTTTTTTGGCTTCCTAGGGTTCCAACATCCAAGCTGGAATTGGAACTGGAATTGGACATTCATCTGAAGCTTCCTCTCTCTGCAGCAAGAGTTTGTCTCAAATTTTCATGTTGCTCTTAAAGGAGGTGAGAGTGGAGGAGAGGAGCACTGGAATTTGAGTTCCAGGTTGGAATAGAAGCCATGGATACTGGGAAGGATCACTGCTCTGGGGATGTCAGAAATCCTTCAGAAATTCTTTTCAGAATTTCAGAAATCCTTCCCTTTTGATTGCATTCCCAAACTGCCTCAACTTTTTGCCCCCAGCTGCTCACAGGGATTTTCAGTCCCCAGTCACCATTTTCCCACGAGTTTCTCATGCTGCTTTTGACACCTTTTTACAGCTAAACATGATGCCATATCTTTCTAGGTATGGAGAGCAAACACTTGGCAAAGCACATTGGGAAAACTCTGGTCACTCCTGTCCAGTAAATGGAATATTCAAAAGAATGGGAGACATCATGGACAGGAGTAAAAGCAAATTCTTCCAGTACTCACAATGTCACAGGCAAAGGGAACTGGACAAGGAAATAAATCAACCTTTCCTTTAAAACTCCAGACTCTGAAATCATAGCAGAATGGAAGATCTTCTTCCAAATTCATCTCAGAAATTGAGTAATTCCCTGTATGGGTCAACTTTGCAAAGCACTTTTCAGACAAAGATGATGTTGGTAAGTCCAGAACTCTGGATAACAAAAAGGAAGTGTTGTGCTGCAAGAAACCAACACAAGAATCCAGAAATCTTCCACAGTGTTCAGCTTGGCATCGTCTGAGGTTTTTAAGAGGACCAACAAAAGAATTGTCTCATCTCCTGAAAAAAAAACAGGAGGTTGCCCTTCCCTCAGAACAGGGAATGCTGTGCACTTCCCAAACTCCTGATAAACCTCCTGCCTACCTGGACTCATGGGCAGGATGTTACCAGAAATGCCTTTATGATGTAAATGGACAAAACATTGACATAAGTTGGCAAAACAATAAATTATTCAGCCAGGATGGTTCTCTGCAAATCTGTTTTGACATCAGGCCTGAGACACTGAGCTTGGGAATAGGGAAGCACAGAGGAATTTATCTTCCCATTTAAACTATGGATTCCTACCGTCCTCAGCCCAACTGGAGGGAATGAAAAGGCACTTCTGTCACTCAGAGTATCTCCAAGAGGTTTACTCATCCTACAGGAAATCCAGCACTGCAGGAAGAAATCCCAGCAGTTTGATTTCCTCTGAAAATTTGGTTATTTGGAAATTATCCAACAGGTTCAAAAGGTTCCTGGGAGGACTGACAGGCTGACAGATGGTTCTGAGGAATGGTCTGAGCCTCGTTTCACATGGAAACCAGGTTAAAGACAAGCAAACAGTGAGGCATGAGCAACAGGCAACCAACTCCCACCCCAAGTTCAGAAATGGTGCTGGGAAAAACTCATGATACTGGGGCTGCAATATCTGATTTTCTTTCCCCTTTTATTTGCCCCATTCCTGCTTCTTGGTCAGGGCAGTCATGTCTTTTATACCTCTGAAGGATGAAAATCTCGACTTCTGTGGTTTTTTAGGGATGCACCCACTTTGTGGTAGGTGCTAAACAAATAAAATTTGTGTGTGCAGGCAATATTTGTACAGTTTTAATACCTGATGATCACACTATGACTTGACTATGAAAGATTTTAGCACCTCTCTGTCAAGGCAGTGACAGAACTGATTTTCTACCATTGTCTTTTATTTGTGTGAGGAAGGAATAGGCAAAAGCAAAAGCAGCATTTTGGTTGAAATAGTCTTTTTTCCCCCTTCCTAGCCTCACTTGAGGAATCTGAATCAGCATAACCTGGGATGTGTTGAACCATGGATATTACCCCCACTGGAGAAGGAATGTACTCAAAGCTGGAGAAACCAGGTCAATTCCTAGAAATCCTCTCTTTGAAAATCACCTTTTTTGCCTGGGTGACAAATTCCTGACCCCCTCTTCCCCATTTTCAAGCCTATCCAGAGCAAGGATTGCTCCGACTGATTTTTCAGGATTCCCACTTTTCCCGTGGCTGCCCATTCCAAGGCTGTGGGAGGGGAGGCTGTGCCAGCTCTGGTGCCTTAAATGGCTACCTAGAAACAGAGACTAGACAGGAATAAAGGAACAAAGGAGGGATTGATTGGAAAGGCCTTCAGAGGTCACACTCTGGGCTCCAGAGGCTCCTGCCTCAGTGCATCCCAACATGGACAATGACAGCTCCCGAGTTCTTCCCACTTTGAGATCAGCATCAATTGCCCAAGCAGAAGCCAGGCAAGGATGGAATTTGCCCAAGCTTGCCCCCCTGTCCCCAAGATGAAGGTTTGCAGTTGTTGGGCCCAGGAGGGTCTGGGTGTCCTTGGAGAGCGAGCTGGAGAGGCTTTGTTATGTCAGTGTGAGCATGAGAGAACAGCACTGAACGAGCTCCAGGGAACTGCAGAGTCACACTGGGCACTGCAGGGCTGGGAACAGAGAAAAGTTCAAACCCAAGCCATCAGCTCGTGCTGGGGGGACTGAGCACAGGTTGTGGGAGAGCATCACCTCCTGCCCAGCCCTCACAGAGGGGTGGGACACGAACCAGGAGGGTTTGTGCTCTTACTGCTCAGCAAGGCACATCCCAGCCCAGCCAGAGAGAAGCTGCTGCTGGCCAAAAATGGGGAAAAATGGATTTTAGGTGGATAAGAATGGATTTTAGATGGGGAAGAATGGATTCCACTTGTGGGTGGTCTGACTGAACTTCTCCTTACGCTGTGGAACAGTACGAGGACTGGTGAATTGGAATTTTCCTGGGCATGCTGGAAGTTTTATATGGACCCTGCTGATGACTTGAGGGAGACAAGTGTGCTTAGAGTTCCTAAACAGCAAAGTCCATTCATCAGCCTGAGGTGAAAAAGCTCCTTTTTATCTCCAGGTAATCCAAAACTCGAGGCTGCTGTTAACCAGACCAAGGTTTCATATTATGTTCTAACTTTGCATGGATCAGTGGTGAGGGCCTGTGAGGACTATTGGAGATGTGGAGAAACTGCCCTCAGATCACAGATATCCACCTTTCCCACCTTTCTAATGAAAGCTGGTTAAATTTTTCAGCACAGTCCTGAAATATCTCACGAGTGCTTCAAATTCCTACTTTCCAACATGTATTTGTAAAGTCAAAGAAAAATCAATCCACTGCAATAACAAGTGAAAGAGTTATTTTTAAGAATTAACATGCTTGGTATTTGCCAAACATTTTGAAATTCAATATCTTACACAACACTGAAATCAAACAATTATACTCTTTTGGAAGGTCACAATAAAAAAAAAACAAACACATAAATTTGAGTTCAACAGTGGCAGCTCATTTCTAATCTCTAATCTGTGGGTTTGCATGTCTGTGTGTCTTGGAAAATGTACTCCTGGGCATGCATGTGCAAGTGCAATCATGGATTTTTTGAGATACCTGGTGATCTGCATTTGAGTAGTCGAGATTAGACTTGAGCCTTTAGTCTCTTTCAAGTGCTTAAATAGCTGCCTCTTCAGGCTCAAGCCAAACCAGTTTTAAGAAGTAGCTGGAGGAGCATTTAAAATTAATCTTCTCAATTCTGCTCCTGGATTGGCAAGTGTTTGGCGATTCCTTTTGTTCAGCTGGAAGGAGAGGTTCTCCTTTATTTAACACCGGGACCTGTCCTTGAGTCAAACCAGGCTATTTTTTTGAGGTGGTCCTTGCCTGACACCTCTTGTCGAGAAAAAGGCACTGAAAAAGTCAGAATGGAGGGATCGAAACATCTGAAATAATTTGGGACCAGGTACATTCCCCAGAAAAAGGAATTCAGACATTCAAAGTATTTTTAATACTCTTCCAAGCATAATTTGCTCAGGCTTTGCCACCGCTGCTGGCTGAGGGTTCTGCTTGGTATTAAACCTCAGTTTAAATTCTGGGAGTCTTTAGTGTTCAGCCACACAGCTCAGCCCCGAGTTTGCACCCTTGCCAGGCTTCTTCCAGCAGTGTTTTCACTGGAATTTCGTGGAATCATGGAATGCCTTGGGTTGGAAGGGACCTTAGAGATCATCTAATTCCAAACCTGGGATGTCACCCACTACTAGATCAGGATGTTCATCTGAAAATTCAATGTTTTCCTCAGGTATCTGTTCTGAGGGGGATAAAAACCCTCAACATTCCCCTGAAATGCAAGAAAAGAGAAATTTGGTGATGTCACTGTCTATCAACTTGGAAAAATGGGATCTGAAAAAGTCTTTGCAAGAGCTTTTCTTTGCCTCTGGACCAGGGGAGGCCTGTTGGAGATGATGCTGGATCCCAATCCAGCTTGGAATTGGGCTCTCCGGGCAGTTAATTAAGACATTTCTTCTTTCACTCCCAAACTCAGTACATTTCAATATGTTTAATTCTCCCAGGAAGTCAAAACTCCAGCCAGGGAAGAGCCATATTGTTGCACAACTGCAGTGGTCTCCAAGGAAAGGTTTTGCTCCCAGACTGGTCTCAGAAAACTTTGGAAACGTTAGGAACACCCAGATGCAAAACCTCCAAAGGAAAATACAGAAATTGAGTGGGGTTTTATTCCATCTGAAGATCTTTTTTTGAGGACAGAATAGGTTTGCAATTATTTTAAGTGATTACTTGTTTTTAAAAACCTGGGGTTTGATAAAAATAAAATGAAATTTTAAAAGGGTTGGTTGTTTATTTTTTTTTTTTAAACAAAGCATTTTCCTGTGGGAATTTTCACTTTTTGGAGAGGTTCTCTGGGTACTGAAGAGCTTTGGATGATCAATCTTTTCTGTGTGCTGGAATTTGCTCTCCAGCCATCCTGGATGGGTGAACTCCCAACACTCTGTGTGCATCCAACACACCACAGCAGGATCCAGGGAGGCAGCCTGGATTTCTGGAAGACACAAGACAGCCAGGACATGGATTCTGCAAGGAAATGAGGGCATCCAGCTTTAATTTCCAAGAGGCCTCTGGTATAATTTCAGCATCCTGTTACGATCTGGGCTCCTTTGTTTTGCACATGCAGGAACCCAATTAGAGCTGTCCAAAGAGCCTTAAAAAAAAAAAAAAAAAAAAAAAAAAAAAAAAAAAAAAATTTAAGAAGCTTTGATTCTTGCAGAAAAAGACACTTTCTGCTCAAGATTTTCAAGTCCTTAGTCACAGCTGGCATGCCTAAGCTTTGGACAGAGCTTTCCTAGTTTCTCAAATATGATTTCTTAATCTTTTTCTTCTGAAGTCTAATCAGGACACGGGACATTTCGGATAGGAATAATTGCAAACCCCATTTTTTTCCCTTTTTTTTTTTTCCCCTGAAAAATCCAAACGATTAAGTTCCCTCTCTGCGCTGCTGGTGCACGAGCACTGCATTTCCTCATTTTTGACACAAGTGGGATTAGTGGAGGTTTGTAACAAAGGCTTTTCTGACAGTCGGCACAGCCACGGCCAAGCCCAGGAATACTGGGAATCCTGAAGAGAAAGCCTCAACACTTCTAACCCAACGAGGTTTGGAAAAGTATTTAAACTTTTGGAGCTTAACTAAACCTTCAAACCTTTGGGTATTGTCACACTGGGAACTGTGATAACTGCAGGTTTTATTATATGTCTTTCTCCTGCTATTTAATGTCCAATTAATTTCATGATAGGGCATATTAAAAAGATGCTTCGTGTATGGAGGAGGATTGCATTGTGCTCTAACCATTTATTGTAAAGCTACAGAGGGTATTTTAAAATAAATAAATATAAATTTGTCCTAATTTTTACTTAAAAACCCAATTCTTGGTTTACTCCAAGGTTTTAAAAGAATATGGAGCATGACTTTTTTTGCTTTTAGGAAAATTGAGCATAGCTCTGGAGAATAAATATCCCTCTGACCCCTATAAAATCAAGACACAAGGCCAGCATATGGAAATTATTTTCCTCTTGACCGTGACTTGCAGAAGAGACGCCTGGAAATATTGTGCTGTTTGTTGGTAGCAGCCTTGTTAAACTGCTCCCCCTGCAAGGACAATAAAGTGGCAGCACTTAACAGCCCCAGCACAGCCATCAGAAACTTTCCCCTCTGTCAGGGTGCCACTGCAGGAGCTGGAATTCCTCTCAGCACTCAGGGTAAGGGCAGGCTGAGCTCCATTTTAGAGACTCAGGGCAGGTTTTGGGGAAGTTGGTGAATATTCACTTGTTAATTGGCTCCTGTTGCTACCAGAAGCTGTCCCCCACCAGGACAGGTCCCTCCTGGTGCCCACGAGCTTTAAACACATCTCTGGGCTTCTTAGGTGTTCATAATGAACTGGAATGTGGGATGTGGAATATCTGGATGCATTCTTGAAGGATTGGGTCCAGCAGCAGCATGGGATGAGAGAATATCCTGAGCTGGAGGGGATCCACAAGGATTACTGAGTTCAACTCCTGGCCCTGCACAGGATATCCCCAGAGTCACACCATGTGCCTGAGAGCATTGTCCAAACACTCCTTGAGCTCTGGAATGCTGGGGAGGGATAATCTGCATGGTTCAGACATGCCCCACCACTCACAACCATCCCAATCCTCTTCGTTGTCGAGGTGACACACAAATGCAGCTTGGTACAAAACCTTTGGATGCGCTTACTGTTTTTTCCTAAAGATCCCAGATATCCAGACTTCATTTAAAAAATCCCAACTCTGTCCAAAGCATCCTTTTTAAGTGGGTGCCTTTGGGTTTGCATTGCCCTGTGGCAGTGGACATCAAACAGGGGTGGACAGTGCATCCCATCCAGGAGGGTCCCACACTAAAGCCACTGCTGGCTCCATCCCCTCAGGTTCCCTGGTGTTGACATGGGACGAACTCAAAGGCACAAGAGATGCTCTCAGCTCACACTTCAGCAGAATATAATGGGACATTTGCATTTTCTTTCCTTTCTTTTCCAAGCCACCACCCACAGCTTCGTTTCCACGCCTAAATATAGAAGAGTGATGATTGCACGTTCTTTTGTTCTAAAATTCAATTAATTTTTTATTAGCGGAATTAAATAATTAATAGTTTTCCTTAAACTTTCCCAAACTCTCAGCTGCTGGAAGGACCTCACGGTGCCTACACCACACAGATCTGCTCCCTGAAAAACTTTTTAAACAATTCCAGCCTCCAGCATTGGCGTCAAGGTTCAATTTTTGTGGCTGTCAGATGAAAAAGGGCCCTGCTCCTCTCAGGAACATGCAAAGTATTTCATCCGGAGTGATATTTGCCTAAAAGATTTCTCTCTCCAGCTTTCACTTGGAAACCTTCTGCCAGTGGTGTCCCAAGGACCAGCTGCTGGGAAATTTAGTGGAAATGTGTATAGAGAGAGAAAAGGGAAAATTGTTTTGCCATTTATTCCAATTCTGGCACGAGATGAACATGCATAGGAAACCATATTTATAAAGGGCACTCTCTGTGCAGTGCTGGATCTGGGTATGTCCCTTTGACAACCCTAATTCCAAAAACCAGATTAGAACTACCCAAGATTCAACATTTTTCATAAGTGCCAGTGTTTGGGGTTTTTTTTCCCTGCCTTTTGAGGACTGTATAGCGTGGGCTATAAAGCCAAAAAGGGATCTATAGGATGACTGAGGCCAGTTCCCTCCTTCACTTCCCTCACTACCAGCATTAAAGTCTTGTTCATAAATACAGAGTGCAAATTGGATACTTAGCCCGGCCCTCTCCGCGCTCGTTCTGCCCTCTTTGAAGTTGAACAAATGAAGGGTTACTTCTCAGGCAAGGAAAAAAAAAATTGAGGTTGATTAACCATGGGCATGCATAATTTATATGGAGTTTGAACATCCTGTGAAAATGGGCCAAAGATGTTTCTTTATAAATTGGGCTCTATGAATTTGAGATGATCTTTAGCATTTATTATTGCTCAGGCAGCATCAGGGGCGGGCAGCTCTGCATTGTCTGACTCAGTTTCCTCCCAGCCACTCGATTTAAATGCTCAGCTCTCTGTCAGCATCACCCAAGTCAGGCTTTGCATCTTGTTCCAGCCCTCCAGTGCTGCCCCGTGGTTTGTAGGGTGAGGAGCACTCTTTGGGAGCTGTAGGATTCCCATTTGAGACGATGCCTCCCAGAAGGAAATCAGGAAAAATGCCTTGTGAGCCTACCCTCAGTCCAGGTAGCATTGCCAGCTCTCTGACAAACCTTGCATGTGCCTTTAAGAAACAAAAATTAATGCAAAGCTTATTACAATCCTGGTGGTTGCTAACGCTTTCTCTCTTCCACTGTCCAAGTGTCTGAATTTCAGCTTCAGATGAGTGTGGCCTGCTGGGATTTGAGCTGCCAGTTTAATTAGTGTTCAGTAATTTCAATAATGAGTGACAATTCATTGGGGCTTTTAGGTTGGTCTTCTGTTCAGAAGCAAATCAATAATCCACAGTTTTTCCCCTTCTTTAAAGACAAGAAAGTGGCATGTGAGTTACATCAGATGAGAGAAAATAAATGAGGAAAAGCACAACTCCCTCAGTAACTTGAGAGGCAATTGGCTTTAATGGTGTGGGCAGCCTCCCTGGTTTGTTGATGTTATTGGATGAACAGAAAGGTCATTAGTATCTGGAAAGGGGCTCCAAAGATTCTCACAGTAAACAATTTGCCCTGGCTGTAACCATAGTGATTTGGGTAAATGAACACAGGTATACGGATTACTACTGTATTCCCCAGGCTGCCTATATTATTGCCTCAGAAGATATAAAAACAATTGAGGCTAATTGTATGAGAGTGAGTTTATTACAAACATAAATGGAAGGGGAAAAGAAACCAGATATATTGTTCAGAAGCTTTTTTAATCTCTTAATTTTATATGTACATGTGCAGGTCTATATGTGGCGCACGGAATGCGTGGCTGAGAACTCTCTGTCTCCATGCACATTTCCACGTGGAAGTGTGCACTGAGATAAATTTTCTCAGGAGCTGGCCTCCAGTTTGGTTGGCAGAACAAAGTGCTGCTTTCCCTTTGCTCCACAGGCCAAACTGGAAGGCAGGTGTTCCCCTCCCTGCCTGGAGCAGGATGTTCTCCACCACGGGTCCCCTTCCCTGGCTCAGACACCTCGGTGTTGGTTGGCGCTGGAGTTTGGAATGCTGAGGAATTACAAAACCATTTAACCTGTTAACCCTGGAAGGCTGGGGAGAGCAGAATCACCTGGAAACTGGGGAAAGGTGTTTACCCCAAGCAAGGCTTTGATGTCCTCTGCACCACCACTGCCTTGCTGGGGAGTCACCCACTCCACCCATGGCACTGCACCGACCTGCAGGAGCAGCATTTTCCCTGAAAGTTGCATTGCTCCCTTTTGTTACAGCAACAAAGAGCCAGCCTTGGCCAGGGGTTGTGATTTGCAGTATACAAACCCATTAAAAAAACACAAATGAAATACCCAGCTGGGAAGGTCAAGTCTAATGAGGTGGTCTGTTGTGAGAAGTGGTAGCTCACAGCATCCCCCATGTAGGCCAGAGGTGATTCCAAGTGAACAGCTGCTTATAATTATTATAATCTGACACTTTTCATCCACCTCAGGTGCTATTTTTTTCTCACAAGAGAGCAGATTAATTGTATATCAACTGATATACATAAAAAAGGGTTTGATAGAAGGCTTAATAAAGTAACATTAAATAGGCGCTCCCACTGAAATTCTAATGTGTATATTCTTAATTAAATTCCCTTGTACAGTACAGTAATTCAGGTGCATTTGGATTCCTTTTTCTTCCGCTGCATATAAAGTTTAAAATTATTGTTGCTATGAAACTAAAGGCACATAGGAAGGGGAAAAAAACCTGCGAGCCTGACCCACATAGGCCCCTCTTCTGGAGGGAGAAAAATCAGTTAATGCTCCATCTCTCATTCTGCACGGCGTCTACGCAGGCCCTCGGTATTCTCATGTTAAAGAATACGCTCTCCCATTAGAATTTCAATAGAGCCCTGCTCCCAGGTGAAAAGGCAATATCCACATTAAAATGAAGATATTATTAAAAAAAAAGAAAGTACCATGTGCAGCAGTCTATTGACATCACTCTGGAGGGAAACTGTTGATTTAGAGGAGGAGAGGTAGCTGGGTGTGTGTTTAAATTGAACATCTGATAGCGCCGCTGTTTACTGGCGCTCAGCAGCCAAACACACAATGTTTACACGACTTCACAGCGCGTCCTTCCCCACAAACAGCAAAAAACAACCCAATATCACCCACGATAAGGAATATCCCAATTAAACCTCTTCTCCAAACACTGCCTGAGCAGCATTGAGTTGCAGGGTTTGCAGGGAACTTCCTCGGCGGCGCGCGGGGTTTGATCAGACACGTTCGGAACAACTGCTGGAAAAAAAAAAAATGAATGGAATCTCCCGAGTCCCACGACGTTTCCTATTGAAATGAATGAAAGACACATGGGGTTTGCTAAAGATTTCAGGCTGGGCCTTCAGAGACCCTGCTGTCTTCCAGCGCTCTGTGCCTGGCGTGTGCAATGGGGGACCTGCAGAAATGGACATTTGTGTGCCTTTCTCCAGGGGGCCAACCAGGACTCCAATGCTCAACAAGATGTTCCACGTTATGTTGGATCTGCTCAGGATCCATTTGGTTTGGGTCTCTGGGAAGATCAGGTTTTTCTCCACACCTCCTCGAGGTAAAGACGAAGTGTATTTTGTTAGAATAGTTTGTGTCCTTCCAGTTCTGTTTTTAGTGCACAAGATCCTTGGACAAACCTTGTCTCAGTGACTTCCTCAAGCTCCCAGGGACAGTTTTGCATCTCCTCCAGTCTGCTGTCCAGCACACACATCTCCTCACCCCCATACGAGCACGAATTCCTGTGAATTTCTTGGGATGACCCCAGCTTCCCATGGAGTCATTAGGTCAGTGTTGAACCTTCGGTGTAAAAGGAGGAATTTGTTTATTTTTCTAAATACTTGTGTTCAAAGCTCAGTGCTGGACAATGTGCTATGGTGTTAAATAGCACATTCCAGTCTCCTTTCTCTTTGGGAGAGATCAGCTTCTTCTACTAATTACTATTTATTTCTATTTAAATTTTGAACTGGTCTAACAATTTTCAAAAACAAAGAAAAGCAATTCTAGTCCATAAAAACCTTTAGACTGGAGAGAAAAAAGGAGATGCAACATTCTTAAGTTATACCATACTTTGATAACAGTGGTTTAAAGAACCCCAAATACTCACAGCCTTGATATTATCCAGTTCACATTGCACATCAAAGCAAACAGGGGAGCTGCAAAAAGATTTTTATACATATTTGCAATTTACCCTCAAATATATATTCAATCTAAACAGATACTAGATCCTATAAGAGGGCGTCTGTTCTCTTTTTTTTATGACATGACCCTTTAGAAAACATCAACTTCCTCTCCCATCTGAGACAGGAAAAGAAGAAAAACTTAAAGAAATAATTTACAATGCATCAAGTTACTGAAGGGGGAGAAAAAAAGTGTTAGAGCTGCCCTTTACTTAACTTGATTCTTTATTGGAGAGAAAAAAAATAAAAATTCATCCAATATCGTTTGGGTCCTTCTTGTTTGCCCTGTATTTCCCAGGTTGCTGAGGTGTGATCACACAGACCCCCACGAGCTCCTCCCTTTGCCAGCTTTGCTCCCAGACATCAAAGATTTTGTCCAAAAATTCTCTGGTCTTGGTTTCCTCTGAGCCCTTGAGTCCTTGAGCAGAGAAAGGGAGAGTGGGAAACTATGGTGGAGCAGGAATATTAAAATATAACTCTAATTATAATGGTCCTGTTTTGATAGAAACATGGAATTATTCCTGTCAATAAAAGATCACCTCAGCCCAAACTTCAGCCCAAACCCCACTCAGACCAGATCTGCAACTCAGCTTTGAGCTCAAAAACTTTTGATGCAGTTGCAGTTTGAAAGTAAAAGGTGTTGTGTATATAAGCAGAGTATATAAAATATATTCCAAAGGAGGTAGTTGGCAGGGTTGGTGTGGACAACAGCTGACTGCAGCTGCAATGAATAATTACAGTCATGTTTGCACTGGTCCAGGATATCTTTTAAAATAAATTAGACTCATCACCCTGCTGCCTCCTGGCAAACAGAATTAAACATTAATGTATCAACAGTTTATTAAAGACAATAAAGTCTTTTTTTAAAAACAACTGTACTTAGCAACTGTTAGGGAAAAAACAGAGAGGTCTAGCTCAGCTATTTGAAGTAAATTTGTAAAAATCAACTGATTGAATAAGTCTGGTATTTGGATATAAATTTCTTACTGGGTACTGATAGGAAATTCTACACGTCTTTAGATGCCTGGGAGGTTTGTCATCCTCACCACTTCAAGCCATTGGTGGAACTGACTCTGTGGTGGGAGTATTCAAAACCTTTTTAGAGATAAACCCACGGAACAGAGCCTGGTGGGCATCAGATTACCTGCTCCATGTCCTTATCCACACTCTTGTGCTGAGTGCATCTAAATACTTCAGCTGGATGGGGCAAAAATCTGCTGACATCATCCATGGACTCCGCTCTGATTTTCCTGTAAGCAAATACTGAAATAACCATGGGAGAACAGCAGTTAGATGAGGAGAAAAGCTAAGATCCTGATTCAGCAAAAGCTTTTACAAAGGTATTTAAAGTTAAGCACGTGCTTAAGTGCCCTGCTGAATCAGGGCCTGGGGGAGGGCTTGTTATCTATGAAAGATTTCTAAGTGGGAAGTGGAGAAGGAAACCAAGGTGTACAATTACAGGAGTGTACAGAGAAATGGAGACGTGGGAAAAGTATTTTATTATTTGAACTTGCTCAACAAACTCAACAAAGCGGGGCAGAAACAGATATCCAGTCAAATGAAAGCAGAGGTGGGACAAAGGGAACAGGGCAGGGAGCTGGAGGAACAGGGACTGACATCCCAGCAGGTGAATAGGAAAACTTTCCTGCTGTATGTGGAAGGATAAAGCATTCCAGGGAAAAAACAAAAAAACAGCCAAAAAAAAACTCTCTCTGAACATGTATAACTCTCCCCAAGATCTCTTCAGCACCAACTCTGGAAGGAAGGAGGAAATATTGACAGTCTGACCCTGAGATGAACTCGGTTGGTCAGAGCACGGTGTTGACAACCCCAAGGCTGTGGGTTTGATCCGTGTATGGATCATTCACTGAAGAGCTGCACTCAGTGATCCTTCTGGGCCCCTTCCAGCTCCAACCCTTCTGTGATTCTGTGATTCAAGTTTTTAATTTTGGTGGGAGCAGAGGCGAGTTCAAGGGCTGAGCTGTTCCAGAGTAGGAGATCCTTCAGGCCAGCAGGCAGGGAGGGGCAGGATGGAGAACCTGCTGGTGAGTGTGCTTCACGCCCAGCCTTGGGGAGGATGTCCAACAGAACCATCCTAGGATGGGACACCAACCACACTGACCACAGAGCTCAGCCCCACCATAACTGTTGGGTTTTATGATCCACTGGTCCTCCTCATGCCAGAATGATTTTTCTGCTTTTTCTTTTACACCCCTCTAACATACACTTTTATATAGTTTGATGCATTCTCAGTGCTTTTAGCCCACATACTTGTCATTTTCCAAGTCTCAGCCCCACGGCACCGTTAAACCAGGAGAGCAAACATCCTGGGAGCCCCAGACACCAAGGGCCTCTCCAGAACACATTTTGGAACCTCAGACAGGCCCAGCCAGGGGGAAGGTTCCTCACAACGAGGGCTTCACTCCAGCCTCTCACTGGGGAATCTTTGATAAATATGTAAATTTTGCAAGGCCTAGAATTGTGTGTATTTCAGTGTGACAGGTCCATGCATTTTCGGGGCATTCCACCTGGGCCAAGTGCTGCACCCAAGGATCCTGAAATAAATCCAGAGGTAAAAACCCCTTTTCCCCATAAACCGTGTTTCTTTTTTAATTTTAAGACCAGGGAAAGGCAACACTCCCAACCAGCTGACAACATCCTCCATTGGATGTCACCTGGTTTTGCTCAATCGTTTTGGGAGAGGTGAGGACCAATCAGCTGGGGGGGCTGTGCAGGTAAAATCATCCCAAGCTCACATGCAGCAGAACCTCTCTGCATTGTGAAACACGGGGCAGGGAGGAGGAAGGAGGTGGGATTTCCTTGAAATGTGCTCTGCTGGTCCAAACCAGTTCCATGAATGCTTCCCTTTCATCAGTCCTCTTTCCTCTGTTGATTATGAAGGAATAGAGGCAGAATGGAAACTCAGACGGCATAAATAGGCCAAAGACTCTTAAAAAATAAAAAGATCATTTGGAGTGACTGGTGTCTTTTAAGCCTGGTGAGTCCTTGTTCTTGAATCAGAAAGGAAGAGGAAGCTTCCTTGCCAAAATGTCTTACTCAGGTGGTTCCTGCAGTGGAGAAATGCTCTGAGCGTTCCTGGGTGGTTTTTTCTTGGCAGTGTGTTTCCTCTGGGCATTTCTTTGATTATGCCCATGTAATACGATGATTATCAGATTTCAGTCACTGGTGCTGCTCTCCAGCTTGGCCTGTTGCAGTAAATTAAACCTGGCCTTACACTTAGTCCTGTACCAGGGTGCTTTAATCACGTAACGTGACCACCAGATTCTCTGTCCACAAATTGGCCGCAAGTTTGGCCAAATTATCAAATTACATTACTGGAGTAATATTAAAATCATGTGAGCGGGCTTTAAATCCCAGTAGTTCATGAACTTTTTTTAATATCTGCCAAGCTGAACAATGGGACCCTTTGCAATCCCCCAGTGAGCACCTATTAAAACCACAATTTACAACTATACATATCATCTAACGTGTTAACCAGGTGTTCCAGTGTTATTGTTTGAAATTCTACCTAGGTTTAAATCAAATGAAGAAAAGCCAAAAGTCCAATTAAAATCCCACATTGCCTCTTTATCGTGTGTAGGTGAAAGACATTTGTTATAGATTTAATGGCAGAAATCTCATAAAATTTTAGGCCATCCTCTTTTCTTCCCAGTTTCTTATTTCTTGCTCCGATTCTCACAGCTTACTGGCATTTCCTGTTCTTAGCTGTAAAAAAAATAGAATAAATCTAGGAATTTCTGGCTTAATATTAGTAGCATCCTGGACACTCCAGCAGAATTTGACAATTGAGTGTTGTCATGGGATATTAAAATCCTGCAGTGGGCCCATTTAAGCTATTATTTCATAGGCTGTCCCTTAATCAGTTCCATCCCTCGGCTCTGCACTCTTTGCCAACATGTGTCTATTTTATTTAATAGTTCAGTGACAACAAATTTATGTTGCTAAGCTCCAAAAAGTAAACCTTACCAAAATACCTCCCCAAACTGCCTTTACAGACATCCACCAAAGTAATATGGAATTCAGTTGTCTTCACTTGGCTGTAATTACTTCCAGACCCAGGCTGCCTATCTTTGTCTTTGGCCATTTTTCTCATTCCACCCCGGCTCAGAAATCGTGGTATTTCTTTACATTTATGGTTTTCTACTTAGATTTCATTGTCACCCACCCCTCCTACCTTTTGATTTTAGCAGACCTTGACATTTAACTAGTGACCTAGCTCTCCCTCCAAATATATGTTTGCTTCTCTGTTTGACAAAAGGCTTGGCTTTTCAGTGCCCAATAAAACAAATTAATTTTCTTTCAGTGAGACAGCCTTCCCCACCCCCCTTCTTTTCTCAGGCATTAAAATTGGGACAGTGTAAAAAGTCACCGTTGCCTCGCTAATTTGGAATCCATTGAATAATATGATAAATGAGAGCAACTTTTTGTCCAGAATTAGTGAAACTGGCAAAAAATAAATGTGTCAGTTACAGCACATCTGTTCTCTTTTACGCTTTACTTAAGAAAATAATTCTTGCCAGATTTTACCCACCCATAATAATTACACAATTTTTACAGATGTAGTTTGTAACAGCTTCACTTCGGTCCAAAACCTTTAATATGACTTGCAATGAATTTACTCCTTGGCTTGCACTTTATTATGTTTTTGCAATAAAAGGGCTGAGGTAAAGTTATTTGTTTCCAGCTCTGCACCTTTTGCTAACATTTTTATAAACAAAGCTGCTGGGCCCGAAACGATTGTTGCTGTCATCACCACTGTTACCATTGCAATTACTGCACGGTTTGCATTTGGACATTTCATTTGGCTCTTGCTCCCAGTCTGTTTTCCTTGTCCTTAATTATCTGTTCTTTGGGAGCACCAGACCAGCGAGAAGAGCACTCATGCATGTCCAGCTGCAAATGATAAACCATCATGACTTCCATTGATATTTAAAGACAAGGCTACTAATTATTGGAAATGGGGCCTGGCTGGGAGATTTTGAGGCAGATCCAGAAATCTCCACGTTTCAGGAGTGATAGGGCCTCGAGGTTTGATTTGGCCCCTGGAAACACATCCTGAGCTCCAAAGTTCATGTCATTCCATGCCAGGGGCTCGGCGTGGGCCAAGCTCTAATTGTAACAGCATGGCAGGCAGTGCCACCATCGTTAGGCTCTGTCTCAGGTTTACAGCCATTTGCAAAACTTCATAAATCAGATGCAAATATTTTCAGCTGCTGAAACTTGCCATAAAATAGCCTGGCCTTAGTCCAAATGAATCCTGACATCCAATTTTTTAAAAGGAAAAAAAAAAAAATTAAATGAAGGAAAGAGAAGTTGCTGTTTCCGACCAGGAGCAGATAGGATGTATCAGGTTTCTTTTTTTGGGGCCAGATACTTTAAAAAAAAAATGGATTCATGGGGAACAGCACATTATTCCATGAGCAGAACCAGCCCAGTAACAACACTTTGGAAGACAAGGCTCTGTTTAATTAACAGCCAGAGACTGAGTAGTGCCCACATTCTGATTTTTGGGCTTGTCAATTAAACCTCTACTACTTTTAAAAGGGAGGGGTGACAAGCTGAGTGGAGGTGACGCTCTCAGCCACCTCTGAGCACGTTTTTGGTGCCCACACAGACCTCTACCTGCTGTTATTGTTCTTATAATTCATGGTATAAACTGTAACCACTTGCAACTGCTCCACACTGCACAACCCAATTAAGAGCAACAGAAATGGCTGCACTTAATGGGTCCAATGACATGATAATGCCTTCAAAGGGTCAGCGCCCTACATCGCACATCAATGGCAGTTGACACACTGTTTTTTAATGCTACCACTTAAATATGCATTAGAGGTTTGAAAGCAGCGTTGAAGTAATGAGAAGGGTTAGGTTTCAACTTATAAGGGCAAGTAAAGTGTGACCTGCAAATATAAGTGTTGATAAATTCAGGATAGCTTTTTTTTTTTTTTTTTTTAAGTGTAAAAGCACTTTTCAGACTTAGGTATTTTTAGCTCAGTGCTCCTGCAAAACCTAAAGCATTTGCTGAGTTGACTCAGAGCAGAGAAGCTTCCCCAGACGAAGGCTGTAAATGGGACAGGGCTTCTTTACCCACAGCATGATGGCACCGTGCCTGAAAATGTATGATTTTTGAAACAGAGTTTAGGAAACCGTTCAATGTGCAATCACAACATGAAATAACATCTTGTCACAGCTTGCCAGAGAGCTGGGCACGATTCCCTGCTGCTCTGAACCCTGTCCCCATGCAAATATTTCAAGTCCCTTTTGCAGCACCTGCAGGAGACAGAAACAGCAATGAGATCCAGGGCATTCTCCCAAGGCAGATCCCAATTCCAGGAGGGTTCTCCCCTGATCAGGAGTAGTGTAACAGCTTAACAAAATCTTCTTCTGCTGGCACTGGGGTCCTAGGTGTTTTGGGGCTGCTTTTCAAGCTGCTCCCTCTGTTTTATCACTTCAATTGGCTTTTTTATTTTTTTTGCAGATAGCTCAGAGACACCTAATCAGAACAAAATAAGGGTAGACATACAGGATGAGTTATTAGGGAATAAGAGGCTTCTGATTTCACTGTCAGTTCCAGTCTGGATTTGTTAGAAGTGGGACACCAAGGCCATGGGAGTCAGGTGGCATCAAATCTGTTCTGCACAGAGAGATGTGTTGCCTGACCCTCTCCTTCACTCAGCTGTCCCAGGGAAATTAGGCAAAATCACTCTGAGTCCTTCAACCTTTGTAGGGTTTTCTGTGATGAAGCAAATCCAGCTCTGAAATCCAAATTGCCTCCTCCTGGCCTTGGCTGGGATGCTGCATCCACAGCATGTGCATGGGCAGGGCTGCAGGGGAACTGGGGTGAGCTCTGAACCTGTGACTCCCATTGAATTAGAACAAAAAAAGAAAAGAAAAGGAAAAAGGAGAAAAAGCTTATCCAATATTTTGGCTCTTGAACCATGTTTTAAAAATCCGATATCGTCCCTCTAATCCCACCTGAACACTGTGTGCAGGCGATTTAAATATGCTAATAATCACTCCCTGCTCCTGTCATTTAATCTCTTTTTTAAAGTTGTTTAGGCAGATTCTGGAGCCCGTCCAGCTCCCTTTTCCAGCTGATCCCTTTCCCTCGCACCACGGGCACGTGGTGGGGCTCATTTTTGGGAGACAAGAGAGCATCTTAGCCCCGCAGCACTCGCAGTGCTCCCCGCAGCAGCTCCCTTAGCCCAGTGCCAGCTCTCTCTCCCCAAGCCCAAGCCTGAGCAGCACAAAGAAGGTCTTTGGTGCTGTGGAGGCAGCACATTTCCCGAGCAACGCCGGCGCTTCCTCCCCCATTTACGGCAGGAACCGCCTGTAATGAATTTAGATGATATTCAGCTCTACTACGCTGCTTAATTCACTCGGTGGCCTTGATGTTATAGGAGATGAGCAAAGGGACCGGGGGTAAATCCAGTTGACTTGGTGTTAAAGTTAACATTAACAACAGTAACAGCAAGCTCCCGGTGTTCGACTGTCACTGACCCTTCAACACGACTCAAAAGCTCTGTGATTCCCATATTTCCCCTGCTAAAGCAAATACAAGCCCGGGCGGTAGCGCGCGGTTGGTTTTGAGCGTGCCCTGCGCTGGGTGGTCTGGGGACTTATCCTACTTCCCATCTCATTTGCCTGCAAACGCCTTCACCTTGTCAGGGCCAATAATTATCCGGCCAGCGATGCTCAGAGCTGCCATTCCTTAAGATTGGATGAGATTGAAGAGGCTGAGGCTCGGCTCCTCTGTGCATTTTCTCCGTCAGTTAGTGTATACACTGGGGGCCCGGCGAGCCCTACAGCAGAGCTACACTAACTTTCTCTCCCCTTCCTTATTATGGAGCTTAATAACAGCAGGCAGTGTATTAATATGTAAGAGATCAAGAGATTATTGATTAGAATCACTTGGCTAATATCCCCTGTCTGTCATGTAGTTCAGCAGCCCTTTCATGATTTTTTGTGTCAGTCCATTTAAATATTCATGACAGAGTTGCTTTGTACCTCCACGGCTGAATTTCTAATTAATCTGTCAAAAGAAATACAATATGCCCCTAAGCCTTATTATTATAAGGGTCAGCTGAAACAGAGCTGGCCTGGCTAGGCCTAAGGGGTAATTAATTATAACAATGCGGTGTTTACCTTCGTCGGTACCTGCGGCCTAAATGAGTGCTAAATTAGACTCAAACCACTTCAGTCCGTGTTTGAAGCACCCCGATATGCCAGACTAAATCATAATGATGGGGAGGAGAGAGCGGAGAGCCGCTCCTGTGTAACAACATAATCAGCAATTATAGCTAGGAAATGGGGAGAAGGGGGAATTTTATCTCATTAGAAGAGCCCGAGTAGAAAGTTTTTTTTTCTGTCACCAGCTCTTTTCTTTCGAATTCAAATGATCCCACTCTAAAGGTGAGGGATCTCAAATTTAATTCCAGTGCAGAAAGCCAGCCTAATTAGTGGTATACTTTGGCTAAAATATGAATGACATTTGCTCCAGCTTGCAGCGGCCTATTAATAGAGGGTGTCAGAGTGAAACATTAAGTGTATCATTCTTCTGTCAATTTATTTCTGTCATTATTGTTTCTTTATTTCCTCTGCCACATTATGGTCACTAATTTCTTCTCACTTTTATGAGATTCTTAATGTGGGCCTTTAATGAACTCCAAAAACTCAACCACAACTCTGAAATTAAAATACTAGTCTCCTGTCAGTGTGACGCGACAGAGTAAAACTTGAATAGTATCATTCTTCTGTCAATTTATTTCTGTCATGATTTTTCTTTATACCCTGCCACATTATGCCCACTAGTTTAATTCCATTTTTATGTGACTTGTTAATGTGAATTTTAGGTGGCTTTTAATCACCTCCAAATTTGTAGAATATCACAATAAATCATAACTGTATCCCCTCTTATGACAATTTATTTCTGTCATTATTTTTTATTTCTCCTTCCTTATTACAACTCCTAGTTTCATCTCCTCCTCTGTGACCTTTACATAGTTGCATCTTGAAAAGAGGGAGCACAGCCAAAGTTTCCCCTTTTGCAGTGTCTTGGTGGCAGCAGCACTGCTATGCTCTGTCCATCCAGTGATGCTCTGTCCACCCAGTAATGCTTTGTCCACTCAGTAATGCTCTGTCCACCTGGCAATGCTCTGTCCACTCAGTGATGCTCTGTCCACCTGGCAATGCTCTGTCCACCCAGCAATGTTCTGTCCACTCAGTGATGCTCTGTCCATCCAGTGATGCTCTGTCCACCCAGTAATGCTTTGTCCACTCAGTAATGCTCTGTCCACCTGGCAATGCTCTGTCCACTCAGTGATGCTCTGTCCACCTGGCAATGCTCTGTCCACCTGGCAATGCTCTGTCCACTCAGTGATGCTCTGCCCATCCAGGAAGGGTTTGTTTTTCTGGAGGTGCTCCACCTGTCCCCACCATCCAAGCCATCCCTCCGGCCTCACCCACGCAGAGGATTGTGAGCCTTGGTGTGCCCCAAAGAGCAGCACCCTGCCCCAGCATCCCCAGTGTGCTTCCCTCAAGGGCTGGGTTTTAAATAAATGACATTCCATTAATGCTATTGATTGGGGCCACTCTAATTCGTCTGTGTAATGAACAGGGGTAATTAATTTAGCGTGGTAGGTCCCATTTCCAGTGATCATTGAGGAAGGATCCAAGCACGCTGGTGCTGCAGCACCAGGAGGTAACGAGGGATGTTCACTGCAACACACCCTGGGCCTCCCTTTACAGTAATGTTTTAAGAAGAAAGCAACAACAAACGCAGAAACTTACACCAGTTCTTGGGTAGTGACTGACAAAATATAAACAAACAGAAAAAAAGTGTTTTTACCATTTTTTTCATCCCTCAAATAGCTGCACATCTAAACTTCAGCCTGGCTGAGGAGAAGATGGAGTAATCCCCAGCCAGTCTTTTGGAACTGTGAATAAAGCATCTGTAAATGATGAAAAAGGAGATGAGGGGGATCTTTTTCCCTGAGATGATTGCAAACACGATCGTTCACAGACCTTTCTCTCTGCCTGGACCAGCATCCTCTCTCCATATCCCTGGAGGGTGATGCCAGGCAGTGGCTCCCCTTTACTCGCACAGGAAAAGAGAGTTGGGAGACCCAAACCACGCCTCTGTCACCACAGATCTATCTTGTGTGGCACTTCAGCCCTCTGGAGTGCTGCAAAAGGAGATGGAAACCATTCCCGTGGGGCTTAGGCCATTGCACATCTTGGCCTTGACTTTTTGCCAATAATTCCTTCTGCCTGTACCCCTGGCATGCAGGAAAATCCTGCAGGAAGTTAAGCCCCAAATTTCTAAATGGGCTTAAAGCCTTGCCCAGGAGAGTGGGGTCTGCCAGGAGGGAGATGCCTTCCCAGGGATGTGGGGTCACAATGATGCCTTAGGTTTTAACTTTTGTGTTTTTAAAATCCTGTACTCTTAGTGTAAGTAGCAGAACTAGAGAAACGAAAAGAAAATTGGATGAGTCTGAAACTCCCCCAAAAAGTAGGTGGTTATAACATGAGTAAGCTAAGTCAATATTGATTTGGACTGGATTTGGGATGTAAAGGTACTGATTGCCTCATTAAGTGATCTGGGGAAATGCACAGAGACCGTGCTTGTGAAACTCTGCTGCTTTTGGCTGGGCCTGAATCTGCTTCAACTCACTCTGCCAAAATTGCCAGCAAACCTCTAAGGAGCTGCATTTCTCCAGACAGGCCCATGAGAAATCAGTACCTATACCTCCAAAACCTCCCTGGGAAGGTGTAAGGTCCTGGGAACACCAGAGGGATGTTTCACTCCTCAGGTTCCCGTGGGTTTGTGGAGCTGATGCTCAGTGGGAACAGCAGTGCTCTGAGTGCTTCCCGAGGTGGAATATCCTGAGCTCCTTTTGGAGCAGGAGAAAGCAAACAAATGGCACAAAGGAGAATTCTTCTGAGCAGTTTGACCCTGCATTTCCTGCATCCATCTGCTAGGGTGAAATTCATAAGAAATTCCTCATCTTTAGCCTCTAGACTGCCGTGAATTAGGTGGCAGCGTGTGGCGTGAGTGGGTAGGAGGCTCTGGGAAGAGCTGCAGCAGGGATCAGTACCAGCTACAGTCCTGCTAAAGGATGTTCCATGACTGAAGGATTTAACTCCTAGTTAAACAGGAGTCAGTTAAATAGTCAAACTCTATCCCTATGTGCCTTTTCCCATTTTTTTTCCCTGAAAATACACAAACACACACCTCAGGATGTTACGAGCAGTTGTCATTGCTCACCCGGACACTCAGCGAAGTCTAAAAGAGGCAGCTCATCTAAACTACATTATTTTCTTCCAAATCCAACTCCTTGGATATGTTTCATACAGCAACCTTTACATTTTTGATCTTGAGGATCTGAAAAAGGAGAGGAGCTCTTCACAAATGGATTTTGAGACCCATTAAATCAGGCTAAGCAGCATCTCTGTGTAATGTCACATTAACAAAGCCAACTCTTGCTGTCCTGCTAAGGCTGTCTACAGACTGTTAAAGCATGAAAGTCCTATAATTTCATAAAAACCCAAAGTATTCAAATTTCCATACAGTAGTGCTTTTGTATCTAATTTAAAATGAGTAACAAGCTTACTCTATACATACAACAGATCATTAACTTGATAAGATACTGGTAGCATATTAAGTGAATATTGTGTTGTGCTAGCAAAACAAATACAGAAGAGAAATTTGCTAATGCAAAAGATTTTTTATATCATTAGGAGTGGGTCATCTTTTGGTATTCAAATAAGTAAACTGAATTCCATCACTGAGCACTCTAGCTTTTTTTCCCCCCTTACTCTAATTTAAAGCAAAAGATGGAGGAAGATCCACAGCAAGTGAAAGGCTCAGGCCAGATTATTTTAATAATTTTATTTATTTATTTTATTTTTGGAGGGTGAAATTATATGAGACATTAACTTTTATAGTTTTACTTCTCCTTTTGTGTTTCCAGCCTTGCCAATACTGAATGCAAAGAATTGGTTTTATTTTCATCCAGGCAATGTCTCACATTTTGTCGAGTCTGTTTGTCTCTCTTTCAATATTTGCCTAAATAAAAGTATATCTTCAACCTATGAAGCCTGTATCAGTAACATGCATATTATTTTAATCACAAAAAGGTCAAAATTTTCTATCTAATTTCATATTAAAGCGCTCTTTAAAATTCCAGCACACTAGAGACAGAAAAACATTAACAAAAAAATATTTACACATGGGGTGTTTCTTAAAGAATGAATTATAATAATCTCAGAAAAAGGGCCTAAAGGGGAAAAGTACCAAGAGGACTGAGGCTGGTGGGATGGGAAATAAATATATATATGTAGGCAAATGTACACATCCCTGCACACTGTTTATACATAAATATATCGGCAAAATTTGCAGTTCTTCCCCATGCGACCATGGCGGGGCCTCAGAATCACTTCCTTTGCTTTTATCCATGAATATTTGGGGTGTTTTTGTAGGAAGAGTGATTGTTTGGGTGCTGGCAAGTGTGTGCTGGCAGGTACCACTGCAGGGATGCAGGAACTGATGGCTCGAGCTGCAGGGATGCAGGAAATGTGGGTACCACTGCAGGGATGCAGATGCTGCTGGGTAGAGTTACAGGGATGCAGGAATTGCTGGGTACCACTGCAGGGATGCAGGAGCTGTGGGTGCCACTGCAGGGATGCAGGAAGTGTGGGTACCACTGCAGGGATGCAGGAAGTGTGGGTACCACTGCAGGGATGCAGGAACTGATGGCTCGAGCTGCAGGGATGCAGGAACTGTGGGGGCCACAGCAGGGGTNAAGAGTGATTGTTTGGGTGCTGGCAAGTGTGTGCTGGCAGGTACCACTGCAGGGATGCAGGAACTGATGGCTCGAGCTGCAGGGATGCAGGAAATGTGGGTACCACTGCAGGGATGCAGATGCTGCTGGGTAGAGTTACAGGGATGCAGGAATTGCTGGGTACCACTGCAGGGATGCAGGAGCTGTGGGTGCCACTGCAGGGATGCAGGAAGTGTGGGTACCACTGCAGGGATGCAGGAGCTGTGGGTACCACTGCAGGGATGCAGGAGCTGTGGGTACCACTGCAGGGATTCAGGAAGTGTGGGTACCACTGCAGGGATGCAGATGCTGCTGGGTAGAGCTACAGGGATGCAGGAATTGCTGGGGACCACTGCAGGGATTCAGGTGCTTCTTTCTCTGGATGCAGGAGGACGAAGCCCTCCGAACACAAGCTGCATTCCAGAATCACCCAGAAAGGCCCAAAAAGTGCCCTGTAAAGTCAATCTGCCAGCTCAGTTTAGGGGTTTCCTTTCCAGGCAGACAAAATTCCCAATTTATTTCCTTTGATATCTGTATTTACTGGGCTAATTTCTGTTAGACATTCAGAAAAATCCTTAAAAAGATGACAAGGGAGACGGTGGACAGAGCCGTGGAGCTTGCAGA
The DNA here is from genome assembly GCA_013396875.1 of Vireo altiloquus. Lineage (NCBI taxonomy): Eukaryota > Metazoa > Chordata > Aves > Passeriformes > Vireonidae > Vireo > Vireo altiloquus. The sequence goes on from VZRF01010027.1 coordinate 218,992, forward strand.
CTTCTGTGGGGTTTTTTTAATTCTGTCAGCTGGATATTGACTGACTTTCTAATGCACACTCCTCTAATTCTTAATTAGAATGACATAGCTAATTAATAAGTTTTTTCCAATTATAAATTAACTTAGGATCAGAACTCTGGCTTTGCATGTAATTTCCTATAATCGCTAAAGCTACTGCAAAAACATGTCTCCTACCAACCGTAACTTTTTTATTTAACACAGACAGACAAGTTCTCACTGGGTTTAAATTTTACAGCAAATTATCTCTGTTGGGATTTATGAAGAGAAATTAAAAAAAAAATTCAGGAGAGTTTTCTCTTTTCTTTTTTTTCCCCTTTTTCTTTCTTTTTTTTTTTTTTTTAACGCTTCTTTCTTTCTTAAACAAAGTAGCATCCCTTAATGGACAATTTCTTCCCGAGATTTAAAAGGAATTCATCTTAATATTTTAATGTTATTAGAGGGAAGGAAGAAAGAGAGCAGGTGATAATTCGTTTTTTCATAACTGTTACCACCTTTTCATGGTTTCTGCAAAAATGATTTGGGAGGATCCCGCATGCTGCTCATTTATAGAATCTTAACTGGAGAGACACTTATCTCTTTAGTAATGAACCAGTGTAATTAAAGGTGGGAATGTGGAAGAGTTCAGGCACTGGCAACATGTCACATAGTTGGCTGCTGCAATTCCTCAGTGGTTTATCAAAGACTACTCCTTTAATATGGAGATTACACTTATGTACTTGTCTGAACTTGAAAGGCATTTGCCTAATTTACTTATTAATGAGATGTAAATCTATTTGTACGGCACGTCACAAGTTTCCCGAAATCGCTGCTACTTAACCGGTGATAAACCCTATGATTTAAACGAAAAATAATACATTTAGCTTTCCACATTCATTCTGTTAAAAATTGATATAGTCTATGTTAAATTTATTAATATTGCTTGCTGTCATTCAGTTTGCAGCTCTTACTGAAATATGACTTGACAGCGGCCGCATTAAAGATGTATGCCATTGTATTCAACAAAGATTAATGAAGCCCGGTAAAAATAGCTGTAAAAGAGAAAGTGATCCGAATGTAAAATCAGTGAATTAAATGAGGCCTTGCATACCATTTGTTAATATGCATGAGGAGGGAGGCAGCGAATGAAAATGTCTCCCTGCAAAGTTCATTTGGGAATGTTTCAATATTGTCTGAATATCACCAAACTATTGAAAGGAGGCTTTAATAGAGCCCCGCGTAGCGCCGGGAGAAGGGCTGGGCACGGAACCCGCCCCACCTGCCAGCAGAAGGGAAAATAATAACAATAATCCCAGCCTAATAATATAAACACATCCAGGATAGCTGCGCGTTCTCCTCCTTCTTCCCCCCGCTCCACCTTTCTCTCACTACGGCTTTCGATATTAAAGCCTTAACGCTCCGCGCCTCTTTTTCTGGAGGAATTGCAGCACTTGAAAGGCTTGGATTCTCCGGATTTCTGGGAGGTTAACGTGTCTGTCTGTCTGTGTGTCACAGCTACTCGCGCGGCGAAAGGCTCTACCCACTTCTTTGAATATTATTTGCAGGCGGTGATTTATTTCCGCAGCCCTCGTTATAAAATGCTCCTGAATTTCGAACGCGCGGGTTAAGACTTTCAGATAAATTAGCGCTGACAGGAAAGAACGTGCAGGAGCCACTGTGTAAACATGCCCTATTTATCAATCAAGGCACTGAGGGGTTCTGATGGACTTGAGCTGTTGCTGGTGGGCTCGTTTGCGGGTCTGAACACCAAGGCAAAGATTTGTAGAAAAGACCGAGCTGAAATATTTCGCTTCGGCAGTTTAAAAATATATATATTAATCCTGCTGGCCCTTTGGTAGTAAAGTAGTTAATGCACCCGAAAGACTGTCAGCTTGGAGGCAATTTGGAGCTATAATGTATACACGTGTGGTGCAAAAGCTTGTAGAAAAGCTCTGCCTAAAGCATAAACTTTCCCGAAAGGATGAACACGGGTGTTCAAACCGAGAACAATTCAGAGGGAATTTTGCCACCAGGCTTAGCTGGCAGCACCCAATTTTTGTCTCAACAGGTACTCAGGTGTGGAGGGCACGGTGCGTGGGCAGGGTCTGTGGAAGGGGAGAGGGATGGAGTCCCTGGTGTCCTGCTCCAGGGAAGGAGGAGGAGGAGATATGTAAAAAGCCAGCAGCTCATGGAGTGTCCAAGTGGTCTCCAGCGAGTCCCACAACTCCCCTGAACCTCCCACTACCCACATTGGAAAAGAAATCTTTGCGTTTAAGAACACAGGGTGCTCAATTTTGTGTTTTTGAGGTTCTGCAGGATATTGGGTCAGATTATTTAATACCAAATTAGTGAGTGGTAAAAAACCTGCTAACTCAAATGGTATTACTTGCTAAAACTATCAGAATTTTGCGTTTGGAGAAAATCTTTCTTTCTTTCTCATGAAACAAATTGGAGCATGAAACAAAGGAAGAAATCCCAAATCCGGTCCATATATATATATATATATATATGTAAAATCCTGACCTATTTGTTCACATATTTTGCTGTCTCTGAGACATGGTAAACTTTGGATATCAGGCTCTATAAAGCTTCTGTCTAAATTAAAAAGAAATATCAAATGCAAAGAAATCCAAGTTTAGGATTTTTTTTGTTTGATTTATGCTCTCCACTTAAAAACACTGAATTGTGCTGAAAAATTTCCTACTTCTTTCTCTCATTGGGTGACTATTAAAAAAATGAGATGTGGGAACCACTCTTAATTTACATTTTTTAATAACTTCCAGATTATTTTTGAGAAATCCTAGAAAGCATAAGGATGGCAGGCTTGGAACTAGAATTTTAAAAATTGGCAGATGTGTACAGAATCAAACACTGGACAACGGCAGAAATTGCTTTTTGCAACTCAGTGTCCTTCAAAAGTCATGTTTGAGGGGAACTCCTGATACCCATGGAATATCTGCATCTGCCTCAGCTTAATTAAGAACATTTGTCCAGCTGCAAGACTTTTGTTCATCAGGAGCAGACATTAAAAAAAAGCAACAGCAAACACCCAATGGGGGGAAGGAGCCAGGCGCCCTTTGGGTTCCCAGTCTCCCTGATTAGAACTAATTAAAACCATTCATAAGGAAACCTGCGCTAATGGTCACACTCGGCTGCCGGGGTTTGGCTTGGCTGCAGCATTAGCACCCCGTGGAATGACCTATTTGCTTCCCCAGTTCCCCACCCTCCGGACACAGAGAGAGGCAACGCCAGCAGCAGGCGAGGGCCTGGATAATGAAGTGACACAATCAGGATGAAGTTGCTCTTGGTTTGTTCTCCTCTCTCCTTTGTTTAACCCACCCAAAAGCTGCGCAGCTCGTGGACATCCTGCCCCTCGGACAGGCGAATGCTCCTGCCCCGTGCCAAACCTCCCACTAGTGTTTTACTGGGCTTCAGGTGACAAACAAAGCCAAGGGGAAAGGAGGGGAAAGGCTTGAAGGTTAGAATTAGAAAGGCCAAAAAATTGTTAACTGATGTTAAGGAGAAACCTTTTTATTCCAGCAGCAAGATTGAGGTTCCTTTGAGCAGAAGGGGAAAGAACTGTTGGTGTTTAAGTGAGAAACCAAGAACAAAGAATGGAGAATGGAAAACACACCAAGGGACCATATCCTCATCCCTGATGGTGGAACGTGCCCAGCTTTTGGGCCATTATGGGGAGCAGGAACACCAAGGCTTGCAGACCAAGCAAATCATCCCTGACGATCTCTCAAACAAGTTTTAAACATATATTTCTGTTATTGCTTTGTAAAAATACAAAAACCTTCCAGACTTTCGGGCAAGACTCCAGGTCAGAGGCACATCAGGGCAGGAAGGAAATCACTTCTCCATGGCAGGGGACTACCCTGAGCAGTGGGATGCCAGCAGGGGTGGCCAGGTCCCCAGTCTCTGCTGTGCCTTCAGCACACACCTCTACTCTTCCCACCCCAAGCCCCTTTTCCAGGATGCTGGATTTTGGGGGTATAACTTGATTGTGGCATCATCCCTGAGCCCCCTGGGCCTGGCAGTAACCCTGCATGTCACCCTTTGACATCTCCCACCTCCTGCAAAAGGCACAAAAACATGATCAGACACCACCTCACCCTCACCCCACGTCAGCGTTGGCCCCCTGCCATGCTCCCCCACACTTAAAATGGGAAAATAGTTCAAAAGGAAGTGCAGGCAGAACACCCAGATCTGTGATTTTTTGGCTAATCCTGGCGTTTGCTCTTTTGGTTTAGTTGTGATCCTCTGGCAGAGGCAAACGCCACAGTTTGAATTGCTTTTGGCTTTGTTTTCACCCCTGGTTAGCTGCAAAAAGCTCCCAGTGACAAGTCTGTGGTAGCAGCAGTGTCTCCTCACTTGTGCAACAACACAAACATACTGGCAGCTGTATTAATTCTCCATTCATTTTGTTTCAGCAATTTCATTAATTATAAACCTGTTCAGTGTTTGACAATGAGCTATCGCAATGCGTTTGTTTACAAATAGGTTTAACACTGAAGATGGTGCCTGTATAAAAATAAAAAAAAAGAGGCCCTTTTTCATAGAAATGTTAGTCCCTGGAGTGGAAAATAACCCTTAAATTCCACCAGTAAAATTTTAATTTACAAAAATGCTCCACATTTGCTATAAATAGCTGTCATCTGTCAAATAAACGGAGCAAGTCCTGGGAGCCTCCTGATCAAAGGAGACCATTCCAGAGGCAGCCTTTGTCTTAAATGGGTCTGTAGACATGGCTTGTGTTGGTTTTTGAGTAATCCCAGCCTGTTTATAATCTCATCTATTTCATGGAGAGGATATGAAAATAGCTCCCCACTGTATGAAAATTATCTATATTCCAGTGCAGACAATGGAGTCAGTCTATTGAAAATAATGGAGTGAACTCAGCTACGCAGTTTATTTCAATGTGGAAAGTCTTTGCACATCATAATATCAAATAAACTCTGCTGAAAACATCATCCCCATATAATTGTATTATACAAGAGTAGTGTCACCTTTTGTTTAGAAGAGGACCATTATGCTTTTATGATATACTTTAAGGGGAACTAGATGGTACCATTGATTCCCGTACTAACATTTTACATCAAAAGCCCGATGTCTGCAGCCCAGGTCACTGAAATCACAAATGAAGTGAATTTAATGGTCTAAGTTTGGTCTCCAGAGAACAACAGAATAGTTAGTACCATCATAAAGTCTGACAATGTAGCCCTTTTGGCAGGTTTTTGTTGATAATAGGCTTGAACTGCAATCTTTTCACCATGGTATAAGAGGATCTGTTAAAGCAGGCTTCGGATACTCAGGGAGAATAAAGTAGGGAAGGCTGCAAAGCACAATATTGTGCACACCTGCACTGTACCTAGAGTAAGGTTAATGCAGTAATATCTGTGTGAAAACTGCCTCACCCCCACATTAAAAGCAGCTTATCATTAGGGATTACCAAGCCACTGCACCAGCTGCAAGTCTTTACTTAAAGACTTAAAGGTAAAGCTCTTACAGTTCCCAATCCAGTGACATTTGCAGCTCACTATAATTTATTGAATATCTTCCAAAGAGCAAACACGGGATTTCTCTTGGTACTGTTTTAGTTGGGTTGTAAACGTTTGCCATTTACCAAGAGGAAAAAAAAAAAAAATGAAGGCGGGCACATTTACACTTTTGCAAAGCATCATGTAATATTTTGAACCTGTCTTCTCGTGCCGACTCTTTTCATGTTCAATCTAAACACTGTTTACTCATTTAAAGTCTTGTTACGGCTCAGCTATGAAGTACAGTGCACACACACTTTCAAAGCCTCTGTGAGAGCACCTTGTTCCCAGGTTTCATTAGGAAGAACCACGCTTGTCTGAAGAAAATGTGAATTTTTAAAACTTCCCGTAGCAGACATTCAGAAACGTTCCCCCTTCAGCACTTCATAGTCCTGCTACCGAGACCTTTAGAGACTTAATACAGATAAGGATCTTGAAAAGAGAATTTATTGAGGTTATCTCCATTTAGGAGGCACGCTGATCTATTGATGAAAATTAAAAGGAAATGGTTAAATAAGCCAAATTACACACTGGGTGATGAAACATTTCCTGTGCCTTGCCAGTAACATGCATGCAAATTATATTAATAGGCTATAATTATGTAAACTTTATTATGTGTGTTAAAGATAACATTAAAATTATAAGACAAACGACACTTAATCACCAATGGAGGGCAATGATAAAAGAGTCAGGAAAATTAACAGGCGGCATTGAGATTGTTGTGGTTGCTACGGCCCGAGGAGTACAACGAGCCACAGCATTTTGCAAACTAATAACCCTTGCACAGCTCTGGTCACCATCAAACTGCTCCACAAACATTAACTAATTATTAAACAAGCATTTGGGGCCTCCTGGCTAAATCCATCCCCTGGCTGCCAATATTCACGTGATGCACTGGCTTAAAATAACTCACGGGTTGGGTTGGTCCTCAGCGCTCTGTCCTCTCCCAGGCTGGATTTGCCAGGACAGCAAATATAATGACCTGTATCCCATTGGATACAGGAGAGAAGGATGAAATTGGTGTGCTGGGCTGGTCACTTGGATCCACAGCTCCTCCAGAGCAATTTCTCTTGGTAAGTCATACCCAGAGTGGCTTTTCAGCCAGGACACATTTTCCCGCTGGTGTTGGATTTCATGGATCTGTGCCCAGCCATGGCACACAAGGCCCAAGTTTTATTTCCTTTTGTCCCAGTGTGGAAATTTCCTCTCCACCAAACGTCTGTCTTGGTGATTTAATCCCTGTTTCCAGGCACTTGGAAAAGCAAGGAATCCTCTGTGGTGGAGTGGCAGAACCTCTGCTAAAGGTGCATCAGCAGGACCAATGCAAATTTATCCCAGCTGAGAGGGAGACCCCAAATCCTCACTAACATGGGCAAAAAGGGCATCCCTGAGCTTTGGCAGCTGTGCCAAAATGTGAGCTGTCCCTGCCTCACCAGAAGCTGATATTTCTCTTTGTGCAGAACCTTCACTATAAATATTTTTGCCACTGCAGAAATAACTGCAATCATGAGCTTATCAACTCCTGATGGTGTCTCCTTCAGGAGAGATTTTGCTGCCAAAAAAGCAAGAAAGATGGCAAATTCTCAGTGGTTTGGAGTTTTCACAAGCTATCAGTACATCCAGAAAATAAAAACCAGTCTTTCCAATCACAAGTTCCAAACTTTTCTCAGCAATTTTGATTCCTCAGCAGAAAAAGGAGATTTCAACTTATAGATAACTTATAAAAACAACATCTGATTAAAACAGAAGATGTCTGAGTCCTTAGTTCCAAACTGAAAACTGGTGTTTGCCTTGGCTCAAGGCCGAAAACAATTTAAATTAAACCCATCTCTGCATCCAAACTTCTTATTCCAGTTTCTTCTGCAGGTTCCCACCTCCTTGAAGTGGCCATGTAATCAATTTTTTTTCTAGTTTTCACACAAGAGAGAACACTGAAAAATGAATGGTTATTTAACAGCATTGTCAGTGCAGTTTTGGAATATAAAATTCTCTGAGTACATATCCAATATGGAAATTTTCAGGATTGTTACAGAAAAGAAAATATTGAGTTTTACATCCCAAACAACTTCGACTGTGTGAAGCAATATAAATATTGTAATATAATTATTTCCTTAGTGTCGAAGCATTGGGGAAAGTGAAACTTCTTGCTGCCTGTAATCCCCTTCTGAATAACAGCTGATAGAGGTAATAAAGATCATGGAGATTTCACAGTGAAAAAAAACCACAAGGCACACTGGTTCTTCATAATCCAAAAGTTATTCAGCTTAGTTGTTGTGTTCAGTATTATTATTTGTAATTGAATAACGCTGTTTATTTTGAACTGAGACATAAAAAACACAGGAATTATTTATTTAGAATAAATCATTGCAGCATGCTGGGGCACACAACGAGCCTCTCCTCTGCACGTATGAACAATTTATAAACACTGTAGCCGATGACAAGCGAAAATCAAGGATTAAACATCACCAGGAGTGAGGTGGCACTCCGAGTCTTCCAGGCTGCACTCAGCATATAAAAGTCTCTCTTCTCTGAAGGCAAATTGTGCTCTTTAGTGAGAGCTTTTGTTCCCTGCCTGTCCAAAACCAGGCAGATGTGGCTGCTAATACCCCTGAAAGACCGAAACACTGCAGCCCCAATTCGGCGTCTCCGGCTGCATTAAGCAGTTCTACGTGCCAGCCTTTGATCTGTATTTTCTAAACTTCATAACAAAACTTCAAGAAAAAAAAAAAACTATTAGCTGCAAATTAGACATTCTCATGGAAGCCTAGAATTATTTTTCAGGACAGAGGGCTCAATTTCCCAATCTCAGGTGTATGATTAAAATCAATTAAATCACTCTTCCAATGTCAGCGGCAAGATTCTCCTGACAAATGAAATTATGCGAGAAAAGTGTTCTCTTCACTCTTCAACCCTTTCTCAGCATCACTCACATCCACAAATGAGATCAAAATTTTCAGCTCGGGGATTTCAGAGATATTTTCCATAAGAACATGAAAAATCCCAGGAACCCTATGTAAGTAGACTTTATAGTCTCTAGTGGCGAGATGCTGATGGCCTCTGTATGTTAGATATATTCATGACTAACTAAAATGAAAAGTTCGAGTGGAATTTAACCATTTGGGGACCGCAGCAGCATTTTTTTCATAAATTAAAGTTTTAACAGTGGAATTATGTACCAGGCTCTAGGATACATGTAGTAACCTTTCTGTGTCTCTTTTCATTCCCAGGGAAGTCCCCCGTGGCTTTCCCCTATTGAAAACCTGAATTTTATCAATCTCTCTCAGCTGCTTGCAGACACGAGAGCAGCAAAGCAGCCTCGACTTCAAATGACCACATCATTTGCAGAGGCCCTGAAGGGTTAATAGTTACTTACAGTCTTGAGACAAAACAAGGTGTGCTATTCTAAAAAGTCGAGAAATAAACCTTTTGATAAGAAGCACCACTTGAAAGGCAGAGATATCTCATTTCCAGAGGTGTTCTGACGTGGCTGAACTGTACCTTCAGCAAATTATTTACCTCTTAATTTGTTAAAACATATGGGCTTAGAGGTAACTTTGCCCATGAGGCGTACATCTATATTATATGCTTGTTTGGTTTGACTTCATTTTCCTTGGAGACTTGAACAAATGTTTTCCGCATTTCATAAGTTGTTGTTTTTTTTTCCCTCCCCTCACGTGTTCCAGGCAGCAGTGTTACATATGTATTTTGTTTCTTTTAACTCTGTTTAAAGAGGAACTGGCTAATTTACAGCACAACAGGCGAAGTGGAGCAATGTTTCAGGGTGAGGAGCACAGCCTATTTATAAACCTGTGCGGGAGCCACTTTCCAGCTCGTTCCATCCCGATCCACCCTGGCCAGCCTGGGCTTTTGGGTTGTTTTCAAATCACTGCCAACAACCTATTCCTCTGAAAAGCAGAAAATGAGGATCTGTGTCCTGTTGTTGAGTTTTTACTTCTTTACTATAACAGCAGAGAATAACCAGCAAACTCCGCATAAACTCCCTGTTGAAAGACAGTGGGTTTAGAGGAGATATTAGGGAAAAATCCTTTCCTATTAGGGTGGGAAGGGCCTGCACAGATTGTCCAGAGAAGCTGTGGCTGCCCCTGTTAAATAGAAGTGTCCAAGGCCAGGTTGGACAGGGTTTGGAGCAACCTGGGACAGTGGAAGCTGTCCCTGACCATGTCAGAGGGTGGAACTGTGTGGTCTTCAAGGTCCCTTCCAACCCAAACCATTCTGTAATTCCTATACAGAATGCCTCAGAACAAAACCTCTCACTGAGCACTTGGAAAAGGGCTTGTCCTGATCACAAATTTTAAATCTAATCCAAAATATTTGTGCAATGATCACCAGTGGTCACGGAAAGAGCATCATCCGTTTGGGACGTGCTGTAGTTGGAAAAGTCCATAGGTGGGATGCTCCCCTGTGGTGTGCCAACAGAGCTGATTGAAGGATGCAGTTTGGCAAGGGAAAAGTGAGAGGAAATAGCCTCGAGGTCTTAAAACCAACTAATTAATCTTAATTTGAAGTTCTGGTCAAATATTTACAACTGTTGAAAATTTATTATTGTCTTACCTGGCTTCTTTCAAGAGAGCTCTCTACAAGTCCAGCACAAAGACAGGCAACTCTTGTATTTCTTTGTGTTCCTTGACCTCCATTCCACATAAAATGAGGAATTTCTTGACCTGGATCTAGTACATTTTTAGCTTTCCCATCCCTGTCTCTGCTTTGAAGAGACCAACCTGTGTCCACCATAGGTTGGGTCTCACAGGAAAGATCTACACAAAATCCAGGGTGGGATTCCTGCATTTTTTTCCTAACTCTGTTATCTTATTTAACTAAAATATAGGGGAAATGAAGCAAAATTCGATTATCTTAAAATGATAACATGATAATTGTCAGGCTGGAGAGGAAGAAAAGCCAAAAACCCACCTGGGGCTGGCTGGAGGCTGGAAGGCATCTTCTCCTTCTTGCTTTTGGGTGTTTTTTTTTGTTTTGTTTTCTGTGCATGAAATCCACACCTCAAAGTGCTTTTTGGTTTTCCATTTGTTTATTCCAGCCATAAATATTTTATCACTTAAAAAGGGAAGCAATGCTTGCTCCTAATTGTTTTTGATTAAATATGCTAATTACTTTTTGGAATATTAATAACACATACGGTACTAAATGTTTTAATAATGCAATGAAATAAGCCAGCAAATATAACTACAAATTAACCTGAAACTGCTACACGGTTTTTATAATTTTGTGTTATAACAACACAAATCTAGAGGAAAACATCCATGACAAAACAATATTTCCTTTTTGGTGCCTGGAGTTCAACTAAAGAAGAAAACTAAAGCAAACAAAATCCCTAAGTGAACAGAAAGTTGCCACACTTTGGGATCACTTTTCTTCACTGCAGGACAAGGAGGAGAAAAATAAAACCCGGCTGAATATGAAAACTTCTCATAAGAGATGCTGGCCATGGAATGAATCATAGAATTTTGCCTCCTGTGTCCATAGGCCCGAAATGGTCCTGGAGCTCATCTTTGAGGAGCACAGAGGTGACAGCAGCAGCGATGCTGGATCAGGCTCTGATCCCTGAGCAGTCATTAAGCAGGAAACATTAAAGTTTGCCATCCATCATTATTCCCGCATTTCTCACTGAACTTACTGTTAATAATTTTATTTTCCATTTATTATTTTTCCCCGCACAAGAGAAGATAAAACCCCTTTGTTCTGATGCTCGCAGGAGGTGGACACGGCACGGGAATGAAAATGGCTTTTCAATGCCTTGGCAGGCTGAAATCCAGCTCCCTACTTACGGCAGGCTCCCCAATTCCCAGGACAATCACACTGACACAATTAAATTCTTCCTCTTCTGTGACAGAACTATATGCAATGGTTAGTATTACATTACACTGAAAATAATTAATATTGTGGAGGTTTTTGCATGTTTGTGTGTTAAAGACTTGACCTTTTAATTTGTTTTTCCCTCAGAAATGTTTTGCAATCTAATGATTTGTAGAGACGGTTCAAAGTTGCAGATAGTCTGTCAAAGCTTCCCACAATAGCTATGATTTTATTTTGCCATATTCACTGTCAAGGAAGTGGTTTTCTTTGCTGTGGTGTGGAAAACACTCGTAGGGGGTTTATTTTTGTCAAATTTGTTAGAACAGAAGGGTTTTACTGCTGGGAAATGATGCACTGAGCATCACAACCAATGCACACCTTGAGAGTGATGCCAGAATTGGACCAGCGAAGATAAAGAGAAACAAGATAAAGAGAAATGGTTATTTGGAAGAAAATATTTTAAAAATTTAAGGTTACTGTGCAATAAGAGTTTTCTCGTTACCCTTGGGAAAGAGGTGTCAGCCCCTTGTGTGGTTAATTGTCCTGTTATGCCAATGACTGATCAGAAATCGATAAATCCTTGCTAATTGATAAGCAAGAGCCAGGAAATTTTCCCTGTCAGGTATCACCAGTGTTATTAGTGGCACACTGAGGGCTGCAAGGCAAGGAGCAGCTCTTCCATGCTGACCTGTGAGTCTCCGAAGGAAACACTCTGGGAATCCTCCCTTCGAGAGGGATGTACCTTGAACATATGGATGTGCCTTTGACTGGACTTTCAGCTATGACACATCCATGCTTTGCTAGCCAAGCCTGAATTATTAAATGATGCTATGGACTGTGCCCATAGAGGACCTAGGACCTGCTTCTGAAATGCTAATAAAGCCAGCAGGAAAGAATTCCTTAGGTTTTTTCTCCTGGATGTAATTTCTTGAGTTCAGAAAATCAGGTGAGAAACTGCAATTTAAAACCAGCTTGGATTTGATATTTGGGAGCCTTCCACAGAGGAAATATTTTTTGTTTGGATTAAAATTGGTCTTGAAACACAGATTTGTTTGAAGACCAGCAAAACCAAAGAAACCCATTTACAAATGATGTTTAACTCCAAAGGCCTGTGCCCTTCCAGATTTGACTTTGAACTGAAACTGGGCTGATGAAATATTGAAAGAAAAATTAAAATTTTTGTCTTTTTAGTCCATGGTGATGCTAAAGCCACAAAAAAAATCTGTTGAATGTGTTTATTCCTAGATTTGAGTTTAGTTCTGCTGAATGGTGCAGCTGTTTGGGTATCAAACACTGGGTGGTGGTAAGGTCCCAGTGGTAATTTTTCCATTGATTTTGACAGCTGGAATGGGACCAAAGTGAAGAGAGAAGAGTTTTCAGCACTTCCCATCTTCCTGCTCCTCGCAGGGCGATCCCCTGGGTGGGAATCCTTTGGAGAGGGACACTGGGAAGATCTGGTTTTATACAGGTCACCACAGGTCAGGCTTACAGGCAGACTGCAAGCCTGAACAGGGGTGGACAGAGGAAGGACATGTGAGGGAAAGAAGAGCTAATTAAGGTTATCATCAGGATAGAAACTGTTGGAGTCAGGAAAAGCTTGGGAACTTTTCCTGCTCCTCTGGGTGTTTGTTTTACCCTCAGAGCTCCTCAAAAAAGGCTTGGCCTGTGAACCAAGCTCGTGGGAGCATTTACCCCCAATTCTGGGTGAGCTGAGAGCACCAAAGGAATGAGGAGATGTTGTTTAGTGCACCACAGAGTGTGGAGTTGGAGTTTTTAGGTTTTGCCATATATATTACATAGAGCCAACATGGAGATTCTAGGGTGTTGGCTTCTTCTTCTTCATCTTCTCTCTTCTCCTTCTCTTCCTTTTTCCCTCTGACATGAGTTCCTGTGGTTTGCTAATTGGTAGATAGAATTTAGTGTAGAGGAGACATGTCAATGAGGTTGATATTCACTGGTTTTGGGAACAAAATAAGATAGGTAAAGTTTTCTAACTGGTTGATAATAGATATAAAAGCTACCTGCTTTGGGTAGCCATTGCCATTCTGCCCTCGTGTTCCTGGAGGTCACAGCACAGTCTGTGCCTCCCAAACTTTGATAAGAAAGCAAAATAAACAAGCTCTGAAACAGCAGAAAGAAGCTTTGTTTCATCTTTTTGGGACATGGGACACTGAAACAAGGAACACAACCAGGCCAGGAGTCAGGGTCTGAAGAACATCCCCCCCGACAGAAACTTTCAGGAAGCTCAAACGCACACATAAAGAAAACCAACACGAGGACTTTTGAACCTCACAGCCAAGGCCATCAAACACATTAAAAGGAAGCCCCAGAGTTGAGGCTGGACTAAAGAAAGGATTGGGGCAGCAGGCAGCTTTACCCGAGCGCTCTGTCAGTAGCTTTAGCTCCCTGCCCCAGGGAGCCCTCACCTCCTGGGCTCCATCAATCCACCGCCGTGCTCCGGAAGCTCTGCCACCTCTCCAGGCAGAGAGTGATGAATGAGAGGAGCCAGCACGGGGCCATGTCCACCTCTGCTCGCACCGAGCTCGGAATATTCATCTCATTCCGCCCGTGACCTTTCCCTGCTCTGCAAACCCGAAAAGGTCTGCGCTGCATAATCACATCTTGGGATAAAAGATAAGTGAACTACCAAATAAATAGTGGAGTGTTTACATGACCTTATGGTTTTACAGTCCATATTAATTTTTAATTGCACTGTTAAAATATAGTAAATATCTATTATACAAATTAAGTGGTAATAGGTATTTGTGGGTTTTTTTTTCATGAATTAATCTTAAAATAAGCTGATTACATAAATCTTTAGCCAAGCAGTGGCTAATCCTGGGCACAAACATTACTTTGATAAGATACATTCAAACAAACATTTTTGTGGCAAAATGTTATCAGATACTAACACATAATTAGTCTAAGACATTTGGTTCAATGCGAACGTTTTCGAGGTGTGATCATTAAGTGAAGGTATTGGGAGAAATCCAAAAGGGAGCAGAGGATTGTAAGCACTTCAGAGTTCCTTTGTGGATTCCGATTAGGCTGCTGGATTCACTGCTGTTTCCTTATGTAAACATATTCACATATTGCCATGGTGGGGAAATCTTTATCAAATTATTGGCAAACAAAGTGATGTTCATGTAGATGAAATTATTATTCATCTGGATCTGAATGGGGCTGAAAGAGAAATTGGGAAAGGGGATGGGAACTGATGCAGGGAGTGGAACCCCAACTTCATTTGGAGTCTCATGAGTGAGAGATGCCCTTCTGTCACCACGAGGAAGGGAACATGGGGAAGCAGGAATCACCTGGAATATTAATGTTGCCTATTGGTGCTTAGATTTAGTTCTTAGCCTGCATTTCTTACTTGGATTTACAGGACTTTTCATATTACCTTCATTTATTTGAGTAAATTTCCTTATTTTTCATCTGTACTAAGAGTATTAAACCAAAAGGACCTGTAATAACTTCATTTACTTATCCAATACTCCGAAAGGACTATTGATTAATACATAATAAATAAAGGTTTTTGAGATGCTTAATAGTGGCTTAATAGTGGAATCTAGTAAATACTTAATTAGAGAGGGTTATTGAACTCAGACAATGGCTATTTGACATGCTGGGATGCCGAGGAATAGCCCCTTAATTGACAGCAAACTCCATTGGATGGAGCCTGCTTAAAGAATTGTTGGTAATAGCTCGGAGAGGCTGTGATGGAGCTGCTGGGTCAATGCTGTCGATGCAGCTCCCTAATAGCTCCACGAGAGGAGCAGCCCTGAGCAATGCTGGGTGTGCCCACGAGGAGAAAAAAGCTCCTCTGGGGTTTTTTCCTAAGCACAGAAAGTGATTCCAGCTGTATGGAGGACCAGTTGGAGATCCATGGAGTGGTTTGGGTAGGAAGGGACCCCAAATCCCACCCAGTGCCACCCCTGCCATGGCAGGGACACCTCCCACTGTGCCAGGCTGCTCCCAGCCCCAATGTCCAGCCTGGCCTTGGGCACTGCCAGGGATCCAGGGGCAGCCACAGCTGCTCTGGGCACCCTGTGCCAGGGCCTGCCCACCCTCCCAGGGAACAATCCCTTCCCAATATCCCATCTAAATCTCCCCACTTTTATCCTAAAGCCATTCCCTGTGTCCTGTCCCTCCATGCCTTGTCCCCAGTCCCTCTCCAGCTCTCCTGGAGCTCCTTTAGGCCCTGCAAGGGGCTCTGAGCTCTCCCTACATCCTTCTCTTCTCCAGGTGAACACCACCTTCTTTATCCACAAATTTTGCCTGCTCTGAGAGCTGAAAATCTCATGGATCCCAGTGTTTTCCTGAAGGGACTTTGTGCTTCCAGCACTGGGGTGCCTCCAGAACTCCCTGGTTTATCCAGTACCAGGCACTAAACAATTTTACAGCCCAGACCCACATGTAAATCATTTAAATCTAAACAATTCACCAGCCTGTAACATTACGTAGGGTCACATTTTAAAGGATCTGGATATTTTTTTCCCATCAAGTGGAAAAACTTGGGATTTCCTGCATTCAGAAATTTGGGCTGGCACAGGGCATTGTGTTGCCTGCAGATGTTGGTGGGTTAAAAGCAGCATTTCTGGCTTTGAAAGGTGTTATTTTGAAAGTTCTCATGAGCAAAGCAATTGTTTGCCTTTCCACTTACAGTGTTTGGTTTCTTGTTCCATGAAGTAGAGACAGTGTAACTAAGCTGCTCCTCACTGCTTAAAAAAAAATAAATTGCAAATTTCTTAGAGATGCTGTTTTCTTTCCGGTCTCTCCCCCCCTCACTACACAAACACTGGAGCTGGAGCTCTGTGAAAGGACTGTTTGGGATTTAACTCCTGATTCCTGGTGAAAACAAGGTTTCTAATTCCATTGTCATACAGGTGAAGTTAAACTTGGCCACGAGTGTCTGAAAACTCAGGGCTTTGGGCCACGTGTGGGAAAATACAAGTTATTGGTACAAGGGAGGAAATCTGTGTGCTTCAGATCTGATCTAGGACGTTTTCTTCCAGGGTTTGCAATGAAAAATAATCACTATAACTGCGTGTCACTTTAAAGATAAGATTGGCTGTAGCAGGCTATAAAATCACCTCCTTTGCCAGGTTATCCTGTGCAAATGGAGAACATGGTGTATTTCTGTGACAGATGAAAGCAGAGCTTTGCACAGAAGGAAGAGCCACGGCAGCAGCAGTGCAGGCTCTGGCAGCTCTGGCTCATCCAGACAGGAATTCCATCCTTGGGGACAGGGACATGAGTGGGTAGGACCCTGTAAGACCCCAAGAGCAGCTCCCTGTTGCCCTCCATAAGGAGCACAAAAGCAGGCAGATCCCAGCTGCCTCCATCACCCTCCATCCAAATAACCTGCAAAATATTGCATTTTGCTGCTTTTTTCCCCAAATTTTCTTGGCTGGCCTCTGTCAGACTCAGCTCTTGGGCATTCACGCAGTGCCAGCACCCCCTGGGACCTCACCAAAACATCTGGGTGAGGAATGAGGGTGCACCCCCAGAAAAATCCTGCCCTTCACCTCCCTCCCTTCCCTCTCCAAGGGGAGGAATTTCACCAGTCTGTGCAATTCCATGGACCCAGCACCCAAGGACCAGCTGCTGCTTCAGCCAGCCCAGGGACAAAAAAGGTCTCAGGTCTCCTTCCCTGTAACTTATATATTTAAAGGCTGGAAATCACAAGTCCTTCCCTGCCAAACAATTATATCTACTAATTTAGATGAGAACTTAATATTGTATCTTTATAAAGTGAGAGATATATAAAAAATCTATTTAGATTTAATATTGCAGTAGCATCTGGTCTTTTCATCTAATTTAAAACCTTTAAAGAAGGGAAACCTCCAGCAAGAAATAATATCCATAAGCATTCCAAGCCTTCTCCTGCTTCCCTTCCTTTAAAGAATAATGAGAAATCTCCCCCTACAGGCCTTGGCTGCCTAATGCAAGGAAAAGAGATGATTCTAGGCTGAGAGTTGTCCTCTTGTTGCCTTTCCCTGGACTTAAAATTAAAACCAAAACACGGTTTATGGGGAAACGGGGTTTTTACCTCAGGATTTATTTCAGGATCCTGGGGTGCAGCACTTGGTCCAGGTAGAATGCCCCAAAATGCACACAATTATAGGCCTTGCAAAATTAACATATTTATCAAAGATCCCCCAATGAGAGGCTGGAGTGAAGCCCTCGTTGTGAGGAACCTTCCCCCTGGCTGGGCCTGTCTGAGGTTCCAAAATGTGTTCTGGAGAGGCCCTTGGTGTCTGGGGCTCCCAGGATGTTTGCTCTCCTGGTTTAACGGTGCCGTGGGGCTGAGCTGAGTTATCAGCCTTGGGAAGTCACAGTGTGTGGGCTAAAAGCACTGAGAATACATCAAACTATAAAAGTGTGTGTGAGAGGGGTGTAAAAGAAAAGACAAAAGATCACTCTGGCATCACTCTTAAATCTCTAAACGCCGCTCGGGACACAGATGGATGTGGAGGAGAGGAGTCTCCAGCCCAGCATTCCAGCTCCTCTCCTCCCTGAGCCCCACCCCACTCCCAAGGGATGCAGTGGACACACTCTGGGCCGAGAGCCACTGGGGCACTTCTGCAAAGTGCTCACAATTATCTCCTGCATTTTTTGAGCTTTATTACCACAACTCCACTGGGCAAAAACATTTTGACTAGAGAACTATTTCCTTTTTTTTCTTTTTTTCCTTTTTACCTGTTTTAAGGGAAGAAATTAATAGGATAAAAATGCAAATTACTTCCTTCCTCCGCACAGGAAAAAACCCCTTTTGCTGCTTTATTTACCAATTGCCTGTTGTTTTAAGCTATTCACCAAGAACCAATATCACACATAGAGCACCAGCAAACCCAAACGATGCTAATGCAACCTGCAATTCCAAATAACACAAAGAGACTTTATATCCCCAAATTATTCTCCATTTTGTTTAGGGAAGGCCTGCTTGGGGATTAGGGTAGTTGTTTGTTTATTTGAATTCATTACAGAACTGGGAGTTTATTATATTCTGTACTCACTGTAAGGTAATCAAAATATAGATGGAAATTGGAAGATTTTTATTGGTGCCATTTACAAAGGCTTTATGCTGTGAGAGAACTGGAGCGCCTTGAAAAACTTGACGTGGAAGGTGCAGACTTCTTGTGCTTTTAGAAAGCTCATTCCCAAATTATCTTGGTTATTTGATTTAACAGAAGCCTCTCTTTTTTACTACTTTCCATCCCCATCTCTTTCTTGTACAATATAATCAGATTTAATTTATTGGAAACCCACTGGCTGCAAACCAGATCCGACCCCCGGCTTGATTTGTTTTCCACAACACAAAATTTAACCAAAGGAATGTAATTGAGAAGGAACTTCCCTGTTGCCATTTCCATTTGCTCCCAGTGCCCCCATCATTTTATTTATTCCAGTAGTAAAAATAAATCTTTAATTGGAAGGAAAGTGATAACTGAAGTTTAATTAAGCTAAGCCAATAAAGTGAAGGGAAATTACCAGACTAATGTCACGCACTGAGAAGAGGCCATGCAGGGCTGCAATTTGGGCTACTCTGGAGTGGCCTGTGGAGAGCTCACTCAGAAGGGAAGAGATGCTTTTGTCTTCCCCTCCAGCTCCCACCTGGGACAAGGTGACATTCCAGCCACCTTCTCCCTCCCACCAGTTCCTGGTAATGCTTGGACTCGATGATTCCAGAATAATTTTTCAATTTAAACAATTCCATTATTTTTTCTGATTCATCCAGCCTTCTCAGGGGATGCTTGGGGACATCCCTCCCACCAGGGAAGTCTCCATCTGGGTCACATCCACGATGGCCACCAGCTCACTCTTCTTCCCCAAACATTTCCAGTGCCATCAGCAGCATAAAACCAACCTACCCATCTGCTTCATGCACTGAGAGGTATTTTAGGTTTTCTGCTGCAAACTCCTGTCCCCCCCACAAGAATCTGGGAGTTTTACAGAGTGGGAGGAAGGGTCCATGCCCCAGGATGGCCCTTGCAGGCAGAGGCAGAGTGGGGAGGATGCATTTTCACTGCCCAAACTTCCAGACACGACATCTGCCAGGAAGATCCTGGGAACAAACACTGAGCTTCCTGCCAGCACGTCTGCCAGGGCGCAGCCTTATTTCATATTTATAAATATGCTTTGGTAACAAACAATAGCTGCTTCTGCTTTTCCAGTCGGAGCTGTGAACACTGCTGTACTGGCAGCATGTCCTTTTTTCACACTACCAGATTTATAAATTGCAAAGACAGAAGGACTGACTGTGATCGGGTGGTTCCAGCTCAGCATTGAATTTCCCCCAGCAATCTGAAGTAGAAAATTATTTTTTTTTAGCAAAACAACACCTCTTAAAAATTATTTCAAAAATAGAGAACTCCCTGTGCTTCCTAGTATGGTCTTGTGTCAGTTCATCACTCTCAACATTAAAAAACATGTACCTTAATTACTCTTCTGAATTTATTTCCAGCCACTGACCTTGTTATATCTTTGTCTGATAGATGAAACTACCCATTATTAAAGTTCACTTCATCATGTGGGTGTGTATAGGCCATGGTCAAGTCATCCTTAACCTTCCCTTTGATAAGCTAAATAAACCCAACCCTGGAATCCTTTCCTATAAGCTACATGTTCATTAATCATTAGCCTGGTTTTCCCTCAGAAACCTCTTCTCCTGAAACAGAGCCTCCAAGGCCAGCAGCCTCTGTCATCCCTAAACAGCCAGGAGTGTCCTGGAATGAAATGGGACAACGAGGTCCACACAACCACCCTGTCCTTATCCCACCTCTCCCTTTTCCAGCTGCTCCATCCCCATGGGGCAGCTCCTCTCCCACCTGGATGGTTCCTTCTGTTATTGCCCCAGTGCCTGCCATCCTCGCCCATTGGTACTTTGGTCATCCATAATTTTATGCTTTCTTCCAGGTTCTGGAGCCACACGAGAAACTGAAGCATGCCAAGAATGCTCCCAAATGATGGGAAATGCTGATTCCAGAAAATATGGAGTTGATAAGTGGCTGATTTCATAACCATGAGCTGATTCCTAGCTCACAGAGCAATGACCAAGCACACCAATCACCAGCGGTGGGATTCCCCCCATCAGCACTTCATTAATTGAACACTCAGGTTTCCAAGCCAGTATTTTATCTGGAATTGATATCAGTAGTTTGTTTCCCATAGTTTTAGTTATATTAGTATTGTTTCCCATTGCCCTGATTTGTTAAGGACGTTTTGTTTGTTCACATATCAAAAGTTTGTTCACCATCCCGTATTAATTGACTATTTTTGCATTACAAACAAGAATATTTATTCAACACTCTCATATTTACTGCAATGTTTACTGTTGTTCTAGTCTGGAAAACAACTTCGATTGTAATTCCCTTTACTCCTAATACTTTTCAAGCTGCTTTTTCTCTTATCTCTAAGCAAGTGTTTCTCTTCTTATTCTTTGATCTACTTAAATTTCAACAGTTGGAAGATTTCAGAAAATTCCATTTTTAAAATATTTATTTATCTAAATTTCCTCCCCAAGACAAACCACATTTTGGCTTGGTCTGCTTTGTCTTTTTCCCTTGACCAGTTCTGAGAGGTTCACATAGAGTAAAACATCCCCAATTCAGAAATACCATTTATATTTTCCTGCCTAAATTCCTGCAACTGGACAGTTCATCAGGCAGAAGATATTAGAAAAACTGGCAGCCATAATCGTGTGGGTGGAGGTGAGGACATCTGCTCTTTATATCATGAGCGTTGCCAACATGCTATAGACATATCCAGGTTTCTGTTCCAAAACCCCCTCAAGAATATGCTGTGTGGAGTTCCAGCTCGCTGGAACCTCCTGCTTGGTTTGGGAAAATTTGGCAAGTTGTTTTCCTTCTGTAGCCTGTTCATAATTTTCCTGGTCTTTACTACATGGGTAAAGTGTGCCCAGATTTCATGTGCCATTCCAACATATGTTCCGTGATTACATACAGGATGTATAATCACTCTTCTTTACTGCATGAGTTCAGCTGGCACCGCTCGCTGCCACAGTCCAGCGCCGCGAGAGAGTCTTGGGGCAACGCGTGTTCGAAGTTGGTGCTACGACTGCGGGAGCAGATGAGAGGCAGCGTTCCTTCCTCTGAATCTTTAATGTGTGCTTGTACTCGCCTCCTGCTCGCTCGTCCTGGGCACAGCCGAGCTGACAGCCCTGAACATTGCCCAATGTGCTGTGACTGCTGCCAGCGGCTGCTCCATCCTCGCCTTTGCGGCCACCGCGCCTTGAGCTCTTCCTGGGAACAGCCCGAGAGAAGGAGGAGGAGTCCCTGCAAGATCAGTTCAAGGATGGCAACACCACCCTCAGACTGATTCTCGCTGTGTCATCCCAGCCTGGGTTCATTCCTTTAGGAGGAATTTCTCCGTGGAAAAGGTAGTCAGACATTGGAAGGGGCTGCCCAGGGGAGTGGTGGTGATAGTTACCTAGAAACAGTGACTAGATAGGAATGAAGGAATAAAGGAATAAAGGAATAAAGGAAGAAAGGAGGGATTGATTGGAAAGGCCTTCAGAGGTCACACTCTGGGCTCCAGAGGCTCCTGCCTCAGTGCATCCCAAAATGGACAATGACAGCTGCCGAGTTCTTCCCACTTTGATAGCAGCATCAATTGCCCAAGCAGAAGCCAGGCAAGGATGGAATTTGCCCAAGCTTGCCCCCCTTTCTCTCCCCAAGATGAAGGTTTGCAGTTGTTGGGCCCAGGAGGGTCTGGGTGTCCTTGGAGAGCGAGCTGGAGAGGCTTTGTTATGTCAGTGTGAGCATGAGAGAACAGCACTGAACGAGCTCCAGGGAACTGCAGAGTCACACTGGGCAGGGCAGGGCTGGGAACATGGAAAAGTTAAAACTTAAGGCATCAGTGGAATCCTCATCCCTGGAGCTGTCCCAGGAATGACTGGATGTGGAACCCAGTGCTCTGGGCTGGTGACAAGGCGGTGATCAACAAAGACCAGACTTGATGATTGTGGAGGTATTTTCCAAAAAAATTGATTCTCTGATTCATTTCTCCACCAGGCACATGGTTTTCCATGCCCTCGATCCCAGGACACTCACGTTTGTTTGAAGGTCCAGCACATGACATTTCTCACTGCTGCTTCTCTTGGCAGGACTGCCAACAGTGGGAAATGATAAAATGAGTGAGGGGCCAGTGGTGGTAGAAACATGAACCCATCCAGAAAAAATGCTTGGAAGACCTGGAAAACCTGGCTGTTTCACTGGAGAAAACAAAAGGTAGCAGAAATATCCTAACTTACATTGTGTATAAGGATTTATTTTGTAATGTGTTGATGTTATTCAGCACTGGAACAGGCTGCCCAGGGCAGGGGTGAGTCCCCATCCCTGGAGGGATTTAAATGCCATGTGGAGGTGGCACTTAGGGACACAGGGTGGCCTTGGCAGTACTGGGAATGGTTGGACTCAATAGTCTTGGAGATGTTTTCCAACTTGAATGATTCCATGATTCTAAGGAAGAAAAATCAAAGTAGTGAGTGAAACCAAATGTTCATATCCCTGAAATGTGGAGATACAGTCCTGGTGGATCCATCTACTGAGACTCAACAGTACTTAAAAACCTCAGAATCAGATTTTTAAAAGTACTCAAACACCTGTAAGTAGGAACAGACAAACTAATGGGAATTTTTTGACACTCAGGGAATCTGATTCCTGATGTGACAATCTGCTTGTCTTGAATACCCCTCAAGGCCCTGATCATTCTGTCCTTACGGAGCTTTGAAAACTCTCTCCTCCGATGCCAAACCACAAGATATGAATCTCAGAGAGCACTTTATCTTCTCAGTGTCCCATCACAAATTCTTGCACAATATCCCAGAGTTAACACAAATGGGTAACTGTTCAGTTATCTTTAAAGGCCTGTGGGATTCGATAAGCAATTTCTTGGAAATAATCTAAATACGCATAATAAAAAAAAGGAAGTGATGTTCTGTTAATGTATCACTTTTATTGTGACAAGTTTTTCTTCAAATGAAAAATAAAAGTGTAAAACTTAGAATTGCAGTACTGTTAAGCACCTCCTGGGATCGTTATAATAGACTGTACAATTATTACCTGAGCTGAAGTGCTTTTTTTTAAAAAAAGAGAAAAAAACAAAACAGCAATAAATGTAATTTCATTGCTCTACCCGATATGCAAAATCTTCCCGGCATCTATTTCCAATATGAAATCAATTTTACATTTATTCATAATTCTGCGTGGAACCTTACTGAAAATCTTAATATAATTTCTATAGTATTTTTAAGATTTGCACTACGGTAAAGCTCGATAAAACTTTTAAATGGTTCACATCCATCATGTCACTGAAATGTTTTTTAAAATACTTTGCTGAGGACTAGGAAGCTTGAGGAAGAATAACAAAGATATTTCTCTCTGCAAGCACCTGAAGATTTCTTTTCAGAATCAGTCCTGCTTTCACAGCTCTGTGCCCCAGATTTTCCCAGGACATCATAAACTTTGATGAAAAAAGAGTCAGGTGCCCATATTTTGTCTCTCCACATTCCAGTTCTGCTGATTTCAATACAGGAACTCCAAATTTACATTAGAATAAGAATTATTACACCCAGCTATGAGGATTCAAAAGGATCTTTGTGCCTACACAGCCTTTGCTCACCTCAGTATATTGGTCCACACAGGTGGGGTCAGGACCATGTAATTCGGAGATGATCGGATCTATTAAGAGCCAGAAATGTTGAAATCTGTGTTGTACTTGAGAGAGGTGAAAAATTCCAGTGAGAAAGCCTCACTCTTGAGAATTCCACGTTTAATTTTGAGCAGAAAAAATACTGTCACCACTTTTGTAGCACTGGGTCTCTCTTCTCTGTCAAGAGGCACCAACACCAGGCTGATCAGTTTTTCATGTAAACACACGATCCTCCTGCCTGGTTTAACCATTATATTTTGAAATGCACATTTTTCAAAAAAGTTGTTTGGCAAATATCACTTGTATCAACATTTCAGGGCCATTTTTATTTTATTATATTTGTATTTAGGGATCCTACTGCCTTGAGAAAATGGGCCCTCCTAAACTGTACATTGAAGGAAGCAGCCAAATTTGCTTTGATGTCTTTTTAGCTCTGCACTCCACATGAAAGATTATCTGGCAGGCAGTGACGGCAGTGCATTAATATATAAAATAATTAGGAAGAGCACTTAATGAAATTATGTGTGTGTTTATACATCCTAAGCCTCATGGCCACATCATCTCCTCTCTCATCAAACCACAGCACTGTTACTTTGAAAAGTATCAGTAGTGACTTCTGGGCCTGACGGAAGAGTCCAGAATTCATCCAAAAAAAGAAGTGAGGACGTGAAAAGCTGTTCAGCCCTAGCTGGCTCTGCCTGCACCTCGCCTTCACTGCACATCAGCTGGAGGGAGATGCTCCTGCTGCTTGGCAGGGGTTGCATAATCCTCCCCTGAGAGCACCTGAGAGTGACTTTGAAAGTTTTATTAGGTTTTTATTAGATCGTGATACCCATCTTCAGTAGCCAGCTTGTCCAGTCGCTTGCAAATTGTGAAAATTTGGAATACTGCACTGGATGCCATCAGCTGAGGTTAAATTAAAGGCTGATAACTCCCAGGTAACTGGAGAGGAGGAGTTTTCCCAGTCTGAAGGCAGTAGTCAGCACTGGATTTATTTCACCACGAAACAGAGGAGACGAACATGTGACATGATGTATTTTACAAGGTGCTTGAAAGAACATGATTGGGAAAAAATTGTAATCCATGAAATCAATGCTATAACCTAATATTGTTTGTTCTTAGTGCCTACTGGAGCACAGCAAGATCAATGTCAGTACAGCACTCTCCACTCCAAGTATCAATGACCTGGAAGAAGTCGTGTAAAAGGATGGGACCTGCCAGTAGTTCAGCATGGGAGGAGGCTGGCAAGGAGAAAATGCAAGCAGGAGTGACACAACTCAAAACAACTTGAGCTGGCTCAGAAATGGGTGCGTGGAAGAGTTAAATGCAAAGAAAAATGAGGCAATTATTTGGAAAAAAAACACAGGGCAAAAACGACTCATATTGCTCTGTTTGTGTGATATCATATGAAGGGAAGTTAAAAAGCAGAGCAGGAAGATAATTGGAGATCCTTTAAATGTACATGTAGGCAAGGAAAAAAAGAACCAAACAGAGAGGTCCTGGAAAGGGGCACTGGTGGGGGTTGGCAGAATTAAGTCAGTCAACAGCACAAGTCAAAAAACTCTTTGTATCTTCAAGTGTTTGTTCAGTACATTTCCGATAGGGAGCTTGTTCAGAGGCCAACAATTGCACCTGGCCTGAGCTGTTCAGCCTTGCAGAGCTGTGCCCTGGTGTATGACCTCACATTCAGCTATCTCAAACCAATATTTTGAGTGTTTTCAGGTTACCAATGCAGACTGCCTCACATATTTCCACGTGTGGCTTTACCCCAGCACTGCGTGGCTGTGACACGAGCAAGGCACAGGGCTAAATATCTGTGCTAATACCTGATCTTTACCGCCCTGAATTAATGGCGACAATTAGAAGAGGCACAATTAGCAGTGCACAAGGACCTGCCAGCAGAGCAGGGCATGCCCCAACCTCTGCTGGGACAGATGGGCCATGGGGAGCTGCAGCTGGTGGGCACTTTTCCCGGGAAAGCAGCCCTGTGTCCCGAGGACTGAGGGCACAATGCATCATCCCCAGCCCTGGAGAGAGGCCCCAGGTGACACTCGTGGCTAACACTGCTAGCACACCATGCTCAGCAGGTCCAGCACCTGGTGCTCCTCCTCCCTCCCAGCCTGCCCTCCCAAAAACCCCACGGTTCCCAGGAGCAGCTGGCACAGGCACCGAGGGCATGAATTCCCCTCCCAGAGTTCAGGATCAGCACCAGGCACGAGTGGGAATCCATGTAAGGATTCTGTTCCTTTCTTCGGGCTTGAACTGCTGCTCTCTGCTCTCACAGCTCCTCAAAGTTTCCAACCAAGTTCTCATCAGGTTTCTTCAGCTCGAAGCTAAAATTACAGCCAGTGGCTCTGGATATATCTAAGTTTTAACATCAATATACTGATCAGAGTATCAGAGCTGATCCAGGCTGTACCCATATTTTCCACTGGAGGACTTGAAAAATAATGCAGTGTATTTCTTCACCACAGCTTGACTATATTTCAGGTTACTCAGTCATGTATTATAACAAAAAAAAAATAAAAAAAAGCTCTTTTCTAGTGCTATTTCCAGCATTAAAAAAAGTCCAGACCTGGCAGTTTTTACAGTTTCAGTCCAAGCCCAAGCTTCAATAAGCTCACACAGCTCTAATGATTGTTAGTGAAAATGTAATGGGCCATTTGAAATACAAATGAACACGAGTAGGTAAAGGGATTTTTTTTTTCTTTTTAGTGGAATCAATTTACACTAGCTATTTAAAAAAATATTAAAATGAATGTAATGCCATTAAATGTAAGCTCAAAACCCATTGAGAGCATTAGTGGCCAAATCTGCCAAAAAAGTAGTCATGCCAAGAGCACGGGGCCAGATTCTGCTCTCAATTACATTGGTGTTAAGCCAGGATAACTCCCCTAATTTTCAACAGGCTTCTTCTGGAATAACACCGGGGTTAAGTGGGAGCAGGAAGGAGCTCCATTCCCAGCTAGGAATTCTCGCAGAGCCCCAGTTTACTCCCAGTGACCCTGCTCAATTCCCACCAGCCTCAAGTATCCCAGACATGTATCCAGCATCCCCTTTTGGCAGGAGAAGGAGGTTGGTCCAACCTCCAGAACAGCATTTTTGGATGGGGTCAGAAACAGAGAAGAGTTGTTCAGCAGGTGCTGTGTTTTGGAAAAAGAATTAATGGAGTAAACCACTGGGAAGAGCCAATAGGAATCTGTCACTGTGGAATAATTAACAGCTGAGTCGAGTTCAAAGTTTTGAGGGCAATGAGCTAAGCAACAGGGGAAAAAGGCAAAATCTTTTAAAAGAGTGTTTAATTTCTTATTACTCGCAAAGAAAAGGAAGGAAAACCAGCTAAATCATGTGTTTAATGTTTATTTAAAAAATTCACCATAATATCCTGAATCCCCTGCAATAGTCCAGAGTCTTTGTGGGTGACCCCTCCTTCCTTCCACATGACAATTTCTAGAAACTATTAAATATCATATTAATACACTTCGAAGGGAAAACGGAAAAATATTTGAGTTGGCATAAAGCTCTGCTGAGAAGATTGGCTCCTGCATCCCAGGTGATCCATCCAGGCAAGTAACCAAACAAGGAAAAGGGGAGCAGCAAGGAGGAAAAAGAGCTTCCCTCATCTGCTCTGACTTTCATCCTCATTGCTGGAGAAACCTGGAAAAAGTATCAAGTTTTTAAGTGAACTTTGAAAATTCTTCTTAAAGAATCTATTATTTGCCATTGCTAATAATATTCTAATTAAAGGTTTTTATTTGGAGTACAAAAAAAAAACAAAAACCAAAACTGGCATTTCTTGCTTCTCAGATGGGAATAGTATATATTTATTTTAAAATTCATTCTTTTTGTATCCAGTTTGCCCCTTCTTCCCTGACCACAGTGCCATCAGAGCTCTGCACCATTTCAGCCCTCTCCAACCAGCAGTCAGACCACATCCAGCCAGAGTTTTGGATGGTAATTTTGATGATAAAATTTTGCACAATAACTCAGGGTATGCCAATAAGAGCAGCCAGGTTAACAGGATATTACAGAATAACAGAGAAAATATGACCAGTCATCCCAAATCATCAGCTCTGCAAAGAGCTGCAGAGAGGAAAAATACTCCAAATATTTTTATTAAGATTTATTTGGGAGATAAGTTATATAGACATATATTTATCCTTTCCTTCAGAACATGTAAATAATACAGAGTATGATTTGTCACATTCCTTGATTTCATGACAGTTGCAACTGGCAACTGAGGAATAATTTCACTTTAATTATGGTTCAGTTGATTTTCTCTTTAATTACTGAAGTTAGATGACTAAGGCACCAAAATATGTAAAACACAACCTTTCTATACAGTAAATTTTCTTTAATAATAACAACGGTATTTTTATTGTTTCCAGTCTGCAGAACATAATTTTTCAGCCACGGAAAGCAGCTACTAATTCTTAAATTGTGTATTTTTCATTTCCTTAAAAAATATGGGAGGGAGTTTTGTTCTGTGTGTTGCTATAGGTACCGAGTTCTCGTGTAAAAGATTTAGGATTTCACAGGGAGGTAAAATGTCTAAAAGTTGCCTGTCTCAACAAGACAAAAGCCATCAGGGCTGAAAATACAGCCCTCGGGCTCCTCCTCTGGCCTTCGCTTTGCTGCCAGCCTGGACAAGGGAATGCAGCTCTCCTTGTCTCTCTGGGGCTCTGGATTTGGGAAAACCGAGCAGGATCAGTGCCCTGGGAACCCCTCAGCTGCAAATCACGGGGCACAGATTTTCCCATGGCTGTTTATGACTTGAACAGAACTCGGAATGCTCCAAATTCCCTACTTCTTTTAGCAGACTTTCTAGAAGGAGCTTTGCTAGAGAGGAAAGGAGATGTTTTGAAGCTGCAGAGCGATGCTGATTTTGCTCCCCTGTTGCTGTTTCTGGTTGGGTCGCAGGAAAACAAACTTGTTCCAAAGGCTTTTCCAAGCAGATGAGATCCCGAACGAGGCGATGGTGCCAAATATCACAGAAAGCCTTGCACAAAAGTGCCTTGCAAAGAGCCACATTCAGATGAGGTTATTAAATGTGGGGAGGAGGTTATGTGTGCATAACACATTCAGGAGCACTTGGGAATTTTTGGAGCCATTTTCTGCTGTCTTTCCCGAGTCGGTTTTCTGAGTGACTTCCGCGGGAGTTTTGCTTGCATAAAAGCTGCTGGATTCAGCTCCAGGTCTAAACATTTGGGTTGCAGTGTGCCTGGAAAGCCAAAGGAATTAAGATATTTGCCCTGCTCTCGCTGCACTGGAGCTGACTCGCCAGCACCCTTGTGCTCCTTGGAAAATCCCAGCTATGGTTTATCTGAAATTAATTTGCCCGCACTGTTAAGTCAATTACCCAAAGGATCAGAGACTCGATTAAAAATCTATTTAGTTCAATAGGAAACAGTATACTTGGGATCAATTTTTTTTTTTTCTTCCCCCTCCTCCACTGCAAGGAATCTTATTGTATCCCTGTATAAATAATAAAGGTGGTGCACTCTCCTCTCCTGCTCAAGCATGACTGAGCAGATACAGATTGTGCAGCGCTCGTGTCACAGGCACCCGGAGAGAGACAGGAGGGAGAATACCCCAAACACAACCTCCAGCCCAGGGCTCAGAGTGACCCCAGGCGGGGTTTGGGTGTGCTGGGCCACGGGCACATCTCCCTGTTTTCCAGGGGATGGCTGTACCTGTCTCACCCAGAGAAATGTTCCTATTGTCAAGCCTACAGCAAAGTGTGTCCAGACAGATTGGTGTTCTGCTCAATGGAGCCCCCATGAATCATGTATTAGTTCATTTAAAAGCACTTTGTAGACAAACATGCTCAGTCTATCTGCAGGCTCGGGGATGCAAATACTTCACTCAGTGTATATGAGCCCTGACAGGACATCTGTGATCCATGGGATTGAGAACCAGCTCCTTCCACATTAGGCGATAACGAGCAGAAAGGCTTCGCCGTATTTTGCTCTTTTTCAGCAAAATGAAAATTTAACTTTGCCATCATGTTGGGAACGGAGTAAACACTATCCGCTGAAAACTAGCAGCAGGAAAAGGTAAATGATTTACAAGACATTCTTCAATCATTTAGCACATATCTGATTTAGGGGCTAGAGTATTCCTGAAGAAGGCAACAGTTCTCCAGGAACCTTAATCCTAAAATACCTGCTGCGTGGGACTGCTTCGGAGGTGAGGAGGCATTGCAAACATTTAGATTCAATAAATGCTAAAGACATCTTTTGTACACTCTCTGCTCGGCAGATGCTGATTGCTTCCTGTAAATTAAAGCGAGCTAATGAGTGCCTGCAATAGCAAAATATTGGGTGGACTCTCATTAGCAGACACAGTGCGTGGAATTAATTTCAGTGAGAGAATTGTAGGATGATTTATATATAGAAAATGTAGTTTGCAAAAGCAGCCTGGAAGAGATTCAGACGTGGACGGACTTTGCCTATAAGTGGTTCCAAATTAATTTAATTTGTGAAGGAGAAGTCTGCAGTACTGTAAATACTGTAAGCACGAGTGCCAAACTTATACTGGTGTGGGGAACGTTGCTTTCAGCCTCTCCTCCTTGATGCTGGTGATATTAAGATATTCCTTACAGGAATATCTTAATGAGAGTACAAACCCTTCAATTTTATAGTGCTTTAATTTTCTCCTAGCCCTGGGCTTTTCTAACTGCTAAGGCAGTGTGTTTACTAACTTTATCCCCTGCTTCTTTTAATTATGTGGTCAAATCCAAGTGACTCCTACCTTCACATTAACTGACACAAGCCTCTCTCCCCTCCAGAGTATGGGATGTTCATTTTTTGATCCTCAGAAAATGCAGGAATTCATTTGTTCATCCCAAGTCCTAATTTTTCCTTAGCAGTAAACCAAGTCCTGGAAATAGTAACTCAGGCAATCAGAGTATTGTTACTGTTCCCAGAAAGGTAATATTTTTGAATAGCTCTGCATATTTAACAAGGAAGATGTGTTTTGAGCAATTTTTAATAAGGTAATATTTTATTTTTCCCATTTCGCCCTTGCAGGAAACTGCAGAGATCAGTTCTGGATTGAGATTGCATCCCCAGTCTTGGATCCTTTAACATCCCAGAAGGAACACATGAAAAAGAAAAATCCCCCTACTTACACTGTGAATAGGTGCTAACAGCTTTAAAGAATTACCTACCAAATATTAGGTGCAATTTAAAACTACATTTAAGGCAGAAAGGGTGGTTTAAAAGTCTACGTGGCCAGCTAAAAGTCAGAGGGAGAAAATGACTTGAACACATGTTGGATGAATTTCTGTCTGTGTGGGAGATGCTGCACTGGTGGGATGAAACATTCCCCTCCTAAAAAAATTGGGCAGGTCCTGCACCCCCTCTGCCCTGTGCTCCGTGATTCCAAACCTGGACAAATGCTTTGAGATCATTCCCATTTTGCCATAAAAAGAAACACAAACTATGCTATCCAAGCATTGTGGAAGATTATTTATGTTGAAAGGCATCCTTAGGCTGAACTATTAAATGAGGGTAATGGATATGAGGCACAGAAGGACTCGTTAATGAATTAGTTGTGGAAACCAAGTCAGGTGCTGGGCTCAGGTAAGGGTGGGTGTGTAAATGTGCTTTTAGAGGAGCAGCAGGACTGAGGAGGGGCCATGGCATGGGAAGAGCTGGAAAAAGCAGATTAAATGGTCCATACATTTCCCTACACCTGCTTCCAGGGCTGTCCGAGGCCGCTCGGGTTACATGGTACAATATTTGTTCAGAATATTGTCTGTTAGATCAGTTTAAACACGTGCTGGAACTCATTAGATATTTATTAGCTTACATTTAAGCCCCAGTCTATTTTACAAGCCCGATGCCCCCTGTTTTACGTAAAAAGGATATTTCAATAGATATAATTTAAATTAGTTCGTAACTTGATAACTTGCTACCCTAATGAAACCTGCACTAATGACTGCCTTCACTAGGCAATTCCTAATTTTAAGAACCTATCTTAAAATATTCATAACATATCTGGTGCGGTGTTGTTTGAACTGTATTTAATAGACATCTCAGCTCTGGGCTTTTCCCTGTGGTTTGTAGAAGTTACTGTCAACAGTGGCTCTTCCAGCACCTTCTTTGGTGGGTGTGGGATGGGAGAGAGGGTTGGAGCTTCCTGGCAGCAGGGACAGAGACCTCACACGTGTCCTGTGCATCCCCAGGGAAAGAGAACACGGCACACACCTGAGAAACAATCCCAAATGAAATAACAGCCCCAGCCATAATCAGGAGTAATGGTTTCTTACGGATTTAATCACTGTGTAAGAATCTGAAAGGCAATAATCCAACATCTCTGTTGTCTGAAGAGCAATTCTGACATCTCGTGTTAGTCTGTGCTGACGACTAAATGAGTTGTCATTCAGTCAAGTGACAACTAAATGAGTTAAAGTCACTCTGTGACTTTGCCTCTCCATGGAAGTGGGTTTGATGAGGAGGTGGAGTAGAAGAGAAGCACCTGAAAACTTGTGGGTTTTTCCTAACAAGACATATTAACCAACTCCCTGCAAAAACAGAAGAATTTACCATCCCCTGGATCCACGCAGAGCCTGCACCTCTCCAGGTGCAGATCAGACGAGGTTTCCCCACCCCTGATGGATCAGCAGGACCTCCCAGGGTGGTCCCACCCTCGACTCCACTTCCCAGGGAAGTTTATCTTCCTGATGGAGGGAGAGCCCTGCCCTGGAGCACTGGGATGCTCCGTGGGGAGGAAGGACCTGCTGGGCAGCACGGGAAGCACAACCACTGCCCCTAATGCAGCCCAAACCCCCCCATGACAGCCACGCTTCCCCTCCACCACCCCAAAGAGCATCTCTGTCCTTTAAGTGCTGTGCCTCCTCCTCAGGGGCTCCTAATGCACTTCCCTCCTTCTGCCTCGCCGGCTGCTGGGCAAGGACACGCTCGGGGCCTCCGAGCACCTCCCAGCCACCAGCAAGGAGGGGAAAGCCACCAACTGCAGTGATTAAAATTAAACACTGAATGCACATCTAAAGACGCTGTTAATGACAAAACAACAACGCCACAACAGAGGCTGGGGACGGCAGGAAGATGAGCACTTGCAGATGTGGAGGAGCTGGTAGCCGACACCAAGAGCTGCTCTGGGTTGGTCTCTGCTCTCTGTGCTTTTGCTCTGGTGGTACCTGAACAAATTTGCCTTGACAAAATACCTCAGGAAAAAGTTAGATTTAACCTTGGCTCTACACAAAAACTTTGGCCCCAACCCAGTGGAATGTGAAATTATTTTCTAAATGCAAATTAGCTGGTGATGTGATTAGCACTCACGAAAACAACATTAATTATTTGAACCCTAAGTTGACTTCTGGTTGTTATAGGGATTGTCCTGATCACCCCTGAATGTGGGGGGCATAAACATAACATTCTAACTGTGCTGCTGTTACAGGGACACTGAGCTGCCATCCTGCATCACCTCCTGACAGAAAAGGTTCACACAAGAGAAGTTGTGAATCACCATCGATGAGAAAATAAACCAACCCAAAACCTCCCTCAGTGGCAATTTCCAAGGAGAAGAGAGAATCAAATGGGTCTTAAACAGGCAGGAACCCAGCACATGAGCAGAGTTTGGGCCAAATGTCCTGCCAGGGGCCAGTCAGCAGGAACCCTCTGCCAAGCCCTGGACCCTGGATCAACACCTCAGTGATAAAAAGCTGCTCCTTAAATCAAAGGCAGCTCACAAAGGAACAAAAAAAAAAAAAACCCAAAGACATAAATCTGTGTTGGCTTCCAGCCCAGTGTGATCTTCCAGGGTATTTCTGCTGATGCTACTTCTGGGATGGGACAAAGGAAATGGATGACAGGGAGATGGCTGTGGCAGGAAGAGCATTGGATTGCCCGTAAAGAGGAGTGGGCAGCGCTGGAGATGACATCCTGCCACAGGCTGCAAGTTCATCTCCAACTTTTTTGCTGCCTCCTAGGAGCTGCAGCAGCTCAGCCAAGCCAGCTCGAGGTTTGAAATGTGCTAAGGGACGAGGAGCTTCATGCAGCAAAGGAGCAGGGCTGCCTTTAGCAATGTTTTTAGGAAGAATCCTAGCTAGTGGAAGGGACCAGAAAATCTTTTGTCGCTTCAATTTCACCACCAAATTTTTGTTGAGAATCATCTAAAAGCAGAGCAGCGATGGAACAGGTGTTTCTCTGAGAAATATCCCAATCAGACTCACACCATGCCCAAAAGCCAAAATTAATCTCAAAAAAATCAGTGTTGCATCTCTGCTTTAAAAACTGTTGTGTAAATACTTCCGGATTATTTCACTTACAGGTATTTGTTTTAGCAATGGATTATTTGACCCCATTCTGGCATCACTCTGGACCAATACACTCATCTCTGAGACATCATTTAGAGATGAAAAAATAAGTTACAGATGCGTGTTCCTCATAAGGAACATCAATCAAGGAGGACAAAACCAAAAGGGTCACCAAGTCTTTCTTCCTGTAAGAAAGAGAACAATAAAAATTGTTCACCATTTGGTTTTGGGGTTGGGTTGTTTTGTTGGGGTTTTTTCTTTTTTTTTAAACAAGAGAACGAAAATCTGTTTGCAGTTGTAACTTTTACAGTATGTCAAGTATTTTCTTTTTTTCCCCTCTTCCATAATTATTTTTACAGAGAACTGTTCTTTCAATCAGGTCGCTGAACTCTGAAAAACAAACCTTCAAGGCTGCTTTTGAAAAATTGGACCTTCCTTTCCTTTCAATCGAGAGATTCACAACTTTCCTGTACGAGCCAAGACTCAAAAAATAACATAAATCCTTTCAGTGCTGTCTCTCTCTTTGCCTGTGTAACAGATATTTCTGCTAACATTTACTTTTGTAATTTTTCACATTATTCTAGCTCTCAGAGGTTAATATTTACCATTCATTTCTATATTCACAAACTAGAGAGGTAGGATTGCAAATATCCACCCTGGGAAAATGAGCAGCTCTGCCAGAAAATATGTTCAAGTTTCTCTGTGGAACTGTGGGAGACAACACACCACTGACAACATTTCACTGCATTCATCTGTTCGTGTTTTAAACATCTGCACAATCGATTCATCCAGCACAACAACTGGAATTTCAAAAGGATAACCAGATTATTACAGAAAATGGGGTTTAGTCCCTTTGAACAGTGGAGGTGCGCTCGGAAAAATATTATTAAAAAACAAGGAAAAGTGATATATAGAAGGGAAATCACTGAAATTATATCCCAAAACTGATCCCAAACACTCTTTTTCTGGGAGGCATCTACAAATAGAGAAGACATTGAGCAGAAGCAGCAAAATTCAACAGAGCTGCCTGCACGAGCTGACCCACTGCTGGCAATAATATCAAATCATAAATGAATTAATTTGCTTGCTGACCAAGTAGTTTGCCGTATTAAAGTGCAAGTTTGCAAGACATGTATTCTATTATCCCAGACTGCACTCTTGACACTTTGCATTAGGAACATTTAGCATTCAGCCTTTGATATTTTGAACACTGAGTACAATGAAGTTGTCAGCACAAAGGAGGTTTTTATTCAATTTTGAGATGTAACAAGCAAGGATCTTACAGAACCACCAGCAAGAAGGGTGAAAGAGTGGAGAGTTGATGATTTGAGGGGGAAGGGAAGGGAAAATGGAAAAGGGAAAAGGGAAAAGGAAAAAGGGAAAAGGGAGAAAGGGAGAAAGGGAGAAAGGAGAAGGAGAAGGAGAAGGAGAAGGAGAAGGAGAAGGAGAAGGAGAAGGAGAAGGAGAAGGAGAAGGAGAAGGAGAAGGAGAAGGAGAAGGAGAAGGAGAAGGAGAAGGAGAAGGAGAAGGAGAAGGAGAAGGAGAAGGAGAAGGAGAAGGAGAAGGAGAAGGAGAAGGAGAAGGAGAAGGAGAAGGAGAAGGAGAAGGAGAAGGAGAAGGAGAAGGAGAAGGAGAAGGAGAAGGAGAAGGAGAAGGAGAAGGAGAAGGAGAAGGAGAAGGAGAAGGAGAAGGAGAAGGAGAAGGAGAAGGAGAAGGAGAAGGAGAAGGAGAAGGAGAAGGAGAAGGAGAAGGAGAAGGAGAAGGAGAAGGAGAAGGAGAAGGAGAAGGAGAAGGAGAAGGAGAAGGAGAAGGAGAAGGAGAAGGAGAAGGAGAAGGAGAAGGAGAAGGAGAAGGAGAAGGAGAAGGAGAAGGAGAAGGAGAAGGAGAAGGAGAAGGAGAAGGAGAAGGAGAAGGAGAAGGAGAAGGAGAAGGAGAAGGAGAAGGAGAAGGAGAAGGAGAAGGAGAAGGAGAAGGAGAAGGAGAAGGAGAAGGAGAAGGAGAAGGAGAAGGAGAAGGAGAAGGAGAAGGAGAAGGAGAAGGAGAAGGAGAAGGAGAAGGAGAAGGAGAAGGAGAAGGAGNNNAAGAGAAGAGAAGAGAAGAGAAGAGAAGAGAAGAGAAGAGAAGAGAAGAGAAGAGAAGAGAAGAGAAGAGAGTTATTGTTTTATTTCTTCCATGCAGGAAGCAATATTTGCTCCAAAGGCAGCTCCCAGTGACAAGGAGAGTGATCATTTACTCCAAGGCTGCAGCGAGCTTGTTCTGCTCTTGTCACCATGATCTAACGCTGGCAGTGCGATGTGAGCAAGCAGAGAGCATTGATTAACACTGCCAGGCAGCTGTGTTGGAATCCTCAAGTCAATATTGCGTGCTCTCAGTAAAAAAAAACCCATAAAAAATAAAGGGAAAAAGAAAAAGAAGACGGATTCAGTGTATTTTGATCAGCACGAGGTACGGCTGCGATTCAGTGGCAGCAGCAGGGAGGGAAAACCACCCACAGGAAGAGCAAACTTGTTCTGTCACATCTTGGCACACAGCAAAATTCCAGCATCAGTACCAATTCCCTAAAATCTAGGCTGCAACTGGCAGCCCACCCAGTCTTCTGAGGTAAGAGAGCAATATATGGATATATTCCTGTGTATATATATATATTTACAGACCGCATGAAACTAAATTTAATAAACATTCCAGGAAGGAAGGGACTTGGAGGAATAGCCAGACAACGAAATAAAGTTTCTTTACTACATGGCTGTATTTTTAAGACCTTGCAGTAAATGAACTCCTCAGTGATCACATTCCAAAGAACTTGGGAATGTTTTCCAGTATGCCATGTCAGATCCCTTAACACGGGATGGTGATTATTTTAAATCCCTACTATAAGACACAAGTATTTGATTAAAACAAATTCCAGCCTAAATCTGGGTGTTCCTTTTTATTAGGGATTCAGGGACAGAAGGGAAAGGAGTGACTGCAGCCTGTTAATGTCCCAACAGCATCAACTGTGTGAAAGTTCAGCTGTGCTGGGATTCATTTGGAGTATTCACAAACACTGAAAATAGCAATAAATGGTGTTTTGAAATGCTCTTTGCATTTCTTCATTCGTCCTTATTGTGCTGGAGATGCTCAGATGAGAAGAGAGGTTTTTCTCATCTCCTTTATCAGCGTTGCAATTGGAGCCTACATCAGCAATAGCTTTTCCAAGTGCCACCAGGCTCAGAGCTGTATCCAGGTGAGAAAATGAACCAGCAAATGGGGGAAAGAACACCAAAGGTCGTGGAAAAATGGACCTATAAAGATCCACCTTGGATCCTTGTGCTTGCTGAAGTGACGAGGTCAGACTGCAAGGAACAGGTTGATGGTTTGTCCGTGCAGCACTGAGGACAACCACGCTTTTCCACTCCAGTTCCTTTTCTTATGGGGAACCAGGGAAATTTTGGCTGCAGCTGGCCAAAGTTTAATCTCTTCAGTCTATAAAAAATTTAAATAGTTTGCTCCCATTTCATAAATGTTACCATTTCTTGTGAAGGAAGAAAATATCCTATCAGAATCTTTCCTTAAAATGAAATGGGAAAGGCTCATCCGGCCTGGAAAGCCAGGATGTGCTGCTCCCTACATCCTAATTCCTGTGCCAGGAGGGAGGCAGCACCAGGGGCTCCCTGAGCAGGAATCCTGGCAGCTGAGGTGCCACAACTGAGGGGACATCACTGCCAGGCTCAGCTCTACCCCTCCTGCACAAAGTGCTGACAGGGAGATGTGTGTGTGGTGTGAGAGCTGTGGTGGGGTCCCCTAAAAACTGGGAATGCCTTGGCATGGTCCCCTGGCAATCCATGAGCTAAGCAAGCTGCCAACTTGGTAGGAACTGTTCTTCTTTCCAGGTATCAACACATGTTACTGCAAATTCTTTCAGAGACAAGAAAAAAAAGGCAAAAATTATATGGGGGAAAAAAAAAATGTCTTTGTAGCATCAATAGAGACCATGAAAATCCACACATGCAACTCCAAGAACCAGAATTCTGGGGAGTTCCCCACATTCTTTTTCACAGGGATCAACCTCATTTAGGGCCAGGATTAGAATGGTCTGAGCAGTGCTTCAGCCCATTCCTTAAAATGGAATAAATAAAGGTGATAATCCTAGAGTTTTAGAATACATAGGAGGCCCTGATGCTCCACCACAGCCAAAACCAAAGGGAAATGCAACCCAAATGCCCCTGGTTGCAGAAGTGGCTTCTGTGAAATCCATCTTGGGTGTCAAAGTGGGACAGGAGTAGATAATCCACAACCCACCTGACACAGAACAGCCAAACAGGAGACCCAGAACAGGAGTTTTCCTTCTGCCATTTAACATACCCCATAACCCCGAGGACATTGTCTTAAACAAAGGCTTGAACTCGGAGTGAATTGTAATTCTCACAGCTTTGAAACCCAGGAGAGTGAAATCCTTGCCAGAAAGATCCTGAAGGGGTGAAGAGGAAAAAGAAAAAAAAAAAAAAAAAAAGAGAGAGAGAATAAACTTGATAATTGTGAAAAAAATAATATGCACATCCATAGTTTTGCTAAGTTTGGGATTGACGAGAAGAATCAAAGTGGTAGCCTGAAGAGAAAATCTGTGTTTGAGGCAGGAGGTTAACTGAAAAAATTAAACTCAAGGCTGAAGACACAAAGAAGAGCGAAAACCTACAAGAAACCTCACAAGAAAAAAAGATCAGATTACTTTTTATGACCAAGAGGCAAAACTAAGGAAAATATTTCAGACATGAGAGCTGTTATTTTTGTACTTTTGAAGCAACACATAACTAGCACAAAAGACAACACGAGACAAGACAGGTAAGCCAACCCTTTCAGACTTTGTGGCTGCAATCTCCTCCACGTGAGAGGCTTGGTTGTGCTTCCTTTCTTTCCATAAGTGAATAAATTCTGGGAGTCACAACCGTGATTATTCCGATTTGTGTTTTCTTCTCAGGCTTCAAAAGTCAGAACCAAAGGACCAAAGGCCTTGAGTGCTGCAGGAAAACTTCAGACATGACCCTGAATTTTATTTGTGCATGAAGCAAAATTAATATAAAGGGTATTGCTCTGCCATATTTTTTTTTTCTTAGTAATTTCAATTTAGCGTATTTTTGATTCCCCAAAAATGAATGGAATATGTGTCAGTCTAAAGACAAAAGGAGCTGACAATAGTGAGAAAACAATGTCCTGTGGCTAAGGAAAAGTTGTTGTCACCTCCTTTACACCAGGACCTACAGCAATGACCATGCCTTGAGCAACATCCAGGACATGGTTTAGAATAAAAGCACAAAACACAGACAGAGATGCAGCAATCAGGATGTGTGGAGTGACCATGTCTAAATCTAAGACTTCAAAATTCCCATTCCATTGCTTAATCATGAAGAAATCTTGGGGTCTTCAGCTCTTAAATTAATAGTTTTAGTCATTTCAAACATAGATTTGCACCCACACTAATTCCAACATCCTGTCAAGATATCCCAGACTAGAAGACCCCACCCTGTAGCTGAACTGGAACAGGCAGCTGAAAAATAAGAGTGGGAGGTTTATACTTCCCAAACACAGCCAAAACATCTGTCCACAGTACGCAAAGGCTCAGGTTTTAAAGGGTTTGCACCAACCAGGGAAGGAGAGTTTAATTTCTCTCTAACTTTCCAAGCAATTTTTTCATTTATTCG
Organism: Vireo altiloquus; assembly: GCA_013396875.1. Lineage (NCBI taxonomy): Eukaryota > Metazoa > Chordata > Aves > Passeriformes > Vireonidae > Vireo > Vireo altiloquus. The sequence goes on from VZRF01010027.1 coordinate 258,999, forward strand.
GGATAAAAGCATATTCCTTGTGCTGGCAATATTCTACTTTTCAGGAAAAAAAGGCACATTCTTATGGCTGGATATACTAGGAAACTGGGAACTGGGAGACTTCTTTGAGGCAAAGGAGACCCTGACCAAGCTCAAGGACTTTCTTATTTATTTTGCATTAAGTAGCTGCTGAAGAAAATACAGAAAAGTTACGAGAGCAGAGATCAAAAGTTTTTTCTGTGATCATTATTATCACAGCACCACTTCCTGCTAGTCTTCCCTTCCAGAATCCCAGAATCAATTGGAAAAGGTCTCTGAGATCATCGAGTCCTGCCTGTGACTGATCACCACGTTGTCAACTAGACCAGAGCACGGAGTGCCACATCCAGCTGTTCCTTGAACACCTTCCTCTGTTCTGCCTATTTTGGGAGAAGATTTCATGGAATTGTCGACCTTAAACAAAGGTCTGAGGCTGTGAGTCCAGAGGGAGGCTCAGGGAGGTGCTGGGTTAGGTGCCTCCAACATCAGCATTGATTAGTTTGGGCACTCAGGACCTTTTGCTGTCACGGACAACCAGGGCTTTCCAAGATGCTAAACACTCCCCAGGCACTGCCAGGCAGCCCAGGCATCCAAATTAGCACTCTGTGCTCTCCTGGGATGGTGGGAGAGGAGCTGGGAAGTCCCTGAGCGCATCCTTGCCTTCGATGGAGTTTGGGCTGGGAGCGACTTTTGAAGGCTGAGTCCCAGGTGTCCCTGTCGGGGTCACACATCTGCCGTGGAGCACACGAGCTGCATCTCTTTGGGGTGAGACTAAACTGGAATAATTCCTGTTCCAGGCAGTAATGGGGCTGCAGGCAGCAGGACCAGACTCGCAGTCATGGGAAGGGAACAACCTGGAAATGCCTTTCCTGGGGACATCTGGTACTCAGTGTCCACATTTCACTCTGCAGAGTTGTTCCAGAGAGTTACTGCCTTTGCAAAGTGAGTTTATTAACTAAAATATTTCATGATGCCATGGCCTCACTCTTCCCAATAAAAATATGATTTTTCATGTTTAGAAATGGGAGCAGATGGCACAAGTTCAGGGTGTCACCCCATTGCATCGGTCCCCATGCCCAAAGGTTTCAAAGCTCCTCAACCTCAGGCTGGAAAACCTGTAGGCATTGCCCAAATTTTAAGCAAGAGGAACAAAAGGTTGGTCCAAAGTAGCACTAACAAAATCAGAGCAAAAACCAAATTTCATCTTTGGTCTCGTGCTTTAACCTTACATCTATTATTAATTAAATAAATCCAATGTTTGATTAACCCGACGTAAAATTCTGGGAATGATATGAGCTCTCCTCCATATGTGGCACTGGAAATATCTCACCAGTTCTAGAATAATTCAGCAGTGGGGATATGAACAGAGCAGGAAGACCAAAAGGCAGTAAAAAAGCAAAAGGAAATTGGCTGCTGCTTTACCAATTTCCTGTTGGGGCTCTTCAGGCTGGATTGCTCAAGACAACCATTACAGGGAGGTTTGGAGCTCTGGAAAGCTTTTATTGACCTCTCTGTAAATACAAAATGGCCCATGAATTAAATGGGAGGGTCACTCTAAGGAAGTTCAACAGACTTGGCAGATTCTTGGGAATAAGCAAAAGCAGGGATCAAGAGGACTGATTGAAAATGTGCAGTTATTGTGCAAGGGATTCTTTTTCTTGGGAGCAAGCTCCCCGGGGCTTTCCAGGCCAGGATTTACAAGGTTAGAGAAGGGTGTTGGTTTTTTCCCTTCTGTCACAGAAAATTCAGCTAAAGGTAAGCCAGGAGAAGCAACTGTCTTGCTGCTGAAAAGATGTTTTCCAAAGCTTTCCATGGCCCTTTTCCCCCCTTAGGTTTGCTCACTCTCCCACTCAATCCTGATGGATTCCTCTTCCTGAGATGGGACTTGGAATTTGGTACCACCAAGTTCTGTTCACTCAGACAGTTTTCCCCACTCTGCAAGAAGTTTCTCTAATTACACCAAAAGTTGAGCAAAAGAATCTTTGCAAAACCCCTTGGATTCTCTCTCCCTCCTCTTTCTGTTTTATTCTTTTTTTGGTTAGCATTAAACAATCAATATTTTATTTCCGTTTCCTTTTATAAGGAGTTGAAACAACTTCCAGTGATTACATTTACATGAATTCCTGTTATCAGAGGAAACTCTTTTATCCATCATCGTGCATCCTTGATTTGAAATTAACTTCTTCAATTACTTATAAAAGTAGAAGGCATAAAGATTCTTCTACATATCTAAATATTAAGAGTTTTATTTGTAAATAAATTTCCTTCCCTTTGTTTTTATCAATGATCACTGTAACTCCAAAGGCTTATTTGCAGGGGACCTGTGGAATTATGGTTTGAATCTTATTCTCCTTGACAGAAATCCTAAATCAAATGAATGGAGCTCCTTCTACTTAAAGTTCCCAGCAAATTAGGACTGTGGACATTAGAGGAAAGTCTGACCATGATTAAAAAGAAATCCAAGCTTTGGTCTTGAGATCTGGATGCTTTTAAAGAAAAAAAATATATAAATTAATTGAAGAAGTTATAACTAATTTTGAAATTTCTGATCTATTCATTTCATCTAGAAACTATTTCTCAGCAGCAGCGATCTCGGAGCCCTGCTGCTGCTGCTGTTGTTTTTAATCACAAACCCCAGTTTAGGATGTGCTGACAAACCCAGCTTGTCGGGAACGTCCTGCCCACGGCCCCCGAAGAAAAACTCAATTATTGCAGCGTGCAAACTCTCATTTTATCACATTTTATTCATCCCTGTGTAAAAGCCTTGGACAGGGACCCGGCGTGGCTGAAATCTGTAAAACCCAGATGTGCAGGAATCGCTGCCGGAGCCCAGGTGGGACCAAAATCAAGGAAACAAAGGGGAAAAAATTATCAGCTCTTCTTTGAGTGACAATTTCCTAGCATTGATGCCCCTGAAGAGTGACCAGTGGAGTCAGAAAATGTGTGATAGAGGAGAGAGAACTTCTTCAAAGTTAGGGAGCTCATCCCCAACTCTCCTGGGTCCTTGGGTATGAAACACAAAGCTTTAGTCAATTTTTAAAAGTGAAAAAGTCTGGTTCCACACCACCAGAAATTGATAACACGTAAAAACCCATATTTATTTTAATGTAATAGAAACACCTGGAAGTTTGAGACCATCCTGCCATCATTTCTGGAGCGAAAGATGTGTATTTGAAATTATTAATGCGTTAAGCCAATAATAAGTTTAAGAGGGAGCACTCCTGTAATACACGCTTGTTTTTGTGCCATATAAAGGAGGGTTTGGGGGGAAATAAAACTAACATAATGGAAATGCAGAGATACCCAAAGCCTCAGAAAAAAACAAGGGAATAAGGGAATATGAAAGCTGGATGCAAAAAGTTGCTTTCTCAATGCCTTCAGGCCTGACTTTATTCGTTTTGTTTTGCCAGTCATGAGTAATTTGGCTACTCGATAGTTATGCAGGATCCTTTTTAAGCCCTATGTTGACATTATGATTGCTTAAATGTCTAAAAATATGCCGATCTCTAGTGGCACACAAGAAGAAAAAGAAAAAAACACAAAAAAACCCACCCCAAAACAAAACAAAAAAAGCCAAACCAAAACAGAAAAGGAAAATAATTTCAGGAAAATATTCAGAAGCCATCTGTAAATTGCTTCCATTTGTCATGCTTAGGAAGAGAATGCATTCTGCACATCAAATCCTTTAATCCTTGCAAATGTGATCAAATTTGTATCGCAGGAATTTTACATACACAGAAAAGCAGATTTTTAAAGTCTTCTTTTACTGAAATGAAGGACGGAGACATTAAGGGAAGAACAGAACCTGTCACCAGTGTCTTCCTTCCCAAATTTCCCTAAAAATACATGACTATTTATACATTTTCCCTTACCTTTGTTATTTTTTCTTCCAGAATATATTCAGACTGTCCAAAAAATGAGCCTGAGAGTGAGCTGAGCTGCTTTGAGCCTCTCCCAGCAGCTCCTGCTGGGTCCATGCAGGACCTGAGATGTCCCTGGCTCTGTGGGACCTTTTGGGACCTTCCATGGTCTCTCAGCTCCTGCTGATGGAATTGTCTTTTACTGGGGATTTCCTCTAACTGCTCACCCCCAGATTTTTGACCTGAAATTCCTTAATTATTACTGAAAACTGCTGAGAGAGCTGAAAGAGGAAAGCAAAGCAGTGCCAAGTCGTTTGGTTTTTAATTCAACTCCCTCCTCCTCTTTCTCTCTCCTGATTTCACAGAAAAATTATTTAGGAACATGGAAAATCTCTTCTCGTGTCCCCAGCACCAGAATTTAGGCAATATTTCCTCTCTCCCACACAAATCCTCCTCACACGCTTAGCTCACCCTAAACAATACTGGAAAGGATCACAGCAGAATCTCCGAGATTAACTCAATTCACCTAAACCTTTAGCAGGGATAAAGACATTTTTCATTCATCTCTTCGCTAGACACCCAGTCAATAATTTAGAGAAAGATTCCTCATTTACTCCCTTCACTTAAAAGATATCAATATCAGAGTTGGGGGGAAGAAATCCTGTAAAATTCAGCGCAGTCAAGCGCTGACTTTCATGTTGCCTCTTCAGAGGCCGCGGAGCTGAGTCTGGCGCGCGATTCCCCTGCCTGCAAAGCACAGAGGAAAAGAACAGACAGCACTGGGACATCCCCTGGTCCTCCAGGAAAAGAGACAGCAATGAAAAGACCAGACTTTTACTTATGTGTTTATCAAAAGTAAGAACAAATCCTTTCTGTTTAAAGGAATTACATCAGAACGTGTGGTTGCCAGCGGTCCGGAGGATTTTTAGCAGCGTGGTCCATGCTGGGTATTTCCGAGGAAAAGGGAAAGAACTTACAAAACTCCCCCAGATTTCTTTCATGTAAATGTGGATAAATGTGAATTTTAATTCCAGTTTATACGGAAATAAAAAAAGGAGTGTCTTCATAAGGGAAAATTATTAACAACTTGCGAAGTCTGGTCTGGTACGAAAAGGCTAAAAGGTCTTCTAAGTAAAATTCCTGAGACAAACAAAACTTTTAAGAGCAGGGATCAAAATTAAGATTTCACTGAGTGAAATTGTCACTGATGCTGATTTTCAGCCAAGATTGTGTATATGTCTGATACATGCACATGTGTGTTTTCACTTGGTCAGCAGAGAGTTTGAATTTCTTATGGAGACCACCAACTTTGCTGGACAAGTTTCAGTTCTGAGAAAAAGTGGAGAGACATGATTAACTCATTCTTGCCACAGTAACGAGGATGACACATTGACAAAGCCCAGGGTCCATCCCCAGACATACTAACCACAACAGGATGACAGCAGAGTTAACAGGTGTAGCAGCAGGGAGAGCTTAGAAGAGGTTTTAATTAGTCTAACTACTGTTCTAAACACACAGTTTTGATAAAGAGACCTGTATCCCTCTGCATAAAATCCTCTGTAATCTTAAAACCACCAGCAGCAAATGGGCAGTGCTGGAAATTCAGCCAAGCTATCAGTGAGTGGCTCATCCTCATCTGCCTGAGCTGTCAATCATCACACACAACAGTCCCATATTTTCTAGAAGGGTTTCCTAAACTCCATCTTTTAATGAAAAACTTTACATGAAGATCCATAAGAGGCCATGGAGCCCCTCTGGAGCCAGGTCTGAAGAGCTGGAGGTGCTCACCTGGAGAGGAGAAGGCTCCAGGGAGAGCTCAGAGCCCCTTGCAGGGCCTGAAGGGACTCCAGGAGAGCTGGAGAGGGACTGGGGACAAGGGATGGAGGGCCAGGAGCCAGGGAATGGCTTCCCAGTGCCAGAGGGCAGGGATGGATGGGATATTGGGCAGGAATTGTTCCCTGGGAGGGTGGGCAGGCCCTGGCACAGGGTGCCCAGAGCAGCTGTGGCTGCCCCTGGATCCCTGGCAGTGCCCAAGGCCAGGCTGGACATTGGGGCTGGGAGCAGCCTGGCACAGTGGGAGGTGTCCCTGCCATGGCAGGGGTGGAGTTGGGTGGAATTTGAGGCCCCATTACAACCCAAACTTTTCCAAGATCTGATAACAATGGAGAAAGTCCCTATTGCCAACTTCTGGATTACGCATCTTCAAGACAAAGCATAAAAAGATCTGTCTGTGCTGGAGGTTTTGCAACATAAATGTGTCAGGCTCGGCATTTTGGTTCCAACAAATGAAAAACCTGGGGTTAAAAGACCCACCTTCAGTAGGAGCACGATTTTCATTTGGACTTCCCAGAAACTCCAGTGTAATTCATTAACGGGTGTGCCATTAAAGAAGGAGTTGCAGGAGAGTGAAATAAAAGAAGGGCTGATAGATAGTGTTGCATTGATGGGTTCCGCTTGGTTGGTAACATCAAGTGGCAGAATGAGAACAGTTTTTAAGATACGATTAAATATAAATTTTATCAAAGGAGCAGTAAAACATTATGGCTTTAGGCTTTTTAAATTCCGTACACATTCTAGGATTCCAAAAATAAAGCTCCGGCTTCTTAAAATTGAATGTCTGCCTTGTATCATTTTAAAAAGCCCCCATCTGAGCGATGCAGAATTTTTATCTGCAGGACCAACCCAGGAGGATTTAGAGAGGGGACAGATTGGCCGGAGGCTGAGTTCACTTGGGCACAAACTGTTGGCTCCACCTTTACACCTGGAGTCCTCTGGATTTATCTGATGCCTCGGAAATGTGACCCACCCACACCGCAGACTGTGCTGGATTGAAACCAAAGCCCAACACTCATGTTATTCTGAATAGGAAGAGGAATAAGAAGAGCTGAGCTTAGCGCAGGGACAAAGCTCCTCCCACACTCAGGTGTCATCACCCACTCTGGGTGAAAAAAAAGGATTTTCTTTAGCCCAGGTCTTCAGCTTCTGCCAAGGAAATGACACCTCCTCATCACACTTTCCCTTCTGGAGCTGCACAAACCTCTCCTGATGCTTTTTAGGATTGTTATGTTTAAAATAACAAAGGGCCATCCTTGATGGATCCCCACACGTGGAGATCCTCCCCTCCTCGTGCCTCACGCCTCGGGAGTGTTCCCACATTGATCCACCCAGTGGAACCGAAAGGATCCAACCTCAGGTCAAAGGCTGGGCTTGGTCATCCTGGAGCTCTTTTCCAACCTTAATAATTCTATAATTTAGGCTCATTAAAAAATATAATCCCTCCTCAGCCCAAGCCTGCCTGCTCTGAGAACATTTCCCACTGCCCCTCTCCTCTTTCTTCCTCTCTAAATCAAACCCTCCTCTTCTCCCATTTTCGGGATCTGACTACACTTACCACCACGAGGAGACGTAATTACAATTGGCTTTAAAGACAACATTGTGTTCTCCTCCCACCCTTACTTATCATGAAACGAAAATCAGCAATCACAGAGAGAAATAAAATAAACTAGATATTTAATTGTTTCCCCTGATTTTTTGGGAAATGGTTATGAAGCAGGGCTTCCTTGCAATAACAATAGACCTGTGAGAGCAAGATCATCCTAATTTACATCAGTGTGTGTTCTTCAGCTATTAAAAAGAACGCCCATATTAATTAATTCCCGCTCTAATTGTTACAAAAAATTAGTCTGAAAAAGAAAAAAGAAAATAAGGTGCAAAGCACTATCATATTTACAAGCACCAAAACTTGAAATAAATATTCAAGGTGGTCTTTTCAAGTCAAATGGCCAGCCAGTTTTGAATAATAAAGCAGGACAAAGTCATTTACACAGAAAAAGCTAATGATTTCTGTATTTTGCTGCTGGTAAAGAATTGAAGGATAGCTGATTTGAATCTTCCTTCAATCTCCCATCAATAAAACAGAGACAAGGCAGATTCGAAAGCTGATCTGGGAGAGTCATGTTTTTATAATTGCTTTTTACCCTCAGGCGTTTGAAATCCAGAGGGTCACGAGTGCCTGTATTAGTGCTGGAGCAGGCCAAGAGGCCGAGTCAAAACCCTGAGACACAAATTAATTTGTTTGTGGTTCTCATGTCTAATTTGGGGAAAGAGAAAACTCTTTGCCACTTTACAATGTTATGATCTAATTAAAGGGAGATACATGTGAAATATTTATGCAACCTTTAGGAAAAAAAAGAGAGAGAGAGAGAAAAAAAGGATTTTTGGCTCAGTCTCATTTGGGAAATTTTCTGAAGTATGGGAATGTAACAATTTAGAAAACAAATATAGGAAAACTGAGGGCAAAGCTTTTGTTTTGGTAAGTGATATTTGCAAAATTTCAGAATAGGTTATGTGAAAATTTGTTGCTTTGAACTTGAATCAGAAAATAGCAAAGAAGCAAACCACGACTTCTCGCCAGTGCCTCCACACTGCAGCCAATATTATGTTTGAAAAGGACCATTATAACTCTGCCTAGAAAACATTGAAATTATGCTGTATTAAGGAGATATAAGAAAGGAAAGTGCTATCAATGGATAAGCTTCATGGAAAAACAATTCAAGTTGCTCAATATGTTGCGTCCTCCAAGTGACATGTCTTTCCCAAGCAGTGCTCCAGTGCCATGATTTACGGAGCCAAAACCTGAAGTCACTTCCCTGTGTGTAAGAGGCCAGCAGAGCACTGAGATGTTGTTACAACAGGCTGTTGTGTATTAAATAGACATGGGGAGGGAATTGTTCCCTGGGAGGGTGGGCAGGCCCTGGCACAGGGTGCCCAGAGCAGCTGTGGCTGCCCCTGGATCCCTGGCAGTGCCCAAGGCCAGGCTGGACATTGGGGCTGGGAGCAGCCTGGCACAGTGGGAGGTGTCCCTGCCATGGCAGGGGTGGCACTGGGTGGGATTTGGGGTCCCTCCCAACCCAGACCACTCTGAGGGTGCTGCAGTCCCACCATTTATTAGGAAAACACATGGCACAGCCATATTAAAAGTCTCCCTGCCTTTACGTTGCTCTTTATTTTTTCCACTGAGGCCAGACCTCACCCCCCAAAGATGTCCTGCTACCTGAGAGCACTCCCACTTGATGCTGGAATTCTTAAACAAATTGAAATTCTAATTTTAAAACGGGCTGAGTTTTATACTGAAGCTACAAACTCCAGTGTCCTGAGACTTTTCTTTTTTTTTCCCCTGACAGCGCAGGGAAAATTCTGGCCTAAAGAGGAGAAAACTCCTAGTAATGTAAACACATGAATATTAAAACTCCACACACTTTCCAGAGGAGAATTCTGGGCGAGGTGAAGAGATGCTGCTCTGTTTACAGGAGCTTTTCCCCACACTAGGCAGCTTTCCCTTCACGCTCGGCGTCGTTAAAGTCCATTTGGGTGAAAACCATCACACCACGTCTCACTTCAGCACGGCCGCTGACCCTTTCCACAGGTCCCTTGTGCTGCATAAAGTGTTTGCTTCCTTGGGAAGAACTTAATGAAAATGGACAGTAAATCACTTGATTTCAAGTTTGCATTTGTTTATTTGGCATCTGATTATAACCTGCTCATTGACCTTGTTTGATAGGTGACGGGACGAGCTCTTAGAGCCCTTGGCTGATAGAGACAAGCGCTGAACACAGCAAAGGTTTTTAAAACTTTGCAAAATAAGTAACAGCCCAGGAGATATATCATCATCCCATCCTGAGACTCCTGTCCTGTAAACATGTGTGTGGCCCTTAATCACACTAATAAAAGTGCTGGAGCCAAAGGGAATATCTGAAGGAGAACGAGTTTGCAGGGCTAGGGCTTATTCCTCTAGCTTTGTCAGAGGAAGCTTGTCAAATAAACTGAAGACTGATAGCTGCTATATTTCCCCTTATTATAATCCAGAAACAACATACTTGTCTGAACAAAATAGAAATAAGTCCTCTTTGAGGCTACTCTGTTTGCCTTGACAGCAAGCTTGGGTTTTAAGCCAAGATTCCAGATTGTTTTTGTGAAAACATTTCCACTTGTCTGAAAGAGTATATGTAATGGATATGTGATAGCAGTAATGCAATGCTGAAGTAATCTCAGGAGGACACACACACATCTCCGGGGACCCTGCTCTGCACCGGGTACTACACACCAGGAAAATAAAATTGGTATTCTAACAATATGGAGAATGCCTGCGATTTGTACCTCGCAAAAAATACCAGCCCTCATTTATAATTCAGCTGTAATGTGTGCTTTCCTTGTAGGAAGTGTTTTGCTTTCGGGAGGAAATGGAAGTGACATTTTTGAAGGCTCTTTTCTGGCTTCGTGTGGGATCAGAGGGGGTAAGGCTGTGGCACTGCCAGCCAAAAGCAGCTGGTGGGATGGGCAAGACACCACAAAAAAGAAACTCCTTTTAAGCTGGAAAATGATTTCCTAGGTGTCCTCCCACTCGCTTTTTGTCAGTTTTGAAATTCAGCGCCATAAATTCTGCTCAAACAGGAGGAATTGAGACAAGCTGAGGGAAGGGGTGGAAGTGCCCATTTTCAGGATGGTGAGGTCATGGCAGCACTGGGGGTGCCAGGGAGAGACTGTAATTACTCACCCCAGTGCTTTGTGCGAAAATGAGCATCTCTTCAACCCCCAAATTACCCCACAGGATCCAGATCTCTAAATGAGTGGGAGCACCAGCCTCCTGCTGGGATGCTCCTGCCTCTGGTGCCTACACAGAGAAGAATTTGTGTGAAGCCAAGAAAATTGATGAAAGAGGGCCCTTCCATCACACAGGTGAAAAACAGAGACAGAAGCACTGCATGGAAACTGAAATAAACATCATTTTATTAATAAATGAGCACTGGAGCAAGCCATGCCATGGATTTTCCACTCTTGGAGAGCATTTTGCTCAACATAATTTTGACAAAAGCTGCTGGAGCCCCAGGGCTCCAAGGAGGGGACGAGTGGGGCAGGGACCCAAAACTGCTTCTCCCAGTTTGGGACAAAACCATTTGAGCTACAGAAATTCCTTTGGAAACGTGGTTGAAAAAACCAAACAGATGACAATTTTTAAATTTCATGGGCCCTACCAGTTTTAGTCATCATATTTGATCTCAACAGCACAACCAGGGATATGAGAAGATGGGTACAAACATCCAGCAGGCCAGTTGGTACTGACAGAATAAAAGGGCTGGACCAGCAAGCAAAATAAAAATTGCAGCAAAGACTGAGTTTTACAGGGGAATGACAGAAGGTAACACTGTAATATATCTCATTCCAGTGCATCCAAACAGTATAACATTATTTTCCAGGGAAGTTAATGGGGTTCCCAAATATGCACAGCTGAGGGCAGAATCTGGCCCTGAAGTTAACTATTTGAGCGATGCAAACTTTAAATTTAAGACATGTATCAAAGGTAAGCCTAAGTGTTCAGTCATTTTACCCAATCCTGGCACAAGAAAAAGAATTCAATTTTAGAATCTGTCTGTAATTCCAAAAGGGGGAGAAAACAGTCTAAAATATATTCCTTGAAGAGAGATGCAAGTTTCTCATTTATATTCGATCTCGGATGAGATTTGGTAAATGCAGACCCTTCCACAAAGTGAATATTATAGTGAGGCCGTAACATTTTACTAACACGAATTCATAAGGTGACCCTGGAGATCAACAATAAAAAAAAATTCCATAATAGACTTAAATAGCAAAAAGGGTTCGGTGTTTCTGTTGTCTCCCCAAATATGTTTCACTCTGCACAGTTTTTCTAGGGGAACATTTTGGCCTGTAAAGAATAAAATACATTTTCCATCAGCTGAAATCATGAAGCATTCTTGATAGCTGTACATTAGCTTTTTACAGCTGTCTTGGTTTTTATGCTGTCTCTTACAGAGCGGATTTCCCCCTCCCCATACCTATAAAAGGTAGGTAAATTAAACAAATTATGAACTATGCAGTGGTTGAATACTTTGTAAAATTGTAGAACTAGCTTTTCGAAACCTTTAATGCTCCATCTCCCAGAGGTGAAATGCCAGCCTCCATTCGGGTCTCTTTCAGTTGCCCTTGCCACTTCAAAATGTGTCTGGAAACAGCTCTGCAGATGGCCTCGTATGTTTTACAGGAAATATTACTTAAACATTGGAAAGGATCGAATTTCTCCTGTTAGGAATTACAAATCTGGATTTCATTTTCTCTCTTTCCAGCCCCCTCTTCCCCACCTCCCACCCCCAAACCATGGGAAAAAAATGTGATTGTTACATATGACACTAAGGAAGTACTTGGGATTTTTGTTTTTTATTTAATATGCCACTTGTATTGGAAAATAAGGAATAAATCTTGGAAATGTAACCAGGTAAAATAAGTCCTTTTCTTCATATAAAATAGTAGCTAATCGAAAAGATTTCCCAGAAGCATCAAAGCTTTTTATATACGACGATCTGGAAAACATATTGTGTAGGATTTCTATTTTTGCTCTTATTCTTATGAATGTAAAAGAATAATAAACTTTTCTTTCAGCTTCACAGGGAGAGTTTCTCAACATTTGAGGCATTTCTTACATATTGACCTTGGTTTATGTATTCTGCAAAGATTCATTAAGCTTAGGGGGGTTCTATTGTCAGGAAAATGGTTAGCATTAGTAAAACACACAATTAAAATAGTAGCAGGTGATGTCGGTTTTAGTAGAGTTGACATTAATGACCTGTTCATAAGGGGCAATTTCCACACTAATGTCATGTTCTTTAAATGGAAATAGCCAGGAATACACATTTTCCATGTAAAATAACCCTTTTTGTAATTCATTAAATTCCCTTTCCCCCTATATTTAAGTAGACACCTTTCCAAGAGGGAGTAGAATTCCAAATAAAGACATAGGAAATTAAAATCAGGGTTCCCACAACTAGTCTATTTAATATTCATATTCAGGAAAAGATCCATAAACTCTTTTTCTTCTCTTTTATTAACAAAGGAAGTAAACTCCCCTTGACAGTCTACTTTTCCCAGCCGTGTTCCAGAGGCAGTGAGCGACAACTGCCTTTGTTTCGGGATAGAATTAAATATCCTTGTGCAGGAGCAGGGCAGGGATTCACGTGGGAGATCTCTGCTGTGCCCCACCTGGAGTAACCCATCCCTTTTCCCAGACAGAGATGGGATTTCACCGAATCCTAGCACAGTTTGGGTCAGAAAGGACCTTAAAATCACTCAATTCCACCCTTCCACTAACTCAGGTTGTTCCAAGCCCTGTTCCAACCTGGCCTTGGACACTTCCAGGGATGGGGCAGCCACAGCTGCTGGTCCAAGTGTGACCAGAGAGGTTGTCCCCAGCTCTCTCCATGGATGGTTTAGACCCTGCCAGAGCCCCTGGGGCCACAGCAAATGTGGTGCTGGAACCATGGACAACACAGTGTTGTTTTCCCTCCATTGGAAAACCTGTGAGCATGGCTTGGTTTTCCTGGGGATGGACACAGCAGAAATGCAGGGAAAGACAGGCAGAAAGGGTGGATGTTCAGCCCCCTGAAAGGCCACTCTTGTTCCACCACTTCATTCCAACACCTCCATCCCCTGCTTGGCCATTTCGTAGAACCACAGAATCACTCAGGTTGGAAAAGGCCTCTAAGATAATCAGATCCAACAATTAATCACTAAACTGTGTCCCCAAGTGCCACATCCACACGTCTTTTGAACACTTCCAGGGATGGTGACTCCACCACTGCCCTGGTAGCCTGTTCTAATGCCTGACCACCCTTTCAGCAAAGAAGTTTGTGTCACTCCACACTAGAGCTCTCCCAGGAGTCACTCAGCGTCTCTACACCAGAAGCTCTCCACCGACACAATTTCTGGTGCTGCTTTTCCATGTTCACTCTTTAGAGAGGCAAAGAAGGACAGGGCTGAGCAGCTCTGACTGTGCACTTGTGCAATCTGACACTGGGCACTGCCCCATCCCTGAGCTCCACAGGGCACTGCTGGGCTCGGAGGATGCAGAGGCAGTGGCAGATGCAGAGGCAGTGGCAGATGCCATTCCAGCCACCAAGTTGGCGTCACGGGCCAAATCAAACATTTCACCAGCGAAACGGGATCTGTTGTCTCCAGCTCTCCATCCCCTTCTTCTCACGCCCCTCTACTCCGTCAGAAAAATGTTTTCTTTATTCAAGTTCGCGTTATTGTCATGGTAATTACTTCAAGGAAGCCAGCGCGAGCCTAGGACTGGCTGTCTGTCCGTGGCACGGATCTGCCAAATAATTTGGCACTGCTCTCTCTAATTGGCAGCCTGTGCCGAAGAGACACCCAAGCCTGAAATGGGGTTGCTGCGGGTCATCCTCTGAGTGCGCTGGAATTTGGCAGCCCGGGTGGAAGCAGTGGCTTGTTGCCCTGGATCTGGCTCCGGCTGCCAGCCGACGCTCAGGCTTTCATGTCACAGAGCTTTTTCTTCTCCTTTCCCCCTAAAAAGAAGGGGGAAAAAAAAAATCCCCACAAAAACCCACAAAAACCCCGCCGAGTGAATTAAGGATAGAGTTTCACCCTTAACTTTGAATCTCTTTGCTTTTGTGCGTGTCACAACCTTAACACCGTTTTTTGCACTTAATTGTAAATCTCAGGGCTGCTGATGAAGCAAGAATAAAAATTATAGCGCAATCAGGAGGGGTGGGAAAGGAAAATGGATTTTACAAGTGCACACTTTTAAGAAAAGAAGCCGACCTGAAACATAAATAAAAGTAAGTCCCAGGGTCCACACCTCTGGCATTAACTGTCTCACC
>VZRF01010027.1:276064-287898 GCA_013396875.1 Vireo altiloquus
AATCTCTCACTGGCAGCTCGCTTCCCTGAAGATTTCAGCAACAATAATACTGTTATTATTTTCAGGAGACATGAATATTCACAGACTAGGTATAAACCTACCCTGCTTAAATGGGATAGCTCTGTGAGAAAGCCAGTGACTCCTAACTCCTGGACTACAGCAAAAAATGTCTGTGAAGTAATAATGTAATAAACACGCCACTGGCAGTACAAAACATGACCTGATGTATTAATTATATTCCAGAACAAAAAATGGCTTGTTTAAAACGACTGCTTCCTGCAGGATATTCTGGTTACAGCCAGATTCCTGCACAAAGCAGGTCCCGCTCCCTCCCGTGATGATCGAAGCCCCCACCAGCGCCAGACGCTTTGCGGCAGACGTTTATTAACCCTTTGGTCCTGCTACTTTTGAAGCTCTGAACTTGGCACTTGGGCTTGTTCAACGTATAGATCTATATATTAATTTGGGAGGGGGATGGGATTAAACTCCCCTATCTGCTCTGGCTGCCCCCCAGAGCCCCCCTTGGCTGGGAGGAGGAGTGAGGGGCTGAGCGGCGCTGCCGGGGCTTGGCTCGAAATGCGGTGAGAGGATGGATCAGCATGGGGAGAAGGGAGTGGAAAGGATCCCCTGCCACCACCACACCTCCAGACCTGCCTTACATGGGGCAGAATCCAACCCCCTCTGGCTTCTTCCGTTTCCCAGGCTTGGGCTAGACTCCAGCACTGGAGAGACCTTGCCTTGGAAAGGCCATTGCCTCAATCAGCATTTGAATGACATTCCTAACCTTTTCCTTAAGTTCATTAATCCCTTTGTGTTTTCCAGCTCTAAGACCCTAAGTCAGGATATCATGTAAGCATAAATTTGAAGTTTATGATAGGATTTATGTTTAAATAAGAGCATCTGTTTAAATACCTTGTGAATCAAGGCTCTGGACTGAATTTACGGTCATCTGTGTGGGGAGAGATTGGGGAGGCTTTAAAAAACAGCGGTCAAAATCGATTCCAACCCACAAATCTTGGATCTTCGGAGGAACGTACTTTTGTTGGGAGAACCCTCTCTAGAAATGTTTGCTGATTGACCCCATGCTCTGAGGTCATCCCGGCCCACAGCTGTGGGAAGGGATTGAAACCCTGCAGGAGATATTTCCATAAATATCTTTACGGCTTTGGACCTTCAGCATCATGGTTAAACCAGCGCCAAGCCATCACCTGAATCTGCGTGGGGAGAGGTGGGAGTCCTCTAGGGACAGCTGGTCTTTATGCAGAGTTTAACAAGGTGTAAAACCCACCCAGAAAAACTCCTGCTCTCAAAATATCTCCAGTTGGCTTCAGCTCGGATGAGCTTCAGCACAAACCAACGAGTGCAACGCAGGCTTTTCATAAAGATCCCTCACAAATCCGTCCATAGCTCCCCAGGATTCCTTGGAAGGACTCCCTGACTGGCATCAGAAGAGTTTATTCTCAGAAAACAACTTTGAAAGCTCACAGGAGAGAAGGTGCCTGCTAGCAAAGTGTCCCTTTGGAAGAGCAGGAACATCTTAGCAGTTCCAAGAGGCCAGTCTCTTTTCAACCCAGGTTTGGGTGTGCTGAGCACATCTCCCACACCAGAACCAGTGAACTTCACAGGCTGTTTGTCCCAAATTCTCATCAGCTGTAAAACCTCACGTGCACAAGGCTCGGGAAGGGAACGCCTTAACGAAGCACTAAGCATTTATTGAACTTCACTTCCTTTAACTGCAGCTGGTAAAAGGTTTCCTTTATTGTCCAGCCCCAGAGGACAGTGGCGAAACCAAAATTTCCATGAATGTAAATTCCAGCCTCAGCTAATTTTGATGACAATGACTTCTCTCCTTTATGAGGTGCATAATGAGCCGGACCACAGGCTCGCCAAAAGCCATGACAAGCTCCAAGCATGCCCCAGTGGCTCCCAGAGCTTTCTGTACCCAAGGTTTAAACGGAGAGTGCCTCCAGCCAGCGCACATGAAGAACCGAGCTCGGCGATAGACAAATGACTCTTTTGTTTTACATTCTTTTTTAATTAGCCTCTTTTTAATGACCTGAGTTAATAAGTGTCAAAAGGTGCAAAACACAGCATGACTTCATTTTTAAAAGAGAGCGTTTGCCTTTAATCTCATAAGTAAAGCAAGTGCCCTCTTTAAATATCAGCTTCAAATCCAGATATTATATTGTAGGGGATAACAGTTTGCTGTGTACGGTGAATTCCCTCTCCTGCTCAGGCAGCTCAGTTGCCTCAAACCTGACTTAGAAACCCACCTGGCGACGATCATCCTCTCTATTTCACCAGCATCTCTCTGAATTTAAATGTTATTTCGACTCCAGCTTGCCAAGGCATTGATTAAAAAAATATTTGAAAGCTTATCTGTTTCCTGAAGTTCCCACATCAAGATTGAGACCTGGAGTAAAAATTATTTTAAGAAGAGAAAAACCATCAACTGCAACTAAAAAGGAATAAAGGACCCTGCTGAGAGCAGTAGGATTCCTTTTTTAATTTGCCATGAATTTAGAAATAAGGTTATTTTACTTTTTATGCTGCTATAGTTTCCCATGGGCAGCTCATCCCAAAGAAGTGGACAAAACCCCTCCAGGTGCCACATTCCTCCTGTTTTCCCAGAAACCTCCCTTGTGCCTTTCCTCCTAGGATTTCTGTCTCCTCCAACTTGTTATTGTAATAAGACTTTCAAACACGAAGCTGAATTAGCAGCTTCCCAGTGAAACTTAGCAAAAGCTGCACATTATTTGTAATTTGTTTTGTCTCCAATGTTTATTGAATGCAGACGGATGAGGATTTGCTGTGCAGGAAGCTGCTCATCCCTGGCGAGGGGACGTGCCACTCTTTGATGTCACGGCATGAGAAAATCTTTCCTTGCACCCCAAAAAACCCTTCTGTGAAATCCAGGGTGGCAGGGCAGGGTGATGGTGGCACGTCCATGGGCACTGCTCCATCCCGGTGCTGTCCCAGGTTTTTCTCCAAAGGGGCTGCCAATCACCCTGCCAAATTATGTGTTGATTTTGCAATACAGACTAATTTCCACCAGAGATTACTAAGGCATCGGGAAAGCCATTTTCAGCTCTAGCAGCAACCCCAAACTCGAAACCTCCAAATTTAGGGGTGGCTCCAAAGTGGTCTTGGAACTGGGTTTGTGGTTCAGCCTCCAAACCAGGGACAGGATTTAAATCGCCACTTCCCGGGGTGAAAACGCAGGAGAGTAATTCACAGAGTCACTCAACTTCTTTATAATATTGATCTTTTCCTGCAGCTAACAAAGAGAAAATTGTCTAAATGCTACAGTACATCTACACAGGAACACAGAGATCATAAAATAACACGAGTGCTTTACTGCCATCCCAGGCTCTCCACTGAGCTTCCTCAGCTTCTCCTCGCTACCAAGAAATCAGAATTTTGGTCATTTCTATTGCAGATCCATCCCCACGTTGTGTGTATTCCAAACATTTGAAAATAATTAAAAACACACCATGAGAGATGGAGTTTGTGTCTTTCTATTTTTAAGACATCTTTTTTTGCAGTAGAGCTGAATATTCCTGACTTTACTGGGCTGGGGTCATTAAGCGAGAAGGTAAACTACAATAATAAAATTATCAACAGAGCTTTTGACAAGCAGTCATGTGCTTGTAAATGAAATTTATTTAGGTGCCACTCAAAACATTGTAATTAAGAGGTACAGAATGTATTACCAGATGGTTCCTGTTTAGTATCTATTTCCTTTAGAGAACAAGGTGATTAGGGAGAGCACTAACTTGTAACTGAGCACCAAACACCCCACAGGCCTGATCCAGCGCCTCTTGGAGTCAATTAAAAACTCCACTTGACTTTCACGCCACGAAAACCAGGTCCACCCACTATTTATTTCCACAAACACAATATTTTGGGGTTTTTTTGGTTTGTTTTTTTGTTTGTTTGTTTGTTTTTTGTTTGTTTGTTTGTTTTTTGTTGGTTTTTTTTGTTTGTTTGTTGTTGTTATTGTTGTTGTTCCAGGGAAACTTTTTTGCATTTTAGCAAATAACTGACACGTACCAAGGGATGACATTGGCTGTTCAGGACAGTGACATATTTGCCGAATCTTAAATACATCTAATTAAGAGCTTTAATCAGATTCGCCTACATTTAAATAATTAAAAGGTGGCAACAAAAAGGACCTTTGAGTTTGAAGCAGGACATAGAAGTGTCGATATCCCCTTGAACATCAGTGATTCAGGAGAAAGAGACCTTTTATATACATGAAATAAACTCCATCAGGCAAAGAGAGACTTTGTTGCTCTATTCTTTTCTACCCTTTTGCACATAATCTCCATTAATCATTATTTAGCTCTGTAATGTCACAAGTGTCTTGATTTTTGGTGCATAGGACTGGGATTTCCAAAATGAAGAAAACAAAAACATACACTGGGAAAACATGAATTATCTTTAAACAGAAAATATTTTCCAACGGAAAAATCTTTTCAGCAAAACAATTTATTATAATGCAGTTACCTGGAGGGGGTCATTCAGCCCAGCAATCCCAGTGAAGCCTCATGTGAGAAAAAAATGGAAAATTCAGCTCAAAAACAATCTCAGCCTTGAGAGGTGCTTATGAAACCCATCAGCAGCACTCTCTTCACAGAATCATGGAATCACCACTGGATGTTTGGGTTGGATGGGATCTTGAGGATCATTCAGTTCCAATCCCCTACCATGGGGTTAGATTTGGAAGCAGTTTTGAAATACTTAAGTCAATGTCTGTTTTTTGGGAGCAGCAGCAAGAAAGAGCTCAGCCTTCAGCATCAGCGTGCAAAGCTGGGATACTGAAGATTAATTTTTGCCCCTCTTAAAAACTCAGATTCAAAAATACAACAAACTCTGCTTTATGACAATCTGTCACTGGGTGCATCCTTTCCCTACTGGATTTTCCCACCTGATGTGGTCTATCAGTGACTCTGGTCTCCAGCTCAGCTCTCAGCTTCTGGAGGAGGATCAGGAGAGCAGCAGCAGGACTATTTCCAAAAAAAAACTAACACTGCTGAACTTTCAATTCAGAGGAAAATATTGTGTTTGTTAGATACAAGCACAAGTAATGAAAAAATACATAACTGCTTTTGTGTACAGGAGGACAGAGAGGTAAACCAGGGTCTTAATTATGTCAAGCCATGAACTAGGTCATGTAAACCACATTTTTTAATTCTATACATTCACTTAAACTTAGATAAAACCCAGCAGTTTTGGGGAGAATCTGTCCTGTGTAGTGTTTTGAGTCCCAGCAAGTCTCAATTAGTTGTCCTCATTCCATCAAACTAAATTTAGTCCAGGCATATCAGTTGTGAGTTTTAAACTTTCTTCTTTTTCATCAAATGAACCACATCACGTAATAACTTCTTTTTTCTTTTAGAGAAATAGAACTGTCCTAGGAATTTAGATTTTCCAAAGGCAGTTTTGATACAGAGTACATTCCCTATTTATTTGTCAGAATAATACCAGGGGTCCTGGTCTGTACCAGACATGGAAATGGCAGAATTTTACGGCACAGCACAGGACGAGGCAGAAACCACCCAGAACCAAATATTTTATGTACTCAGGGATCATTTTTAAGTTTTACCAGTCCACTATCACACCACCACACATTTATAATTAACTCAAGCATTGCTTTTCTCCCCATCCAGCACCCAGAGCATTTAAACCAGTTTTTCCTTAAGCCGAGTGAGCTCGGATTCCAACCACAACGATCCTCTCTGTATTCCGAGCACTTTTTCCCCCTCCACCACAATTTCATGACTATTATTTTGCAAATTGCCAATCCAGAATGGTATCAGCTCGTGCCTGCTTTTCAATCGGCTCCTCCAGCTTGCGTTAATTAAACAGCCTGGCCGACACCGCCCCGGCTCCGTAAACAAAGTGAGATTTCCAGAAGCCACGGCGCAAACTCTTTTCTGGAGACCTCCTTATTAAGCTGCAGGTTTCTGTTTCAATTCGCCTGCCTTTCACTTTAAAGCAGGCAGCAGCCACTGAGAACACAATAATGAAAGAGGTCATGGAGCACCAGTTGTGCATGAAAGATGCGAAAATTTACTGCAAATGAGACAAGAGCAGTAAATTCATTTTTATTCAAATTACTGTCATCATACATTACCACTTCTCCTGTAAACATTGTGCTTCAGACAGTGTGACAGCATATTATTATTTGCGAGATTATACTATTATTAAGCTATTAACATGTCACCTCCTGCTTGAAACAATGACTCAGCTTGGTACTGCATAATAGGACAAGTTAGGGAGACAAGGCGAGGTGACAGAGAGGTTAGTTGTAAGAAGGGAGGCCATGCATAGAGTGACAGCTGGCACTTAAAGGCTAACATTTATTCAAAAGAGCCCCCATAATGAGGATGTGAGTGGCTTTTATTTACATACCGGACCCATCCGCTTCCCACAAACCAATTCCTTTCCTTTCTCTCCACACAAGACACCCCATGGAGGCTCCTGGAATGGGAACCCAGCAGCCACCTTCCCCTCACGCTGCAAAAAGTTGGGGAGTGAAGTTATGGGGACTCACACAGGGAGATCAGCGGTGCTGCCACCCTCTCCCTTCCTTCCACTGGGAATGCCATTAGTTGTCCTAGGGGTTTTATCCCCAGGACCCTGAGAGGTTGCTAACAATTAAAATTTCATCATTTCTAGGCTTCAAAGGCTCCCTGTGCACGGTGGCAGCACAAAGCTGCAGTGACGTGTGGGTGATTTACTGCCTCGTGCTGTACTTGCTGTCCCTGCCAGCCCTGCAGTGGGGATGGGCCACTCTCCACAGCTCTTTTTCCGCATTTCCAGGAGTTTTAGGGGTCTTAGGTAACTGTGTGACCCCTGCAAACATTCAAAGTGCTTCTTTTGTAGCCCTAAATGAGCGATCAACTACTCTGCCTCATGCTCAGCTTTATTTCCCTTCCGCTTGGATCTGCCCTCCTTTCCCGACCTGTTCTTGATGAAGTTGAAACCTGTTTATGTAAATATTCTTTGCCAAGACTTTGCAGCAATCTTGGGGGGAAAAGAGTGTCATTTTGTGAAGCCAAGTAAACACCAAGCTTTGTTCTAAATTAGTTGGGGAAGTGTCTCGTGAAGTAGAACAAACAGAGAGAGACATCAGCGAGTTACTAATGATCCCTTGTCAGGCTCACAGAGAAGCTGCACGCACACACGAGGTTTTCAGGACTCCAAGGCTGCCATTCCCACATGTGGGATGCATTGAAATCCACGATGCAAATGACACTCCCCAAGCACAGTTCATGCCAGTGCTCTGGAAGCAACCCCAGGCTGGAGGAAGGCAACTCTGATGTCTTGAAAGCTCAGGCAATAGTTACTGGTTTGGGTTGGAAGGGAATTAAAAGCCCACCCAGTGCCACCCCTGCCATGGCAGGGACACCTCCCACTGTGCCAGGCTGCTCCCAGCCCCAATGTCCAGCCTGGCCTTGGGCACTGCCAGGGATCCAGGGGCAGCCACAGCTTCTCAGCCAGGACCACAGGGAAGAATTGCTGCCTAATAGCTTTAATATTTCCCTTTCTCTACTTTGTTTTCTCTCTTTTCTTGCTTCTTTTCTGGTTTTAATCTGTCTTGTGTTCCTATACAATAAGACAGAGAGGTGGCATCACCTCAGGGCAGTGGCCCTGTCCGTCTGCTCTACCTGAGCAGAGCACATCCTCCTCTTGCCCCACCTTGTGCCCCTCATTCTCTGAACTCTTCTGTGGTACACCAGCACTGTTGAAATCACTCCAAAACCTCTTTTTTTTCAGTAAAATAGAAGCTCAAACCTGACCCTGTAACTGCAGCACATCTTGCAAGGTGCCCTCCCACACTGCAGAGTGGCTGAGCCCAAGCACTCCCCATCCCTGGAACCTGCCCGGATTAAAACCATTTAATAAAAACAACCAAAAATGGAAGTTTAGACAGCCTGAGCTAGGTGTGCCTCAGTATTTCCAGTTTCCAGGGTGTTTCCATTAAACTGGACTGGATGAGGCCCTTTGGGTCTTCCCACCCAGGCCTTTCCACAGCAGACAACAACTCCTCTAATCCTCTGTCATCAGGCTCTGCTTTAGGAGCCGTCAGTGGTTTTTCACATCGTTACCCACATATAGAGTCTGCTCCACAGCCTCGCTGCTTTGATATCAGAAACCTTCTCCTAAACTTCCAGCCTCCGTGGAGGTGCAGGTAGCTGGTGCTAAGATGTTTCAGGGCCAATTTTTCTCCCAGAGCCCTTTTTTCCCTCTCACTTGAGCACCATAATCACACAATTTACCATCAGTAGACTCGATTTCACCTCTCACTTCTCACAAACAAGAGGTTTTCTTTTAGTAAATATGCATTTATTTGCCAACACAGTTTTCCCTTTGGTAACGTCACCCTCATCCATCAGTATTTTTTTTTTCAGTCTGCCTCGACATGTCTTGTCTTTCCCTGCCATGGACTGTCCTGAACTGTCAGGATCTCCTGACCCTGCTGGTGAAAACGTCCTCGCTCCCCCAGATCAGCTCTCCCAGCTCCTTTGTGGACATGTCCTGGTCAGCAATTACTGTGTTTTATCACACAAGCAGGACTGGTATTGACCTGCTCGTTATTTTAGGAGAATAAAGTACTCAGCAAGGTCATTCATAGAATTCAAAATAGTGCAGAGAAGTTGGAAATGCAGCTCTGTGCTGTTGCCTCATCACCCTAAGTTATCACCCATTTTTTTGGAGTCCTTTGCCCTTTAGGGGTACCCTCCTTGTCCATTTACAATCTCATGGTTATTAAACAAAAAAAAAATCAGACCTTAGAACCATAATGAGACCCATAGATGGGTCCTATTCCCTGTTTTATGTCTCAAAAAACCTACACAAAATCAGCTAAATAAAAGCTCAGGGGACTGACTTGTGGTGTCAGTTTTTAAAATCCCAGCCCCAAGAAATACACTGAGCCCTGCTTCATATCAGCAGGAATAAAGTTGGACAAAACTCGGAATTAGAAAGAGTTTGTGGTTTTTAATCTGGCCAGTAATCGCTGCTCTCGGGCACCACAGCCCAGGGCTCTAACAAAAGATCAGCACAGGAACCATTAAACACTGAATTTTCCCAGTGCACTGTGAATGCACATATAAACACTGAGTAACCTTAGGCTTAATCAGGGTTCAAAACACAGTTAAGCACCTCTTAAAACACTTTTTTGTTTACACTGCTGCAGCTTAGACTTGCATTTCCTTGCATGGCACCAGCCACATTTGCAGGCTTAATTTTTAACCAGGACTGAACAAGAGTGCAAAAACTGCTCTTCAGTAGAAATCAGGATATTCTAAGAGCATATAAATACCACAGGGGAAAATATGTGGGGGGAAAAAACCTTACAATTAGAAAATCAGTGCAAAACCTATTCTGCATTTCCCCAAGCAGAGGCATGGATTATTTAGGCTGCAGGAGCAGGAGGATGGTGTGTCCTTCACACTTTCATCAGCATGACCAACAGCAATGGTTGTCCCCACGCTTAATAATGCCCTGCTGCAAATGTGTGTCCAAACACAAAGTCTGTTTAAATCCACCAGCAATGAGGAATAAAAATGCCAATGCAGGTAACAGCTCTGGTGCAGGTATCAGCACTGTGCTGGCCAACAAAGGAATGGTCATTTGGGCAGTGATGAGAAATATTTGATCTCATTTATCGAAGAAGTCGATGGTTTTATGAGGCCAAATTAAATCAATTTGTGACCCCCTTCCCCACACAACACAGAGGTGTTTTATACACACAGAAACCAGAGCAGCTTTTCCTTAGGTAATCACAGCAACAACTACGAGGGGATTTTTTAATATTTATTTTTTATGCAAACAGCTTCAGACCCCTCTTACCCGTGAACAGGAGCAGAGAGGTGACGGTGGGGATGCACAGGGATCCAAGTGAGGCAGATTTTCCAGCTCCCTCTCCCTCAATCCCACAGATTCCTCTCCTCAGGACTGGCGAGGCTGCCAAAGCTGCAGAAGGGGAGTCACCCAGCCCACCCTGCCTGCCCTGGCAGGGGGATCTCCTGTGCTGATTAGGCTGCATTATTTCTATTATCCTGTTGGGCTTCCCACTCGGAATAGAGGCACTTGCCCTTATTTGAAACCAGCAGCCACCAGGAGAATTTGCTGATTGCTAATGAGAAAGCGAAGGTTTTGTTGATATCATCTGGGACGTTCTTGCTGTGGTCTGCTATTAAGATCTGGAGCTCTACATAACACACCATATTAAGCAGGCAGTGACTTTATTATGGGATCAGTATAACTTTTCATGTCTGCTGTACTCCTAAAGCCTAGGCTAAAACACCTTTTTCCAGAATATGAAACATAATATCTTGGTGCTAGCTGCATTATTTAAAAAGGGGCAATGTGGTTCATAACTTTACATTTATTGCATACTTTTAAGCCACTTGACCCATATAAATATTACTATAGAGTTGCCCTCAGTTATTAAATTCTTATTGCTTATAAAAAGGGCAGCAGGAAGTATATAATCTATAGACTAAGGTGTGTTTTTTTTAAGGGGGAGAGGGAAAAATAAAAAGAAAAAGGAGGAAGGCTGGAAACAAATGTGTTTTGATCCTGCCCAAAACCTTGAAGTTTATTTTTTTTTTTTCCCCTAGCTTAAAGCAAAAGTCTGTTTATTTAAACTCCAAGAATCAGGTACCGGCATAGCAAGTAGGTCCCTACCTTTTTGAAGTGGAAACCCCACCTCTTAAAAGAAATCATTTGCAGAAACTTTCCGGGGTTTATTCCATCCAAGGCCAGGTAGGGACGGGACAGGAGGATTTTCCATGGTCCCACCCAGCCCCTGGTTGCACACTCACCCCTCGGGCCCCGAGCTTGCACACGTGTGGCTGCATGACAGCGAGGACAACACATTAACATAGGTAATTTTACTTCAGAGTTGCTTGGGGCAGAACCTCTAGACCTAGAGGTTACTGCTGTCAAAGTAGGACCTTTTTCTTCCTGTCACTTCTTTCAGAGATGAAGGGAAAGATTTCCCTTAGCCTACAGCATTTAGCGTGCAAACGCTCCACCACAACATTTTGAAACTATAGAAATCATGAAACCAGCCTGTGACCTTCCATTTCAGTGACAGTACAGGAATCCCTTGAGCAGCGGAGGCATCCTCTGATATTTGGAAAAGTGTCATGTTTTCTTTACAGAGAAAACTGTCATATTGTTGTTGGCATAAAATACAACACTTCCTGGAGTTGTGATTTCCTTGTTTGCTACAAAATGTCACCTGGGCAACTGACATGTTTTTGTTTTGCTTAGAGCAACTTCCCACTTATGATATTCAAATCGAGTTGATATTGATACCTTAAGCTGTGCTGAAAGGAGCAGCAATTACAGACATCTGAAATTCCTGCAGAAAAAGGCAGTTTAGCTAAAAGACACGGACCCTCCCGACAATGGCAATCCTGCTGCAAGTTAAACACAGCCCTTATATAATTTGCAGCCTATTGATGTGCCAGGCAGTAATTCTCCAGCAGGAAAAAGTCTCGGCAAGAAGCAGGCACAGATGAATGAGATGCTTCCCCAAAATAAGCAATGGAGTGTTCACTGGAAAAGAAAATAATAATAAAAGAAAGCAGGAAAAAAAAAAAAAAAGGAAAAAAGAAAAACAAAATGCTCAGCCTGAAGCAATAAGTGGAGCTGACTAGAAAAGTACAGGGCTTTTAAATCATCCCCGCGCTCACATTTTGCAGCACTAAAGGATTTTAATCTCAGCCAGCATAGCCTTAGTCCAGCATTGCTTTTTGGGGGACAACTTTAACCTTTGGGTCAGTAGGATTGCCTGGCTTTAAATACCA
>VZRF01010027.1:295652-325905 GCA_013396875.1 Vireo altiloquus
AATCAGTTTACACAATTTTCCAGATGCAAAATGAGGTTTTGGCTGTAAAATATTTTATCACATTGTCTTACACAATAAAGATTAGATGTTTTCGCTCTCTCTCAACTCCACCGCAATTATTTTTTAGTGTTTGCAAATCATAATATCATTTAAAAACCATATTTTATACCTCATCTAAAATACTTTTATAGCAGTGTGATGAAAAAAACCCAACACAACATCTATTTAACTACTCTTTTTAAGTGGCTGTAATATGCTTTGGTATAATTTCCCAGAAAAAGGCACAGCTAAAAAAGCTTAGCTGTTCTTGAAAACAAATCTCCCAAGAAGCATCTTTGCAAAAAATCCCCAGAATTGAATTCCCCTGGCTGAAGAGCCCAGAGAGCCTGAATATAAAAATAGTAGCCCTGTCATTTCACATTCATTAAGTGTGAAACTCAGAAATTAATAATGTAAAAATATGCTTTTTAATTAGTCTTACATTCTGCCCAATGTACTTAAATGGGATCAGCAGCTCCCTAATGATTTTTTTCTTAATAAAGTATTAGCCTGTGATGCACTGGGGTTGACAGGTATGATAAACTGGAAAGTACTTTTGGAGGCGTATGAATGATACCAAAATAGTACTCTCCCATTTAAATGTAATTAACATCAGGGAGCAATATTACATGAGGAGAAGCCTGCAAGATTTTTATTTCAGGGTATTTTTTTTTTTTTCATTTCTTGTTTTATGAGTAGTTTGATGATTGCAGCAGTGATTTTATAATTTAATTACCTTTGTTGAAAGCTAAGCTTTTGCTAATAGCAGGTCAACAGGATCATAAAGCAGCCTTCAAAAATATTAAAAAGGAGGTAAATCCCCTTAGCTAAACCTACACAATAAGAACTCGGGTGCGCATGTGTGTATGCAAAGGATTTTATGGATGTATGGATATACAGGCTCCACGCCTGTTCCCCTGTTATTTGTTTACTGTGCTGTTGCAAATCAGTATTTACTCTCCAAAGGGCTCGGTTATACATTAATCATATTTTTAAAAAGAAAGGAAAAAATGAGGGGGAAAAAAAGAGAGAAAAATACAAAAAAAGAAGAGAGGAAAAGAGAAAAAAAAAAGAGAAATAAAAAAAAAGAAATTAAAAAAAGGAGAGAATTTTTTAAAAATAGTATGAAAAAAAATAAGGGAAGAATAATACAAAAAAGAAAGTTGTGGATAAATCCATCTGACCCAGCCTGGATTTTCCCAGAACCAATGGGGCTGAGGAGTGAAGCTGCTCACTCTGGACCAGGATCCTCAGCTCCAGCACCCCTACCACAAGCACTTTGTGCTTTTCTCCATTTCCAAAGCAGCTGACTCCACACCAGGAGATAAAAGATCGCTGTTGACCCGCTCTGCTTGCGCAGGAGTATTCCCCAACTTATTTATATGCCAAATGTCACCTGTGTTTACTGAAGAATTTCTTCTCATATCTCAGAGTCACAGCACTCCCTGAAGATGCACTTGCCATAGGGTAAACAAGCAGGGAGGAGGGCAGCATTCCCAGCTCCCTGCTTCCCAAACCAGAGCTCCTCCGTGGGCGTCACCTTCCCGAGCACACCCTGACATTTCTGTGTCTGCAGGCTGCTGGATGGATGGCTTGAGGTGCCAGGTGACAGAAATGGCTCAGGACAGGCAATCACAGTGGCACCAAGGACGTGGCTCCCTGTGCCTCCTGCCCCATGTCCAGTGCCTCTTCTCCACCGTTGTTCCAAGTTGGAATAAAGGGAAAATTGAAGCTGGCCAACCTCACCAGGAAAAACCACAAGTAATGAAAAGAACGTTATATTTTCATACTGTTTTTCGTTTGGCTTATGTAAAAATACCCAATCCAACAAACAAATAAACAAATCCTAAATTTTGATTTTGTTTTTTTTTTTTTTCACTCTTCCATAACAAACACATCCTTCAAGGCTGACCCTGCTTCTGAATATCCCAACCAAACTGGAAGGTCTTGGGCCAAGTGAAGCACTCCTCCCACGGCCAAGGAGGGGTCAAACATCAAGGTACAGTGGTTCAGAGGGGTTTCAGGTTGGACATCAGGAAGAATTCTTCATGGAAAGGGTTGCCAGGCATTGGAATTGGGCTGCTCAGGGAAGCAGTGGAGCCCAAGGAACAACTGGACATGGTACTCAGTGCTCTGGGCTGGGTGACAAGGTGAGGATTGGGCACAGGTTGGACTCGAGAATCATGGAGACCTTTCCCCACCTTATAGATTCCCCATGATCATGGTGCCACACTGCTATCCCAAAGATGTGGGGTGAGGGCTGAGGAGCCCAGCTGGCATCCCTGCCAGATGGAAATGTATCTGCATCACTCCAGCACATCCATTTCTCCTGCTTTGGTAACTTCCAACGTCCTTTAAAAATGCGATCATGAAACGTCATTTCTTTCCTATTTATCTTGGCGCTACAAAACTGCCCAACTATTGGCTATACGTGAGCTCTTTTATAATATTTTTCCAATCACAAACACCATTCCATTGCTCCCTGGGGATCCCTGTGATGGATCTAGCTATCTATCTATTTACGCGTTCATGAATCAAACCATCCGAGTGGAGAAAGTTTGGATAATCTACAGCTTTCATAAGATTTCACCCAACTTACACTTCACCGGGGATTTCCAGGAGCGTGACGTTATTTGCACCTCTCTCCTCTTTTCCCACGTGATTTACTGCACTCACCCCAAGATCCAAGCTTAAAATGCATGTCCAGCTCCGCGCCTGCAAAGGGAGTTTTCCAGGAGCGGGGATGCTTTAATGGGCAGCTGAATCAGAAACTAATCATCCGAACTGCCCTCATGTAAACACACGCTGGAAATTTTATTACGGAGATATTTGGGGTTTTCCTGATAGAGAATAAAAGACAAATAATCGAACTTATTGGAAAATATTTACATAGGGCCACACACTGCAAACCTTGGGAAAGCTGAAGAGTATTTGCTCAGAGGAATAGCCCTGGTGCAGGCAGAGGATGGATACTGCTCGGCTGTCCGGGGAATTGGAGGGAGTTTGTCTGAGTCAGACATGCCGGCGATGGCCCCACACTGGGGCATCATAATGCTTTAATTAATTAATGTCTGTAAACTGTTTGGTGATCTTGGGATGAAAGGAGCTCTGGAAATGCCAGGTATTATTGAAAATTAATTACTCCAGCCTTCCCCCCAAATCTTGCTAAACATGTTTCGTTTTTTAATCTATCCTGCTGCTTTAATAAAGCTCATTGCAGAATTATTTTCTGCTAAATATTAAAGGAAAAAAAAAAAAGGAGGGAACCATTTAAGCAGTGGATTGAGCTGCAGCAGAAGAAATGGTACAAAAGCCCCATTTTGGGGGTAAGAAGTCTCCATGGGTGAGGCAGGTACAGGCAGATGACACCGTGGTGGAATGGGCTCAATCTGTGTGTCCCCATCGTCCCTCTCAATGGCCAAGCCAACACCTGGAATTCTCATGGGGCTGGAGAACACCCCTCCCACGGGGGAACAAAGAAGTGGGAGAGGTGGAACCAGCCTGAGGGTTACAAGGACAATACAGACTGTTCCAGCCACCGCCACGTGTCGGCAAATCAATCACTCTCAATGCTATTCATCACTCCATCACAGCACACAGAACATGTATATTATTTATACAAGTCTGAAATCATTTGGTGTTACTTACTGAAGAGTCACCTTCCACATCATTGTGGAGCAAAAGTCCTGGAAGAGACTCTGTGTCCAAGCTCCACCAGGAACACTCCAGGTATGGTCTAAACAATAAACCACAACACATAAAACAGACATCATTATTGTTTGAGGGTTTTTTTTTTTCAGTGCTGCAGCTTTCTACACATGAATTTTAATTTATGTAACACAGCAGTTAATGATTTCATTAGTTTATAAGGGCCAGGCCTGTGGTCTGGCTGAAGTGTTACAAGACTCTGGTAGAGTTGGAGCATCTTTCAACTCTCGGATGAAATCAACCCTTCTACCTCTGCAAGCACACACAGCTCGTGTGTAACACACATCTCTAAGGAGGTTCACAGGGAAAATGGAAGGAAAACATCCCAGAGAAGTTTCATACCTTTAAAATGACCTGACTCTGTAGTCGTGGGGCCTTGCAGTGACCTGTCTTCTCCTGGAGCATCCCACCCCATTTCTCCTGGAGCCATTTGAGCTTGCTGGGACAAGGAAAGAGCTGTGTTAGTAGAGCCTCCGTGGTTACTCCAGCATGAGCAATCACCAGCACTGACCTCTACTCCTCCTCCTCCTTCTCCTCCTTCTCCTCCTTCCCCCTCTCCACAGTATGTCCTCAGTCATGGATGGATGAAAGTGGGAACTTCCAGTTAGCTCCTTTAACTTCTTCTCACAAGTTGTGAAAGAGATGAAGCCCTTCCTTACAATCCCCAGTCAAATCCACAGGTCAAGTGTCACCTATCACCAATTTTCCACAGAAAAAAGTGCATTTCACCAATTCTTCCTCTGGCTACTTCTGAAACTGAACAGCAGATGGGGCTACAGAAATCATCACATTTAAAAAAAAATATATGAAAACCAGCCTTTTACATTCTGAAAAGCAATTTATTCTACACCATTTCAAAAAATAAATAGGATTCTCCTTTTCTGTTTTAAGACATCAATGAATCTGTCGCATAATGGGCTTTTGTAAACCGATTATCCTTGATAATCTCATTAGCTGAAATTATTTTACTTTTCTAACATGGTAGATTTTTAAATACCTTTTATTTCAGATCCCTCTGGGCACGTTGCAGTGAAATTTACTATTAAGCAAAATAATTATCTATCTCAAACCTTAATGCTAAAAAAAAAAGTAGAAAAATAAAATAATTACAATCTAAGGGCAGATATTAGCGTGGAGAAAGCACAAGAAAGTACAAGGAGGAAAAGGGAAATTTCCACGAGCAGGCAGATATCTTCTCATGATTAATAAATAAATCCTACTCGTTTTCCTAGGAATATGAAGTAGTGGTTGATGAAAATGAGGGGGTTTGCATCAAGGTGGGGTTTGCACCTCCCCTGGTGATGCCAAGGGCTGGCATCGTGGTGGCTTCGTGCTGGGCAAGGACGATGCTCCTCCAGCTCCCCCTGACCAGGAGCTGCATCACCCCCTTCCCACCCAGACCTGAGCAATTAAGAAATGTGAGTTGTTTCAAAATCAGCCCAAACCTGAAGGGTTTTTTTTTCCGTGTGGAAGTTTGCAGCTGTAACAGGATTACGGCGGAGGGAGGGAAGTTTGCAGCTGTACTGGTTTGGGGGGGTAGGAAGCAGCTGTTAAAATAGAGGACTAATGGTGATTAATTCTTATTATGTGTTTGAAGATCTCACAATGAGTTCAGGACCCAAACCCTCCCTCAGGGAATAAACTGAAGGAGGAGGATTTAAAAAGAGGGAAAATAGAGGGGGAATTTTAATGTACATTTGGCCTAAATGGCCTGGTCTTAAATCACTTTATTAATATTTAAGTAAAATTTAAATCAACATTATTAACACAAAAAATATCTAGCCTGGGAAATCCATGATGCCTGCATATTTATGCAGAACAGGAGATCACCTGTGTGTCCTCAGAAATGCACATGCCAGGACCAGCTGGGGAACATCCTTTCAGCTTGTAGGGGATGGCTGCTGCCACACACTGATGGCTCTGGCATCAGAGATCCTCCAGATCCCCACTGCCACTTCCCAGCAGCGCCCAAACCTCTTCCCAGAGGTGGGAAGAGACCCCATCCCATTCTCCATCCACCACCACCACAGCGAGGAGGAGGAGGAGGCAGCACGAAGAGCCCAACCTGGGCTTGGCTCAATTTGCAGCCTCCTGGGAACCTGCAGCACTTCCCAGTTCCAGGACAATTCACATTGGAGCTGGGTTATTTGTTGCAATATTGTGGCCGGGTCCTACAGCTGGCTTGCAGAGGTCTGTGATGTGCTGGGTGTGCTGGGGCTTCCCCAGAGCACAGCAGGTAGAAGATATGAGATTTCTATTTATATATCACAGCCTGGCCGGGAGAGCGACAGTTTAACAGCAAAGGTACAGGGAGAGAGAAGCAGCCTGGAAAGGCAGGCAGGGAAGGAAGGAAAGGTGCCTTGAATCCCCAGGAGGTGGTGACCCAGCACAGGCTGCAGCAGGGTCCTTGGAGCACCCAGCCCCTCTTCCCTGGGGAGCTTCCCCCAGCTCATCTGTTCTGCACTTTGAGAGTGTGACGTGGCTCTCAGGCCCCTCCTGAGGACAAATAAATGAAGGAAGAGGGGAAAAAAAGAAGGTGACAACAGCAACAGGGCAAATTCCAAGATCTGGGGTTTGTTTTTCAGCCAAGGCTTTAATGAGGATTAATCAAATATCACACATGAAGAGAGATTTCCATGAATTATTAGAGGGCAGAAATGGGTGGGAAAATGAACAAAAAGCTAAACTTTTTTTTTTCATATGAACTTTTCCTTTTTGGGCTTTAACTTTGAGATCATACTAATCTTTTCAAAGCTCAAAGAGATCACAGAAAGATTTATTTCAGGACCAGAAAGAACTTCCTTTACCAAAATACCTCTGCCTGTGATTTTCCTGTTTGCACATTTTTAAGATGTTTTGTTTTTCAAATATGAAAGAATTGACAACAATAACTCAGGACTGTGCACCAAGTGCACCACGGAATCCTGCCTTTCTCATGGCTGCAGCAGATATCCATTCCCAGCAGAGCTGGTTAGCAAATTAAACCATTCCTTCTAGCAGCATCTGATAACTTGGAGCTGATGATGTAGGTCAGAGACATCTGCAGTAAATTATACACCTCAGCATAGGAGGAAGGGAACACTTGGGACACGGAGATGGCGTGGATTCCATATTGGAGACCAAAATACACATTTTTACTCATAGCTGCTGCATAACCAGATACCTCACTTTGGTTATTTTGCACCCAAGTCTTCATGGGTCCGTGATAAAGTTTGGAAGGATTTATGGACAGAGAGACAGAGAGAGGGGAGTGGGATAGGATGGGGTTTAGGTGATGGGTGCTCAACCACGAGGCTCTACGTGCAGCCCAGATGTCCAAAAAAAATACAGGATGGCCTGAAAATTCCTGTGAGTTGGTTTGCTGGCTTTGTGGGAGGCTTGGGCTTCAGCAGTGTGTCCATGTTATAATTAATAAGCAATTTCTGTTTGAATGGCGTGTTTTGTCTTCATTTGAGCACGTTCTCCGCAAAGACAAAGATCAAGACAAACCTGCTCAGAACACAACGAAGATAAAAGGGAATCATAAAAAGAGACAGACAGAGGAAAAGAAAGAACAAGGAAAAAAAGAAGACAAAGAACAGGGAGACACCAAAGAGGACACAGAACAAAGATAGGCAAAATGAAAAGACAAAGAAAAGTAAAGACAAAGAACAGAGATGATAGAGCACCACAAAATATGCAAGAGAGGCACAAAAGGGAAAAAGGGGAAAAACAGCAACTGAGAACAAAGGGCAGAGAACAGAGCAAGAGCAGAAACGCACAGGAAGGGAGAAAAATGGGAGAGAATTCAGCCAAGATGAGGCATGAAAAACAGCCCAAAGAACAAGCAAAAATAAACACAATGAAGAGAGAAAACAGCTAATCATCTTCTGATTTGCATTAAAAAATAAGTCATGGGAACACAGCTCAGCGACAGAAATGTTGACAAGTTGAATGTCAAGATTTCTCATGTCCTCTAAATTCAGTCAGACTGTCAGTACTTATGAAACTGGCTGTGGGAGAAGGGGAATGGGAGCTGAAGGATCAGTGCCTAGTGTGGAAGGAATAGCAGGAACCAGTGCTGGTGGATTCAGAGGGAAGTGCTTGCAAGCAAGAGATGCCCAAAAGGCAGCCAAAATCCCTTTGTAAGGGCAGGAGATCCATTTCTGTGATGAACCAAGAAAATGCTCATCCTACTCCTCCTGCAGCTTTGAGATAAAGGAGTGGCAGAAATTCTGATGGACAAGTGTAATTGTACACATCTAATTTTAATATTTCTGTAGGGAGGTTCAGGTTGGATTTTAGGGAAAGGTTCTTCCCCCAGAGGGTGCTGGGCACTGCCCAGGCTCCCCAGGGAATGGTCCCAGCCCCGAGGCTGCCAGAGCTCCAGGAGAGTTTGGGCAGCACTGCCAGGGATGGACAGGGTGGGGTTGTTGGGGGGTCTGTGCAGGGCCAGGGGTTGGAGTCACTGATCCTGATGGATCCCTTCCAGCTCAGGGAAGTCTATGAAAATTTATATTAAAAAATATCAGCTTTACTGAAGCAGTTCATGAAAACCCAGCCGTGGTAGAAATGCCAAGAGCTGTGGCCAAGACAGTCTGTATGGAATTTAACTAGAGAGGCCACAGAGGCTTCAGTCCTGCTGCAAAAACGGCACCAATAAATCATTTCCAAATCTTGACAGTGGGCAGAAAAAATTATTTATAAGAGGTACAGAAGTTCATGGTGAACATGAACACTCAAGAGATTTGTACATGTTATAGAAAGATATAAAGGGCTGGAGGATTCTGGGGTTTCCCTGTTGGCAAGAACAGCAGGAGGACACCAAGAAAGATGGAGACAAGCCAGGTAAGGAATAGTTGTGGCCCCTGGATCCCTGGAAGTGTCCAAGACCAGGTTGGACAGGGCTTGGAGCAGCCTGGGATAGTGGAAGGTGTCCCTGCCCGTGGCAGGAGGTGGGACTGGATGGGCTTTAAGGTTCTCCACCTTTACAGGAACTCCTCACCTCCTTGCTGACCCCTTGTGTTTCAAGGCAGAGGTCATGGACTGGAGCAGAAATGGTATTTTTCAAATCTGAGACAAAAAACTCTGATTTTGTAAAACACACTTGGAAGAAACTCAGAAGGTGCAGGGTCTGGTTTGATCTCATCAGAGCAGATCTCCTAAGGGACCTCTGGATCTCATACCACTGATGTTCCAAAGCATAAATTAACGGACCTGTAACAATAAATTAAAGTTCCCTTTCAGATTTCTTGTAGGCCAAGGGAGGTTCTGGAATTGCATTGTCCATACAAATGCAGAATTGTACAGTAGAAGCCTCTTGAGCTGCCACAGCTTTCCAAAACCGAACCTTCAAAGAATTTGTGTTATTTTTCTTAGTGGAACTTTACTCTTAATCCTTATACAGGATCAGCAGCCATGAAGGCCTCAACCACCACTGATTTTTTTGTCTTTGTCCCTGTTGTCAGTTATTTTATTGTTAATCATGAACATTTCTATGGAATTTGATGTCATTAACATACACACCCATACTCCCTGACATTCCTGATCCCTCATGCCCTGTGCTGGCAGTAGGGAAAACTGGTGTGCAATGGGTTAAATGCTTCCTATGCTGCTCCTTGGTTATATTTTATTTACCAGGATTTCTATAATGTGTGATTTTTTTTTCCTTTTGAGATTTCCTCATTTCTTTCAGAACACTTTCACCTTCTTTCCGGGCCGCTTCTCCCCAAGGGGCAAAGTGGAGGTTCAGAAACTTCATGTGAACTTCCTGAAAAAGAAACAGATCACCTATTAAAAAACCCAAATGGAATGTGCTGTGAATATGGTTTAATATGTCCCAAAGAAAGAGCTGGCTCTAATCACAACATAAGATCTAAAATTCATTGTTTCACTCAGTTTATTGATTTAATAATGTATTTATTATTTATGATTTCGATGGCAGATGGAATTCTATTTCCATTTTTTGATTCAGGTTAATCAGGGGATAATGTGCTTCTTTTATACTTTCACCTAAAGACTCTTCAGGTACTCAAGACTCATGTCCAGAACTGCAAATCAAATCCCTTTCCGTACTCCAGTTTTGACCATTTCCCTCCAAAATAATGATCTGTTTAAAATCTAAGGTTAATATTTGAACTACAATAATTGCAGACAAATTATGTCTAAGGTAGAAAGGTTTTCATGGCGCTCTTGCCTTTCAGGTGCTTTCACTGCTTTTAAAATACTTGTATGTGTTTTTGGGGATGTGCCACTGCTCCTTTGCCCCAAAACTTCACTGGAGACATTGCTGCTGGCCACTAAATGTGCTGATCCCATCACTCCAGACCTCGGGAAGAACAAATTTGCCAAAGGTCCTGAAGACAACACCTGTGAAGGTGTAAAAGCAACTCACCATGTCCTCGGGAACTTTTTGATTTGTTTGCCTTCAGGACAGTTTTGACCTTATTTAACTCATGTATTGTGAAATTCCAAAATCTTTATTATTCCTGTATCCCAACATCACATAACTTATGCTACTGACTCATTGGTTTCCTTGAAGAATAGCAAATACTACTTGCAAGAGGTGATTAAAATCAATTTAGAGTATACAAGGTGAAGGAAAAAATCAGAAAATCATAAAAAAATTAAGGAAAAGACCTCTAAGATCATCAAGTCCAGCCATTAACCCACCACTAAACCATGTCCCCAAGCATCACATCTACATGTTTTTTAAAAGAGAAATCAGAGAAATGAGATTTTTCATTCCAGCTGACTTTATTCTACCCTAGAATATTCCCAGTATCACTGGTATTTGTTACAAGGCCTTGTAAGATCTGGCTGGACATTTGTTTTAGCACATTTTGTTAAAAGGACTTTCCACCCTCTGAGTCCCCACTGGTACAAGGCAAGCTTGGGATGCCCAAAATAAATAACATTAAAAAACCCAACCCTAACAGGCTTGGAACAGGAGTGAACAAAAAAACCTCATGTGCCACAGCCTGGGGGTGTTTCCAGAGACAGACAGAGGAGCAGAGGCAGCTCTTGGACACCCCAGAAAAAGAGAGAAAGCAAATTGTCTCCATCCTCAGGATGTTTAAAGTCAGTTTTCCCTCTCTTTTTCAGGATTTCCAGAGGTCAGAATAAGGATGCTCCTTATTCCTCTTAGAATAGATCCTCTTTAGACCCCATTCCCTTAGGATGTGTGAGGATCCACAATCCTGCAACCAAAACTTCTCCATCTCACCTGAAGATGACATTGCTTCTGTAGCAGCTACAGCACAATACAAAACCAGGGGATAATACCACACTTCCAATACTCATGAAAAAAAACCACTGTAACACAAATCTGTGAAATTTGTGCTTTTTTTTCCTCCTTCTGCTCCATTTTTTTCCGTGACAAAAATGAACGCCACGGGGAAAGCTGCCCTTCTGCCTTTGCAGACCTGGGAAAAGCAAGGGGAGCAGGCTGAGATGCAGGGGTGCAATTTAAGTGTTATTACTGCCCAGTTAAATCTCTCCTCAAAAATTTGGCCCCGCTCAAGGCTGAGCTCGGGCACAGCCCCAAACCACAGCTGTAAAAGCCTCGCTCGTTTGAAAGGTCCAGTTGTGCTGCGGGACAAACATTCAGCTCTTCCCAGCCCAGCCGCTCTTCTCTGCTCTACACTCCCTGAATTTTATAGTTGGAAAATGAGGGGCATCTTACCCAATTAGGTACTCCATAGCCTAATCAGCTTCTTTCCCGACCAGCAAAATATGATGTGCTGTGGCCCAGCTGTTCCCTGGTGGTGGTGTTGTCAGTCAGATCCTGCTGGAGAGGAAAGCGATGGAGAGCTGAGGACATTCCTGCACATCTGTTAGCTGAAAATGGGGATAGTAAGGGATGCTGCAGCAATTTCCAGGAACAATAAGGATTAGTTGCTCATCTGATGCTAACAATGTGCACCTTTCTCTCTTCTTTAGCATGTCTGTCAAATAATGTAATTATTAAGGACCAACAATGTGGCTTTTTATGTGAACCAGCGCTGACTACGCCGGAGCATTGCATTTTTAATTATTATGATGTTAAATGGCTTTAATTGCTGACACTCTCCTGATTCACAGAGCATTTTTATAACATTTATTAAAAAAGGGCCAAAGTTTATTTTACAGTCTGCAATAAAGCAGAACACAAAACCCAGCAATTGGCTCAATGAGCCCAACACATTAGTTCTATACACAGACTGCATATTATTCTTGCTCTATAAGTGATGTGAAAAGCAAAATTGAAGTCCTGCACAAAATTTGATCATCTTACTTAATAACAACAGATGCTCAGAGCAGTGGCATTTTGAAAAGAGCTCTGTATGCTACTGGTTATTAAATGGCAGGACATTTGGCATCCTCCAGCATTATACCATTTGAAAACCATGGAGTCACATAAATAGCCGATGAGAGCTGGGAGAAAAAAAAAAAGCCAGCTCCTGTCTGCATAGCAAAACTCACTTCATTTAAAATATTTAAAATGAGCAGGCTGCCTTTCAAAAGAAAAGTCCGGAAAACTTAGTGGAGGGGGAGCTTCCCTTTTATCTGGGAAACACAGGAAAGCAAATATGTTGGGAGGAAGAGAAGAAATGGTTCAACAGCACGACTGATCAGCCTTAACTGAGAATGCTAATGGCTTCTGCTGCTTTGTGTCAGGAGCTCAGCACCGTTTGGGAAAAGCTCTGGCACCAAATTTCCTCCTTGATTTAAAAAGGAAAATATTGGCAATACATAGGCAAATTACCATAAATGCAGGACGGATCAACAACGAGCGGGGATCATTTTAATGGAGCAATTCCTATCCAGCAAAGGGGAATCACTAAAGACAGTGGTTCACTCTCTCTGCAGGATAAATTCTTCTCACAAACACGTGCTGCCTGCACAGTTACACCATTACTGGTTGTCAGATTCATATCTACTCTAAAAAGTTCTAATCGACTTGATGATCACATACAGTGGAGATTTCTCTCTTTTTTTTTTTTTTTTGAACTTAACAATTACTCTGTTCCACCTTTATGAAGGCACAAACCATCAGGATCCAATTACCCACCATGTTTTACCTAAAGCATCTCATTCCCCACACTGTTCCAAGGAATATCAGCAAAGCTGTGAATAAATACCTACATTACGTATTTTTACCTTTTTTTTTTTAATTAAATATCTTAAAAAAAATCCAAACACACAACGGGTTTGGCTGTGAGCTGAGGGAAGGATTCACTGGGCTATAGGAGGGGGTCTGTGTGCACACTGCTTTTATTTCTACTTAATAAAATCTTGAAGATTGGGTTATAATGGCCGTGCTTCCCCATCCTCAAGTATGGCGTGGCAAATGGTGCCACTGTCATTAAGGGTGCATTGTTGTTTGTTTTATGCTAATCTTCCTTCAGTGTGACAGACTGTCACCTGCATGGGGGGTAACTTTCAGCACTATATTAGCCCATATGGCACAAGCTAAATTGTATCTAAGCTATGGGCTAATTATGGATGAGTTAATAAAACCAAGCAATGTCAGTCTGGCCACTTCTTCTGGTCCTCTGCCGACCCCCCAAGTGCGTTATTGCCTGCACTGTTCTCTTAAACTATTTTCATTTTTGCTCTCCACAATCGCTGCCAAGCTTTGTGGCTAAGACAGTTTAATCCTTCTCCTTTCCCAATCCAATGCAAGACGAGATCAAAACGATCTCTCCACACTTTTTCCATGTGATAACTTTCCCTGCTAACCAAGGCGGTGGTGCAGCCTCCCGAATGCTAAACACAAACGCACCGTGTTTAGTTTCCTGGAAATCTGCTGGCACAGCTGTGACATAACAAACAGATTTCCCTGTTTTCGGGGGAGTGAAAAACATGGTTCATCTTCCTTGAGCACAGGATCAAAAAGACGAACATTTATTCTGGTAAATGCACATCCGAGGAACTGAAAACCATAGGAGTGGATGAAGACAGAAAAGAATCTTTTCACATGTTTTAAGGTCGAGCAAACGCTTAAGTGCTTTTTTGGACAAAGACTCGGCTTCTTTCCCTTCTTCAGCAAGAGGGGAGGGAGGAAGAGAGTCCTCCCCCAAGTGTTAATGTTCCCACATGGCTCCGTCTGCTCTGCTTTGTCCCCACTTGTGCCTTTCAGTTGTCAGCCCTGGCAGCTGTTTCAGGCTCCCTCCCCAGCAAACTTTG
This sequence comes from Vireo altiloquus, assembly GCA_013396875.1. Classification (NCBI taxonomy): domain Eukaryota; kingdom Metazoa; phylum Chordata; class Aves; order Passeriformes; family Vireonidae; genus Vireo; species Vireo altiloquus. The sequence continues at coordinate 309,549 of VZRF01010027.1, forward strand.
CTTTCCCAAATGCTCTGCGCTGTGCAGGCAGCACATGGAAAGCACAACGAGGTACAGACAGCTTTGGACCAACTGGACAGAAAACGCAGAAAAATCTTGTCAGTGATTAAGAAAGAAAAAAAGAAAAAAAAAAGTGAGGTAAAGTAAGCTGTGTTTCAGTAACAGGAAAAATAAAAAGGGAGAAAAAATGAAGTGAAACATCCCATCATGGAGTTCTTTGCCTTCACTCCTGCTCTTGCCCTGATCTATTGCTTGAAAGAGCATCTCAGGAGCAGGTAGAGACCAAGCCCAGCTGAGAAAGGGAGAATTATTTCCAAGCTGCTCAAGTTTTAACTAAACAAACCCCAAACAAGTAATTTCTAGAAAAACATCCTTTTAGGGGATACATTCTTTGAACCTGTCAGTGAGATTCAGGGTATGAGACATTCAGGGTATGAGACATTCAGAGTATGAGATATTCAGAGTCTGAGACATTCAGGGTATGAGATATTCAGGACACTGCTCAGCTCGTGGCATTGGCCACCCTCAACTCAAGAGCCCAAAGTTTAGGACAGCCTCTCTTTGTCTGTTTGCTCAGCCAAGTCCAAGACTCCTCCACTGGTGCATGGATCTTTTAGGATTTTCAGGAGCTGGACTTTGATGATCCTTCTGGTTCCCTTCCAACTCAGAATAATCTGGGATTTTGTTTCCTGCATTCACTCCAGCTGAGTCAGCAGTGGAGTATGACAATGAGAAGGCTCAAGTATTAAACTTCTGGAGAAAGGGATAGAAAGTGAGAAGTGTGAATTTGGATGTGGTAGCACATACTCAGTGCTTTCAGGTTGTGGCCCAAGCTCTCCCCAGAGGGGTGTTAAAACCTCCCTGAGAGCAAAGGTTTGAATTATGTCAGTACACTAAAGATATTTAATAAAAACATGCAATAAAAAAAAAAAAATTAAACCCCAGCTCAACTTGTGGGAGTGAGAACATCCTTCCAGCCCAAGCAGCCTCATTTTTAGATAAAGCTGTGCAGCTCCAAAAAGGAAATACCTTGAGGTTGCTGTGCTTTGGAGTGATTACTTCCCCATCACAACTTCATACCACTTTCAACACGAGTATGGGAGAAATAAGGAGATTCCTTGTTCTTTATTTCCTGTAAGGAACAATGCCATGTTTCACACAAAGCCTTGTTAAATACAAAGTCATCAGGCAAACTGCCTTTACATCCATCACATATAATGAAATGTTTTATCTGGAACAGGAATTGTTTTTTCAACTCCAAGTTTTGCTCTCTCCTTGGCTTTTCCTCTTTCCCTTCTTATTTTCTGCCCTCAGTTTATAGACAGTCTGTTAATCTACTCAGACCTACAGTACTGAAAGCTCTTCTCACTCAGGGAGTCACCCCTGGAAGTGAATTTTTGCCTTAAAAGTCAAGTTCAGGCCTAATCACCACTTAAATAGCACAAGGAGACAAAGGCAATATCATTGTTATTCAAGTTACTTAGTCCTTTGCTCAAGTAAAATTCTTCCCTGGACTATTCTCCCACGGGAGTGAACCCATTGGTTTGAAACTGAGATTAAGTTTTCCCCCTAAAAGATTAATGTAATTAAATTAAATTCAAATTCCATTCCAACAAATTCAGCAATTCTGGAAAATCTTACGTTTCATGTTACACCTCAGGTGATTCCAACAGCCCTTTCTGGCCTGGTGGATTTTGGTGAGTCTGTGATTCTGTGAAATTTCTTAATAGATTAATTAAGAATGGTAAAGCCAAATGCAACCTTCAGAGCAGAACTGGTGTCTCTTACTTTATTTTCACTGTAACACCAAGGAATTTCATTTCTTTGTCGTGTTGTAAAAACACTGACACAAGAACCACTGGGTTGTGCTTTTCTTTCAAATGCCAGGACCTCAAAAAGAGCTTCTAGAGAGGATTGTTCAGGTCTTTATTGATGTCACTTGTTCTGCCTCTTCTTTGCTGATCGAGATCATTTTTTGCAGAATATTCTTCCCCTGGAGGATGGTGGGGCACTGGAACAGATTCCCCAGGGAAGTGTCTATGGCACCGAGCCTGCCAGACTCCAAGAAGAGCTCGGACAATGCTCTCAGGCACAGCGTGGGACTTTTGGGGTGTCCTTAGCAGGGCCAGGAGCTGGACTCGATGATCCCCGTGGGTTACCTCCACCTCAGGACATCCTGATTCTATGAATATCCCCCAAAAACCTCTTTTCATCACTCCAGGGACTTCAGCAAGCTGGGAAAGGCAATCAGCAGCTTCAGGAGCTCTGATCTGCAACTCAAAACTTTACTGCAGGAGCAGATACCTCTCAGAAGGTGTCCATGGCTCTGTGAGTGGATCAATTCCATTCCTGCACAAGCTTTTCTTGTAACAAACTCTCTACAAATGACCAGCCAGGGCTCTGTGACCTGTCAGGTTTTCTAATGCAAATTAAAGCAGTTCAACCCCGCTTTCAGCCCTTGTTCTCATGAATTGCACCTCAGGTTGCTTCCTCCTTGGTAGTCATCCCTCTGCTGTCTCACCTGATGTCTGAAGAGATCTGAAGATTAGACCTCTTAACGGCACACTGTGTTCACTATACAAATTATTGATCACCCGGTTTTAGACCATTTTTCTCGCCGTCTCCTGGAGTGAATTGAGAACAAAATGCAGCTATAATATGTGCCCTTTCCTCAAGTTCAATCACCAGAACGCTCGGGTTACAATCTCACAGGATGTTTCTGTCATTAACTGGCTCCCCCTAACCAGTAACACCCAAGTTTTGAGAAGCAGAACAGTCCTCACTGATAGCCTGAGACTTTAATTGTCTCTCTGTAATAGCTGCATGTGTGAGTTCAGTAATAGAACCTGGATTATACATTTTCTGTATTTGTTTTCATGTTTCTTTTAGCAGAAAATAAACTCTGAACCAAGCTGCGAACTTGGGATGAATCCATGAAGTTTCCCAGCGTTGACGTTGTTCAGAATTCTATTTCCAGAAGACCCATCAATACACTAAAACTAAGCTTACACAGCAAAAGGCTTCTTTTTCAGGTGTATTCTAAGGAAAGAGCCCATTGACCTATGAAAATTAAGATTTGACCTTTATTTGCATGGCAGGATTTACCACAGGGCATTTGGAGTAGAAAAGCTGTTACAGTGAAAGTAAAATGTGTTTGGGGAGAACTGGAGCTATCCTAAAAACAAGCTAATGAATGCCCGTCGAGTGCTTGATTTATTGGTCCTTCCCTGCATAATCCTTCCATGTCCAAGGAGGTAAAAGTCCTTTTTCAGGCAGTTGTTTTCCTCCTCCACCACTTTGCTGTATCCCCCACGAGCTCAAGGAAAACAGATCCTCACCCAAGATCGTCGTTCCACTGACACGTGCTGCCTTTATGTGTTCAAAGCATCTAAATTAAAATGACCTCGAGGCTTTTTCCTTAGGAATGTACAAAATCCTCCTTAACAAAAGCTGCTTTGGGCCACCAAACCTACCAGGGCCAGGAGCAGCGGGGGAGAGAGGCTGAGCTGTGCCAGGCTCTGTGCACACCTTTACGGTGGTTTGGAGTTGGATAAAAGGAGTTGATGATCTTAAAGGTCTCTTGCAACCTTGATGAATCTATGAAAAGAACTTGCTGGAGGTGCTAAAGGTGCCACATCTCCAAGTCCCGTGGAGCACCAAAGGGTTGGAGCATGGCCCTGCCCAGTGGAGTCCCCTAACTGGGATATTCCAGGCCCATCAGGACACAATCCAGAGGTGCTACACCTGCTGCCTCTCCCTTCACTGGTATAAAGATGTCTTTGGTGAGGAAAGGGATACAGAGCAGGCTAAGCACAGATACCGAGGAGGCAGAGAGGAGACAGCAAAATCTTCAGCTCGACTATGCACAACACACATTTTCCCAGCAGTAGGAAGAATCTCTAAGAGAAAGGTTCTCTTTTAAAGCCCAAACTCAATCATTTGATATTCAGCAGCTGGGTACTGTAAAAATCAGTCGTGGTGTAAAACATGAACTCCTGGTAAGCTGATACACCTCGAGCTTTTCACAGCCCTCGGCGCTGAGTGTCTAAAGATTGCTCAGCTCGGAAAGGTCACTCGTGCTGTACACAGGAACCTGACCACAGTAATCTGTAAAGAGCAGATATTGTTCTCCCTGTTTGTAAAGACTTTAGGAATGTAAACAGGAGCACTCGGGCTCTTTCTTTGGGATGTATCGGATTCAGGGGCGCCGTGTGCCGAGTTTACAGATGTGAGACTTCGCAGTTGGTTTTGGCAAGCCTGGTCACAATCTTCAGCGAAATCAAAACACTGCGAAGATCACACTCCACATTTCTAAGGCCTAATTTAATTAAAATCTTTCGCTGGGAAGGGGTGGTTTCAAGCTCTCCCCCCTTCTCCCTTTGCATACAGACATAAACATTCACCAGAACCAAACTCGGCATTGATTTTCCTTTATCCCTCGTGCTAATCTGAAGTCCCGAGAGATGAACAGATGAGGTTAAGGTTAAGAAAGTTATGCACAACAGCTCTTAACCTGATGGCAGGGAGATAAGAAACATGCTAGTATCATTTAGGTGAACTCATCTATCAAATTACCCATCCCTGTTGGATTTGGTAGGGAGTGTTCCTACTTTTAAGTGAATAATTCTTTCGTGCATCTTCAAAAGGTTTCTCTGCAAGCTTTAAGTCAAACATCCATTAGGAAATAAAAAGGAGAGTTCCTTGAAGTGATGACCACCTGTTTGGAAGAGGCCCCCTGGCATCAGGTTAGAGACAGAGCAAGAGAAAAGCACAACAAAATGTGCTGGATGCTGTGTTACATCTTCTCCATATTCCTTCTAACGAGGGAATTCAGATTATTCTGTTTTACAGTGAGGTCAGTGATGCCACAGGCTCAGCAGAGAGTTTTTCCACGGGTCAGATCTTCTCCTGGTGGGGATTGTCTCCACATCAGGGACACCAGTGAACCAACCACGCTTCATTTTGGGGGGGAATGACTGTAGTTGGGTGGTCTCACGTCAGCCACAGCCAAATTCCTGCTCTACTGATGGCTGTTCTCAGCAGAGATCTGGGACGAACCCCAGCCTAACTGCAAATTTTTGGTGATGTTCATAATTAAACATCTATTTTAAGGACAACTCCTGGCAGCCAATGCAGCTTTCACTGTGGGTCTGTAGAATTAATTGAGCTGATTTTGGTGACATTTTTTCCATCTTGAAACCACTTATTAAGAAAAGACAATAAATACCCTGTTTCTTCAAGATAAACCTAAGAAGAGTTTGAATTGAAAACACTAAGCAAACTCACTGCCTTTCTCAGACATTTGTTTTCCATTTGCCTTTTAAATAAAAAGAAATGTTTTACTTAGTAATTTCTCTGTTTTATTTAATTATTTGCACCAAATCCAGATCACTTCCTCCCTTAGGTAAAGATTTCTGTTTATTAAAGGCAAAAATGCATGAAGAATTTTATTTTCCATTCAGCAATTTGATCCAATTTTGTCAAGCTGAGAACACCCACTCAAAGTTTTATTTGTGTAAAACCAAGTTGAACCATAAATTTAGTATATGCACTCTGTGTAATCACTTTGCTTCATGGAAAACTCTGGAAAACTGTGGAAGCCAAAGGTAGTTTTGACTGACTTCATCCTTGGGAAATCACATATCCCAAGACACAAAATACTTAAGGAGGATAATATATTTATCATTAATGGTCAAGGTTAATAATAAGTTGTAAGGGCTTTGTATTGTTTTGGGTTTTTTACTTTTCCAGTCTGGGTTGTTTTATTATTTAACTTTCCTCGACAGATATTTTCCTGGCCAGAAAATTAGTTATTAATAAAAATGAACTTCAGATACTGAATTTTAACCTCATCAAAAATCAGCAGAGAGACTGCTGGCCCCTTCAGTCCCACTCCACGCTCCAAATAAATCAAAATAAAACCTTTGCAATGCAAAGTGTTGCATGAGGCATCAGGGTCCATTTAACTACTGGGGGAGCCAAATTCTGGTTTTAAGGCACAAGTTGAGCTTTTCCTTTTTTTTCTTTCTTTTTTTTCCCCATAGCTTCACTCTGCCCACTCTGAGCAACAACCAATTCCAGAGGCAGGTCCTGGGCTTATTGTGCTCCTACTGGAGAAATATCCCTCCCTGGATGAAACAGCTACTCAGGTTTCTCTCAAAGCTCTAATTCCCAAAGCAAGGAATTTGGGGTAACCATCCAAAAATAACTGAGTGTTTCCTGATGAGCAACATGGCCAGACAAAGAGAATCAACTCAGCCAGATTTTCATCCAAGTGGAAGGTAATGGCTCGTTTATCTAATTTTATATTCAAGCAATAAATTGAATAATAGTTATTTTAGACTGCTCCTCTCATTGCAGATTTATAGATGGGACAGCTAAACCTCAAAAATTAACTGAGGAAATATTAGTCAGCCATTGATTGCAGAGTTTTTAAGTCTGCAATATCTTCAGTAATAGAAGGGGAGTAGAGAAAATAAAGTTTGTCAATAGAAAAGGGAAAGATTTTAAGTGAATGTGTGATAATCAGACACAGAAATAGCCTGGGGCTTGCAATGAGGAGTTTTCAGCACAGCTTTTACAGGGAAAACACTGGATACAGAACTGTGTATAAACATTAAACATTCTGGACAATGAAATCACAGATTCACAAAATCATCCAGGTTGGAAGAGACCTTCAAGTTCATCAGGTCCAGCCATCAACTGCATGGGGTGATTTATCCACCTGATTTACCCGGACAGGGCTTGGAGCAGCCTGGGACAGTGGGAGGAGTCCCTGCCCATGGCACAGGGTGGAATGAGAAGAGCTTTAAGGTCCCTTCCAACCCAAACCAGTCTGGGATTCTGGGATTCTCAGCCATTTGCACTTGCCTTGTTTTTATCCCAGAGCCTGGAGTGGGTGGTGGCTGCTGGAAGCTCAGGGACAAAGCTGGAGGCACAAACACCTTTTCCTGCTTTCCACGGTGTCAAAGTAAAGCCATGAAAACTCTCTCTTGGTTTCAGCTCTCATACTGGGGTGTAAAACTGCCACCAGTTAATTCTTTCCAGTTCTTGATTATTTTAATATTTCCAGTGCCATAGGAACGCTCATCATCCTCTTACCATCACAGACACAATCCCCACACTCAGAAAAACCTGAGGGAAAGCCCAATCTCCTACCCACACTTGTTCTAGTGTGACACAGAAGCTCAAACAAGGAAGAGAAAGTTTGAGAAATCTCTAGTCAGGAGGAAGGAAAATCAACCAAACCTTCCTCGATTTCTATAGCAAATGGCTCCCACATGCTTGAAACAAAATAGGAGGGAAAGTGAGTAAAGAATGTTGTGCAACAAACTCACTCTTTAACCTGGCCCAGCTCCTGTGAGAAGTAATTTTTAGTAATTCCTGATATTTTGCTTAATAAAAGTTGCTGCAGCGCAGAGACTCAAGGACAAAGAATCATTAAGTTATGCCTCTAAAGTACATTAAACCACATTCAACCCAGGTCACAAGATTAATTCACAATAAACCTGCAGAAACGTCACTTGATAAATTATAACCAATGCCTGTTTGCACTATGGAAAAACTAAATTATAACCAATGCCTGTTTGCACTACGGAAAAACTTCTTTTGGATATGGAGGAATCTGCTTCTCTTTGTGCAAAGGATGCTCTGCACCAGCTGGTCATGGTGGAAATGCCTTCAAAGATACCAGCACAGGCTCTGGAAGAGCAAACCTTGGGATAAAGGGTTATTTAGGAGGTGTAGAGCCCTCTCTGGCACCTTGGGTAGAGCAGAGAGTGGGGTGAGGGGACTGCAAAAGCCTCTTCGTGCTCTGGGGTGCCTCGGTTAGGGAGGTGCAAGGTGCAAATTAGGGAGAATTTGGGCTACTTTCCACTACAATGGGGATCTGCGGAGACTGGGGTAGCCCGAGGTCAGTTTAGGATATGGAAAAAGGCACTTTTGACCCAGGCTTTCTCTTTCTCCAGCTCGTGTCTCCCTCATGAGTTTTAAATTAATAAGGGCTGCAGGATTCAGCCCTTTGAAAATTAAATGATTATTTGATACAGTGGTTGCTGCCTAGGCACTTTTGTACCAAAAAAACCCAATTTCCCTCAAAAAATCATGAAGCAGAAGGGCATCGAAATTAGTTACAGAAACAACCATATTTGTGTTGATCTTTGGCTGCTGCAAATCGGCATAACCTGGATGACTTCAAAGGGAGCGGTGCCAATCCACAGAGCTGGGAATCTGCTCCGCCGCCCTTAAACTCTGCCCAACATCTTGACATCCTGTGTTTATTCTCTCGCATTTAAAAGGACAGAAACACACACACCTTTCATCTGCTCTCGGCAAATTGCTTGTGATTTCTCCTTGGCTGCGACGCTCAGCTGTGGCCGGCCACAGAAAGGTTGTCCAGCTGCTCGGGAGCCTATTTAAATATGAATTGGAGCACGAGTGTTTCATGGAAATTTGGCCGCTCCCAGCTCTCCCTGGCTTTGTCCGCCTGGAGATTGTTTGTCCCTCCTTTCAGCTCAATAGCTTCTTTCAAATGACAACAAACAAGGATGCTGGGGAATACCAGGAAACAGCTCCAAAGATGTAGTGCTCTTTTATATTCCTGGGCATGTCACTTGCTAACAGCCCCGGCGCCTGCTCTTCCAAACTGGAACAAGGGCGAGGACCGGCCGAGATTCCCTGCTCCTGAGAAAACAGACAAACAAACAAACCCACCCACCCCTTGGAAACAAAGAGCAAAAAATACTTCCTCAATTAGGCAGCTGAAAAAAAAAATGTCCAGAACCTGGCAAGGCTTATCCATGTGCAGGAGCCTTGTTTCTCTCACTCCTCTGGCTCGTTTCAAATGGATTCTGTCGAGAATAATGGCCAAGAATTGGTTCTTGATCTTCCATGGAAAAATTAGGTACAAAGTAAATGAGATAAACTGTGCTGCAGGAATATAAATTGATGATGGCTTCATAGCAGACCTTCTCGCCTTGCATAAGGTTAATTAGGGTAAATGCCTAAATTGGCTGCTAGAACTTCTTTTCAAGCTTGGATTTTCATGGGGACATATATTTCTTATAAATTTTACAAACTGAAAATACAAGTCTAAATTCAGATGCACTAATTATTGTCAGATTTGATCAGATTCCAGTCTCTGGAAATCAGCAGCAGTGCAGAGGAATCATTACTATTACTAATATTATTATTACCGTTGTTATTTTCCTATCTGTCCACTATGACTCTGCTTCATTTTTTTAGAGGGAAAGTAAAAGCGCAGCTAAAATACACTCTTATGTAAGTTTTAAAATATCATAAAAAAGCAAATCCTCTTACTTTTGTACCCCCAAATTCCCCCGTTTGCTGCTGACAGGCAGGGCAGGCTATCCCAGACACAGACCTGACCTTGGTTATCCAGAATTTTTCCCTTTCCTAATCCACCTACGCAAAAAGCAGTTTTCTCTAATGAAATCAGAAAATGGCAATTGCTGTGTGTCCAGAGCATGTTTCCAGCCTTTTTCCTTTCCCTGATGGACGCAGACTCGAGGTAAGGGGAAACTGTTCTTTTAAATGTCATCGCTTTTGTCACTTTAAGTTCTATTAAGATTGGTTATTGACTTTATGTATAATTAATGGCTTCCAAAGTCCTACATTTTTACACGTGATAAACCCTCGTGCTGAGAAACCAACGAATTCCTGTTGTTTGTTGCCCTTCCCTCTTCCCCACCCGGGAGGAACAGGAGTCACTTGAACTAAAGCCCTGTGGCTTCTCCCATGAACGTGTCTGGATGTTTCTCACTTAGGTTGACGTGACAATTATTAGACCTGGCACATATAAACACAAAAAGCAAGAGGCATTAACAGGTCTATTCACCAAGGGTTCTGCACCCTTTGCACCAAAAAAAAACCCCTTAAATAAAAGTAACATGCCTAAATTGTGTAAATGTCAAGGTTTTCTCATTCATTAATTCCCCTCTCTTTGATGTGCAGTGCTCCCAACCCTGTCTCTGCTCAGTGGAGAGGTGCTGGGCTGATAAAAACCGACTCACCCTGGCACATTCCTGGGCTCACAAAGGATACAGGCTTGGACCATGATCCAAAAATGCACTTATGTGCATTGCACCTACGGAGAAGCATTTGTTTGGAGCTCATCTCCCCCTCCCCCAGGGGCCTGACAGCCACAGCGTTCACCACACAGGGCTGGGAACAGCTCCACGATGTCCTCCTGGTGCCCCACTGCATCTGAAGGGAAGACAAAGAAAAGAGTGGAGAAAAAAGTTCTGTTTTCCCACCTTTGGACTCTCCCACTTTGTTAAGGAGAGCTTCTGCCCCTGAGACAGAGGGTCACCCAGGTCATCACACCCACAGAGAGGAACTGAAGCCTGATGGTGTCTCCCCACCACCAGCAATCTCCACCCTTGCAGAAGTGACAGCATCCCAGAGGGCCTGTTGTTTTTTGCAGCTCTTAGGGCAGATATCATCCTCTGCCACCATTTCTGGCCCTGCCAAGCCAGGCAGCAACAAGGAGCTGCCAGGATTCCAGGATGGAGTAGAAAACCCTGCCATTGGCTTCAATCTGGAAGACTGGTACCTTGAAGAGGTTGGTGGAGATGGAGGGGGAGACCTCTTCCTTTTACAGGCAGCTGCTGAGCTCTTTCTTCCACACAGTGTAAAGAGAATATTTGTTTGTGAATGGTCTCTTCCTTTTCTATAGGAAAACAATCTCTTTATGTATCAGAAAACCTGATGCTTTCAATCATAGAATGATAGAGTGGTTTGAGTTGGAAGGGACCATAAAAATCATCTCATTCCAACCTCCAACCACCGTGGGAAGGGAACCTTTCACTAAACCAGGTTGCTCAGAGCCCAAACAACTCCATATAAATGCCACAGAAAGAAAACACCCTGTGCTTAAAGTCATTAAATCCACTCAGAACGCCTGTAATTAATTGTCTGACCAGCAACAGCTTCAGCGAGAGAGCAAGGAAAGAGAGGCAGACACTCAACCCACAGCAGATTTCAGGGCTCAAAGACACAGACCCACCTCTGTGGTGGTGTGAAGTCACTTTCCTGCTCCTGCCTTCCCCCAGGTCTCGTCACTGGCACAGATGGTGGCGGTGGCACGGGCAGGGCGTGCCAGCTGTCTGGGGCACACTGCTCGCTGCTCCCCGCAAACCACACCTCCAGGAGCCAGCCTCGAAGAACAGGAAGAAGACATCACCCACATTTCCTCTCCTCACTTAGCTGGAGAATAAAAGCTTACAAGCAAAAGTGTCTCTCAGAGCCCGTTCTGCACCATGCTTGAATTGGTAAGGTATCAGAATTTTGTCGTAGTAAATAGGCAGCTTATTGCTAGGGCCATTATTGCTCACACTTGACATACAGATCCATCCATAAGGCACTTTGAGAACAAGGCACCAGTTATTCAGGCCCTCGTTGCAATCCAAATATCTGCTTTATCTCAAATGGCACAGGCAACTGCCCACATGTCCTTGATGAGGGTGAAATATGGAAATGGGCATGGGAAAATCCAAGATTCATCACAACTTGGAGTTAGCATCGCCTCAATCGCCCAGTGGTTTTCAAGTTATTGATGTTTATTTTCATATCCGTGGCTCTGCGGATTGGAGGGAAGCCACTGTGGGCTGCATTTATCAGTGAGTGACAGGAGCGATGACATCAATCATAACCAGCTCCCATCAATGATGTAAGAGTTTCCCATTTCCTTCCAGCACTATTGACAGCTATTCTCCACCGCTGAGCTGCTGGGATGTCAAACACGCTCATTGATTAGGAATGGGGAATTATGGAAAAGCCCTTCCACCATCCATCAGGGTTTCTATTAGCAGCCCAGCCCTCGGCTTTTGGACAGCGTGAGAACGCTCCATGGGAATTGGGAAAACAGGAGTTGGGAGCGGCTGCCAGCTGGAATCCAGGGAAAGGTACCGCACCCCAGCCACGGCTGCCAGGGTGATTTAGGGCTCTGGCTACTCAGCTCTGCCAAATGGAAGGAGCAGGGGTCAGGGAAGGCACATGAGGGAAACAAAGGTTTGGTAGAGTGGCAATTCTATGGCAAGTTGTCACCAAAGAGGAGCAGCCACAAAGAAAGGGGCAGGCAACACGAGAGAGGTGATGCAGATAAAGCAGCCTGATTCTTCCCACACCTCCCATGAATATCCAGATTTCAGCTGAGCTGCGAGGATGCTCAGAGGTTTTGCCAGGGATGTGAGATTTCACTTGCTTTCTCTGGAAATTCTGCCTTTCAATGGCAGGATGGTTTGCTCTGCTATTTTTCAATTTATTTGCTCCTGTGTTTGCTCCTGTTATTTTTCAACATTGCTACCTATACCCAAATACAGACCAAAACACCCCAAAAATGGATACTAAAGGTGTCATAGCAAGACCCCACAGAGTCTTGGAATCACAGAACTGTTTAAGTTGGAAAAGCCCTCTAAGATCAAGACTCCCAGCACCCCCAAGGCCACCACTAACTCATATCCCCAAGTGTCACATCTGTTGTTTTTTGAATTCTTCCAGGGATGGTGATTTCACCTTTCCCTGAGCGTGTGGCTTTAGATTTCTCCAACAGTCGATTTATTCCAGGCTGTGGCCTGTTCATGCCTGTTCAAGGCTGAACTTGTGTATACAGATAAAGGTTTATTAAGAACTTCAGGCAATCCCACCAACCAGCCCAGGAAAAGACCAAAAAAGCCTGCGAAATGTTGAAGAAAACACCAAATCTCATTTCACCTGAACAGGGACAAGGGAGGTCTGAGCCCTTCCTCTCTGCTCTGGTCTTGCAACGATATCGTGGCACTCCTCATCTGAAACCACAGCTCTACAACAAAACCACCAAAGCCAACATGAGAAGGACTTTACTGAGTAGCTTCTAAATTAATTGGGATTTTTTTTTCTTTTTTCTGGGGGAATTGAGTAGCGAGTCTTCACAGAAGCCGAAGAAAGAGAAAAGTGCTGAAGACTTCAGTCCCTTGTGGCACTCAGTCACCTTGGCATGAATATCAGGAAAAAGTAGGAGCAGGTCTCCGACGGGGACAGCGAGAGACATCCTGATGGAGTGGCTCACGTGTTCTCTCTTGGCTGCTCCATGCAATACCTCCTTTGTTTGCCCCTAGCACAGCTATTTATATCACACACTCAACTGAAAGGCAAGCGGCCAAAGGTTTGCTTTTTAGGGTTAGTTTGGGCAAACGCCCAAACCTCTGGATGCTAAACTCTCCAAACCACCAGGGTTTGCAGAATTAGGTTAGAAATCACACACAAATGGGCTTTCTCCAAAATCATTTTTGCACTCCATTTGTAACTGAACCACTCTCTTGACATGTTTTTATACTTTCGTATCAAGATCTAACCAGGATATGGAAGCACTGAATGCTAATGAAGAAAAAAAAAAGAGAAGTTAACGTTGCCCAACTTGATTGGAAATACAGTGCAAGAAATAACATTGCCTCACGCTGCAGTGGAGGGAATACGTCCTTCACTCGGGAATACGGTGCTGGATCTGGTGGTGAGGTATCAAAAATAGATTTCATTTTAATTAAAAAGATTATAGAGGTATTAATAGAGGGGAAAGATCCTCCTGGAAAGAAGAGAAATGGCAGCTGAGCCAAAAGAAGTGCCGTGAACATTTTGCTCCAGGGGGGTTTCTGCAAGCCCAGAGGTGCTCCAAGGTCCCCACGAGACAAAACACATCCTGTGTCTGTGGAAGGGGACTTGGCCAGGATGGCCTGAGCTCACATTTCCAGCTTATTTTTGGCCCTGAGGGCCTGATGCTCCACTTGGACCCATCCATCTTCATCGCTGGAGCAGGGAGAGTGATTGTGCCAGCAGGGACCAGGTCCTCTATGGCTCAGCTGGGCAGCGCCGGTGAGCTCAGTGCCACGGCCCTCGTGTGCCAAGTGACCACCCAGCCAACTTGCCAGGCTCGGGCTGGCAGCCAGCTCCCGGCAGGCACACTCCCAGCTGCTCTGGCTCGTGTGGATGAGCCAGGAATCTCAAGGATACCACGCAGAGCCCTTTGCCCGGAGCTGGAGCACACTCACGTGCTGGTCCTGAGCGCAATCAGCTGATTCAAGGTGTGGTTTGAATGTTTTCCCTCCTATACAGAAAGGTTTGGGGAAGGTGGCAATGTTTGGGAGGTGGGTTTGGGGAAAAGGCACACTGTAGAATTACTGTCCTGATCCCTGCACAGCTCTTCAAGACAAAAAAATTAAGGCAAGCAGCCTTCTGCACAGAAAAAAATCCTTAAAAAGATTTCTGAGCTTAAAATATTATTCTAGAAATATTTCTGAAATGTCTTTCTTTTTAAAAAATTCCTAAAATCCACCTACGATCTACTTTCTAAGAACAAAGATTATTTCCAAAAACATGATTAATGAGTAAAACATTTTGAAAACGGTTCTATGATTTATTCTATAGTTTTTCAAGTTGGGATATTCATTGAAACAAACCCTGTGAATGGTTCCCTTTTGAATGACTCAGCGTTTTCCCCCAAAAAAAGGTGTAATTGTGTATTTGTAAGCCATGCTATCCTGAAACACTGTGAAGATCCACCATATGAACCCCTCCACGCAGAGATGTCCTCCCAGCCTGGGATTTTGCCCAACAGGCAGCTGTAAACCAGTTGTTGGTTTTTTCTCCCACCAGTATCTTTCACTCTTGTGCTTCATCCTTCAAAAACTCTCCTTTTCCCACTGTTACAAAGACCTGGATGCAGGAATTATGAGTTGCAACTCTTACACAAGATACAGATGTACACTTTAGGCCAGTGCATCCCTTCTCCTTACTAAAGATGAAGCCCCATTTTATATATTTAATCTTGATTTAGTCGACATTTCAACTGAAAGACAAAATGCTTAATGCCTTCCTTAATAATAGATGTAACCAAGCAATATCCAGTAATACAGAATTGTGTTGCTTTTTAATCAAACCCTGTATTGCTTTCTTCTTTTAAATTACAGATGATCTGCACCTTCCCAGTTTGTCACTCAGCAATGCAGCAATTCCACAAAAACACGTATTTTTAAAAAAAAACCCTAAGAAACATCTCATAATACTCATGCAGCAGTGCCGTGTCTTTTTAAACTTTCACTACATGTGTATTTTAAAGCATTTTTTTCCAATGCCCTTGCTACTTAATTTGAAAACCAGATCCACAGTCCCGAGCAAGAGTGAAGGTGGACATATGCGTCCTTGTCAAGTCACTAATGTCCACTATTTCCATGTATTACAGTGGTTTATCAGCTCGCTCCTTTAAAGAATTTGACAGGAGTATTTTTGCCTTTGGCAATCCAGTTGCAGTCTCATTCTACATCTGTTTTGATTGTCAACATAATTCTGAGAGCAGTCAAAAACCTAGTCAGATCTCTCATGAATATCTTGGCAGGTTATGGCTTATTTAGGCTACAGAGTAGCTCTGTTGGAACAGCTTCCAAATATACTACAGATTGACTCGCACAGATATAAATCCCTCAGTGTTCACAATTCCTTCCTGCAAACAATTAGGAAAATGCCTCATTGAGCAAAGATGCAAATAACAGTCTGTAGCACCTCCACCAAGTTGTGTCCCGGCTGCTGCTGAGCCTCCCTGCCTGCCTCAGTTTCCCTACTTCCCTGCCTGCCTCCTTCCCTGCCTTCCTGGCTTCTTCTCTTCCTGCTTCCCTGTCTCCATCTCTGCTTCTCAGCCTCCATCCCTGTTTCCCTACCTTTTTCTCTCCCTGATTCCATCCCTATGTGCCTCCCTCCCTGCCACTCTACCTCAATTCATGATTCCATGTCTGCCCCCCTGCCTCCATCTCTGTCTGCATCTCTCCTTCCCAGCTTCCCCACCTCCTTCTCTCCCTGCTTTTCCTCCTTCACTGCCACCCTGCCTCAAATCCTGCCTCCATCCCTAAATCCCTGCCTTGAATCCTGCTTCCATCTCTCCATCCCTGCCTCCATCCCTGAATTCCTGCCTTGAATCCTGCTTCCATCCCTGCATCTCTGCCTCCATCCCTGCCTCCCTGCCTCCATTCCTGCCTCCATCCCTGGCATCCCTGCCTCCATCCCTGCCTCCCTGCCTCNATCCCTGAATTCCTGCCTTGAATCCTGCTTCCATCTCTCCATCCCTGCCTCCCTTCCTGCATGCCTACCTCCATTCCTGCAGCCCTGCCTCCATCCCTGCATTGCTGCCTTGAATCCTGCTTCCATCCCTGCATCTCTGCCTCCATCCCTGCCTCCCTGCCTCGAAGCCTGCCTCGAAGCCTGCCTCCATCCCTGCATCCTTTCCTCCATCCCTGCCTCCCTGCATCCCTGCCTCCCTCCCTGCCTCCCTTCCTGCCTCCCTTCCTCCCTCCCTTCCTCCCTCTCTGCATCCCTG
>VZRF01010027.1:332634-347634 GCA_013396875.1 Vireo altiloquus
GGGGGGGGGGAGATGCCAAAGACCTGGAGCAGCTTGAGGAGAAGGGAGAGGGTGTGGGAGCTGCTCAGGGACCAGGGCTCGGCTGCGGCTCCACGTCCCCAGCCCCACACTCTTTAGGTTGCATTTCTTATTTCACCTGACAGCCACGGCCAATTTGAGGCAGAGCCCAGGAAAGCAATGAAAACCCTCCTGCAAATCCACCCTTATCACCCACTCCTTAAGGAAGAGCCCACGCTTGGCTTGGCTGAGTTTTATGTCATTGTTTAGGAAAACAGTGTGTGATTCATTAAAAAACATTTGGACTATTTACTCGTGGGAAAAAAAAAAAGTTTATAATGGGCAATTTAAAAATAAACAGCAAGTTTATAATAAACAACTTCAGAAATTTACTAATGAAAACAGGAAGATAAGGCAAGGCTTTGTAATCACAACACTAAGCCCTGAGATCATTGAATCAATTCCTGAAATTCAAAAGAGAAGAACAGAGAATGTTTGGAGAATATTGAAGTTGGTAAAAACACCTATATTCCTTATAGCATTTAGGAAAATACTATAGGGTTAAATCAAACAAAAAAAATGGTTTCTTTTGCAGGAAAGGGAGAATGTTTGTACTTAAGGTCATGAACATATTGATGGCTAAGGCCAGCTGTGTATTTAACACATACATCGAACATAATTTATTCTCTAAATTAACTTTAATTACAGAATCAGACTTTTCAAAGAAGGAAAAACACTCTGGGTACCTCAGTACTCTGAATTTTTTCAGGATGATGCAGCAATCCCAGTCCTGTAACATCAGTGCATTAAGGGCACCCTGCAGCCTGCTCAGTGCTGTCTGTGACACCCAAAGAGAAAACAAAGGTGAAAAGGTGTTATGGGCTGCATTCAGTTCCATGAAGTATTTCTGCAAAACACAACGGGATAGAATTTTCTTTTTTTTCCTGGTACCTAAGAAAACACCTTTATCTCCCATCCAATCTAATGAAAAGCTGCCAGAAGGGAAGAAGGACTCTGCAGAGCATTGCCCATCTGTCCTCTGCCTCTGCCATGTGCTCTGAGTGCAAGTCCTGGTGACCTTGGGTTAGAGAATTCCCCCAGGGAAGATGTCTCAGACCCTCCAGTCATCTCCCCATCGCTGACCTTCACCCACTGCTCCTTGGAGGATTCCCAGGGCATTGGCCTTGGGGCACAGGGGTTGGAGCAGTCACCTGAAGCCAGAGGGGGGTACTTCAGGTTCCCTGGGTGAACTTCACTCTATTTTAAAATGCTGAGTTTTTTAACTTTTATTTTGGCTGGGAGTGGCAAATTACTGAATTTGTATAGGGCTGCTGTTGTACCTCTTTTGGTGACTCTCAACAATACAAACTGTCTGATATCCCAAAGCCTAGAGCTGCTTTTTTCCCCCCTATAACATCCTACTGCAATTTTGTCCCTCTCCAGTGTGGAAGGGGAACCATCAGGAACTTCTGTTGCCAAGAGCACTGTGGAAAACTCTTGGTTTAGGCTGAGCTGAGGTTTGCTCTGCAGCTCAATAATTCACCAGTGTCCAAATGAGCTCTGCATTGACAGCATTATTGGTGCCCCTGCTAATCCTACAAAACACACCAAACTATAGAGCAGCGTTTTGATTAAATTCCTCAACTTTCTATGATCCTAGGCGCTGTTTTATGCATGACCTTGAATGCACATAACCAGAAATTTTCAATTCACAGAGACCTTCTCTTTGCAAAATATGGTAAGTGCATCAGGAGCGGGTGTCTAAGTAACAGTATCCAAAATTTAATCAAAGATTGCCTTGGACAACTGCAGAAAGTCAGGCTCTCCCTCAGCGAGATAACTTGCCAGAATACTCATTGCAGAGGTTGCCAGAGAGGTGACTGAATACAGAGGCTGAAATTACTTCCCTGAGCTTTCCTTTGTTCCACAGAGGTGCTAAAGTTTTTAATATTACTGTTTATTATAGATGTCCTTTTAGTCCGCAGCGGCTTGGGTCAGCCGTGGTGGATCCCAGGGTTGGGACCTCCTGTGGTGCTGAGGAGAAAACATCCCCTTAAACACCCCGAAAAGAGAGTCTCAGCCATCCCACAACCCCAGAAGCAGGGAGGGAACTGCACAGGCAGTGCCAAGGGAAGCAAGGAGTGGGGGTTTTTCCCCAGCAAACTCCGGCCCTAAAGGGAGATTTATGAGGGAGTCCCTGCCACCACTACAGGCACCAGCTTTTCCACATAAAATAATGAAGGGAATTTAATTGTTTAAACCACTGCCTTTAAGTGATGGCAGCCCAGGTGAACACCCTGGGTGCCACACTGAGCTCTGCCCCTCGGCTCCTCCAGCCAGCGCCTCCCTAAAACCAGCAGATCCAGTTTTTCCATCTCCAGGACAATGTGGCCTCGAAACACCGAGCATAGTCTGGAAGGTGTTAGCAAATCCAAGAGGAATTTGGATTTCTTTATGAGCTCCTCAACACATAAAATCACTCATGCTCTGCAAGGAGCTGCTCTGCTCGTCTGGCACGGAGCTCCCCGCAGGTCCAGCATGCAAAAGCCGTTTGGAACAATAAGCTGGAACGCAACAGTTTGTATGGCAAAGCCTCGGAAACCTTAAATATTTACATCTGCTGGCCCCAAATCTCCGCTCTGCATCCCTTTTCCCAGGCCCTGTCCCTGGCAGGAGCTGAGCACGCAGTGGCACTGATGTGCAGGGCCAGGCAGCTGCCAAAGCACGGCGGCACCGAGAAACCTGGAGCAGCAGAGCACGCAAACCTTTCAGCCAGCAGACACCACCAGGAGCAGCAACCTGGAGGCTCAGGGAGCAGGGAACTGTGCTCTTTCCCAGTTATTCAGGGATGTTTCATCCACTTCTTTATTAGTATTCCACTCTAAACAGGCATTGAAGCAACTGGATGCTAAGAAAGGATGGACTTAACAGAGCACTCATTTTTATTTTAATATTTTTTTCGTCCTCAGCACCCAGGCTGTTTCAAATTAAAGAGAATCCGGCTTCAGGAGTCGGTGCTATTTTAATCATTCCAATGTGTCCAGTATGGGAGATGAACTCAAAAGGTGAATATTAAAAGTAGTTGTGGAATTCAGTCATTTCACGAATGAACACATAATAGCCAAAGGCAAAACCGGAAGGCAACTTCACTTCCAATCAGTGTTTTCATTTTATTGAAACCAGATTGGAATTCCTGGAAAGAAGCCTACATATCACATCTTTAATACTAATTTTCATATACTCCAGTAAAACTGTCAGGGTGAATCAGTTGCTGAAGAAAGCTTCCTGTATAATTTACAGATGTACCTCCCTGTACCCTGCGATTTCGTCCTGAATCACAAATGTGGTTTTGATCACGCTCACAGATTTCCTCTCACCTGTACAGGTTTGCCTTGGCTCTAATTTGATTATTAAAATGGGATGTTTTATGGCAAAGCCTGTGATAAAAGTGAGCCAGCTGCTGTGTACCAGCCAGGCTTTGCTCACGTGCTGCTATACATCCCCACATACACCTCGCAGAGGAGCTGCACCTCTGCACACAGACACACAACCCCAAATCCATCTTTTCAGCACGAAATAGCACCGGGAAACCCAGCCACTCCATCCAGCTGATGCAAACACCTCCCTAAAAACCATCAAAGAATCAATAAGTGGCATTTCCAGCGGGGGATAACTACATGGATGGTGGCTGTAAGAGCCTTTCCCCCTAAGCCCCCGACATAAACCCAGCTCTACATGTTTGAAGCAGGGGCCAGCGGGGCTGGGTGGCCACCAGCCACCGAGGCTGCTCCGTTTTGCACTGATAGCTGCTCTTTTTGTTTCCCCATGAGCTGCCAGGCTGCCAAATCCTCCTGCCAAATCCCTTCCCTGTGAGCTCGCAGAAGAAAGGAGGGTGAGAACACTCGGGAGCCCCCCCCGAGGCTTTAATTCCCTCAAATGCTGCATTGTGCCCGCCCTGGGAAGGAGAGGGGGTCAGCAGTGGGATGTGGGGTTGTTGTAGGGCTGCTCCAGCTTCAGGAAGTGTCAGCACTTCCATTAAAGCTCCATTAAACTGGGGTTTATAACTCATCTCTAAAAATTCACTCAGGCCGCAGGAACTTGGCAAACAAGGAGTGTGTTGTGGGTTTTTCGTTGTTATCCCCCCTCAGTTGTTAAAAAATCCATGGTTTGGCTGCTTTTTAAGCATCTTCTGACACGTGTATAAAATGTTTATTAGTTTTTGACATTTTTGGGCTTGTAAAACTCAAAATTATCTTCATTATAAAAATATGAAATTTAAGGAAGCTGGAGGGCATCTCCAGAGACTTTGACACAAATCCTGATGAGGCCACATGTATAAATAAGAGTTTCCTTGTCTCAGACCTGTCTCCACCCATGTGCTTCACAAAACCAGGGCTCTGCACTGGCACAGGCAAAACTCCCTTGGGTTTTTGGGAAAAGTGAGGGAAAGGCGAGGCAGCACCAGGTGAGCTGGTCAAGCCATGGACAGGAGGTGGTGGTGCCTCCCAGCCTCCTCCACACCCCCTCCCCATATTTCAGCATCCAGCCACAGGTGACAGAAAAGTCGGAGCAGAATGCTGAAATCTGGTGTTAAACATTGCAGTCTGCACTTAAACCATCCAATTGCAGGGGAGGGAGGAGACAAAGGGCAGGAAAATGGCTGAGGAACCAGGGGTTACCCAGCCAAATATCACATACAACGCGTTCCCTCAGCCAAACCCTCAGTTTGGCTTTTTGGGGGTGAGAATGTGTTGTGTTCTTGCACAGGGAGTGGGGTAGTAGTGCCCTGGCATCCAACACCCAGCACCTCAAAGCAGCAGGATGCTGAACAACCCTGCCCCAAAATAACCCAGAACACACTCAATCCACCTTCTCTTTGTGCTTGAATTTCTGTCAGCACCATTTATTTCCATCCTTGATGCTTTAATTGTTGTTTTTTTCCCCAAATATAGGATGATTTTCTTCTTTTCAATATTAAAAAAACGCACTTTAAATATGTAGCAGTGCAAGTGGGTTAATGCATGAGCCTCTCACCTCCAGAGATGTGGTTTCAAAGTTTGGTTGGGCTGTCACATCATGGGCTCAGGGCTCCCTGGCTCGTCTGGATGCAGCCATTCCATCACTGGGATGACGGGATGGGTCATCACAGGGCAAGGCTGCAGCACAAAGCAGAAAAGGAGGTTAGGAATTACATAAACTTGGAATATCCAAATTAGATTCAGTCCTTTCTCCAGATAGCAGCTACATCCAGCAGCGCCCATGTTTCTAAAGTATATGGAAGGTGGGTAGAGGAGCTGTTTGCTTGACACTCTGATAGGATTGGGATTTTAAAAACACATATTGAGGTCTATTCATTCAGCAAAACATGTAAACACACCCTGAGATTCCAGGCTCCGCTTAAAAAAATTTGATATCTGATATAGTTTAAATATTTATTGTTCATGTTGCAAAATTGACTTTGAAAGGTGATGTTTTTCAGGATGCTGGGGCCCAGAGTGGTGCCTACACCTGGAGTTTGGGGTGCTGTGTAAGAAGGTCCCCGAGCACCAAGGGTGCGTCACTGCGCTCCAAGCCCAGAACAACATTCCCTATATCCCTCTGGAGCTCTTCCCTGCAGTGTGTGATAAAAGTCCCAGAAGGTATCCAGCACTCCCTGTGGAACGGGGGGAAAAAAAAAAAAAAGAAGATATTGTTTGTTTCTGTTGTGACAGAAGAAAACCAGGGATTTTCAGCATCCCCAGACAATTATCAGGCTTGTCTCTCATTGCCTGACTCTGCCTTTTCCCAAACCCAGCCTTGCAGATTGATCCCAAGGGTTTGCTTCCTCTAGAGTCTTCCAGACACTCTTCCAGAGTTACTCCTCGAAAAGTCTAACCCCAACCCTATTTTTCCTACTCATGCTTCTAATTAAAATATTCCCATATCTGGCCTGCATCAACCTCCTTATTCTGCATTTCTGTCATCCCTCTGAGCAGCTTTTCCTCAGAATTTTCAGACCTGGATGAGTGTAAAATTGGCCTTCCCAGCACCTCTCCTTTTCCAGTGTTGCAGCAACATCAGCTTTGAGCAGCTCTCAGTGGATGGATAGAAATTAAGATAAAGGCATTGAACAAAAGTCCCATCAAACCCAAATCCCTCAAAAGGCACAGACCTGGAAACATGCCTCAAACAAGGAAAAGAGTAAATACTAATTTAAATGTCTGTTAAATGCAACTGGAAGTATTTTATTCCCAAATTTCCCATTGCAATGTGTGAGATATCTCTGTATTTGGTCTCTTTTCATACTTTTCCCTCAGCTCCCATTGCAGATCCCACCACTTCCCAACAGCCCTGGGTGGGTGGATGATCCCTCCAACCCCATAGGACAACTCTTTCCTTTTTGGATTTGCTGAACAATGTCACAGATCAAAAAATGTCACTACTGCATTTCAAAAGATGAAGATTTTTTTATCTCTCCTCCCTTAAAATTTACACAAGGTGATACGAAACTTTTAAACTTTTTTCTGTGTCTGGTACTGAGTTATCAGTGACCAGCCCACGACACCCTGGGGAAGGCAGGGACATCTCCAGCAGCAATCCAAGGGCATTTGGTGAGCACAGCCCTAAACAGCTTCTGAAGGGACCAGAATAAAAGAAGAAACAAGAATGTTTCTGTGTAATAATATGGAAAATATAGAAAACTTCAGAAGTTTAACACAAATCTCTAATCCACAAGCATTCACATCAGAGCTTCCTGCTGCATTTTTGTTTTATCAAATCATAAAAAAAGGAACCCAAACCCAGGAGGGACCAAGGAGCACCTTGAGGAACAAGAGCCCAAGATTCCATTTGAGCATCATAATGGCTGAAAGGATGGATCCTGGGAAGCATTTTTTGTAGTGCTTGGGCATAAAGCAGAGATCCCCTCTGGGATTCTAAAGTACAAACTGAGGACTTCCCTCTCCTGGCAAAGCACCAAACCAGCAGATCTGTAACTCCCAGCATCATTTCATCACTGTGGAAACCTGGATTCCACCAGATGAGGCTTCCTGCAGAAATAGTTGTCATTTTCTTGGAGGCTCTGGAAGCAGAACCAAAATCCTCTTCAGTGTGGATGGGAGGACTGGGGAAGGTGGCGAAGGAATAATTCTTGAAAAAAAGAAAAGCATTAAGAGCAATCAGGAATTTCTTAGTTAAAGCCTTGTTCCAAGGGCAGAGCCAGGTCCTCTTACCTGAATTTTGGAGAAGCAGTAACTCCCATTCCTTTGGCTTTCCTGGGAGACAAAGGGGGCTCTGGCCAAGGAGTGGATGTTGGTGTTGCATTTTTGCCAGGGGCAGGACGTGGCTGGGAATGTCCTCCTGCCCCAGCTCGGCTCCAGCCTGGATTCAGAAGGTGGCTCCTCATTCCCCAGGGAAGTGGCACTGGAGGACACTGAGTGCCTTCCCCAGGGAGTGATTCAGAGGACTCTTCCCCACAGGAAGTGATCCTTTGGGATGAGGGGATGTGCATGAGCCCAGCAGTGTCTCCCAGCTGGTGACACTTGCAGGATTCCTTTTCTTTCTAAGGACTGAGAAGCTTTGGCAGCCAGCAGTGCCCATAAAATCCCTGTTACACAGGACAGGGGGACAAGAAGGATGCTCTGCCACCTTCACTGTGACCTTCAGTGTAAATTACAAACCCCGAGAGCTGCTTCTTCACATTCCAACTGGTTTTTCTCCCTTCATTTTGGTCTCCAATGCCTTAAACAAGCGAGCCTGGGGCTGGCAGCGAGCGTTGTGCCTTTTGGAGCAGGATGAGGAAAGCCTTTGTCCTGGCTCTGGAGGGCAGCCAGAGCAGAGGCCTCTGCGTGGAAAGACACGTGCCTGGAGAAGGCAATATTTTGTCATATTTTCTCCCTTTTGGTCAGGGTCCAATATCACATCTCGAGTCACCTGGTGCAGACAATTAAAAAGAAAATCCCACAAACACTGGGAATAGTTGTGGGAGGCCAGAAAGAAAAATAGGGGGGGGGGGAAAAATCAATTTTACAAAAATAAAACCTCTCTCAAAAAATTATCCAAACAGCCAGCACTCAGCACTGTGAATAAAATTATCAGACTCAATAAATATTTTATGCTGCCATTCTAATTGCCAAAAAAAAAGTTAATTTCTGAAGCAAAGTTTCATTTTTTTTTTTCCATCTTTATTTTTAAACCCTTAACATAATGACTGAATGCCTAATACGAACTTGATAAATTTTTAAAAGCTTTCTTTGGGGAAAAAAAAAAAAAATTCAAAGCGGAACTCGAGCAGGAGACCACAGGGAAGTGTCTAATCTTTAGTCGGACGCCTGGCACAGCCCCGCTCCGGCCGCTGCCAGCATTGCATTCTGACAGAACAAGTGTTGCATGAGATGTGAAGGATGACTCCGGGCTGCCGAAAAACCCTGGAGCAGGTGTTCCTCATCCTCATTTGCAATGGAGCATGGCCCCTGGCTCAGTGAGCTGGAGCAAATGCGCTGGCAGGCCCCATCATGTACCTGCGTGCTGAGATGCACTAATGATAATGGATGCAGGCCTATTAACCAGCCCATTTGTAATGGCACACAAGGCTGATTGCTCGGGGAGTGAGTCAGCGCCTTTCCAAGGGGAGCGGGGCATGCCGGGAACCCATGATCCTCTGAGCATCCCTTCTGCTCGCCTGGGTCTACAACTCTGTTAGTCTTTATTTAATAACGCAAATGAATACATGATCTGCTACATGATTATCCGCCGAGATAAGGCGCGGTGGGTTGTGGACCCGCGTGGGTTTGAGCAGTTCCCAGCCTAGGCTGGGCTTAAACCTGAGAAGCTCCAACCCCACAGAAAAGTCAAGGGTCCGACAAGCGTGCCTAAGCTGGGGGATTTACAGAAAGCTGCTGCTGATCTTTGAGTGAATTCTTTGGCGCATCTGGGGAGAAACGTTCTGCTCGGCTTCTACCCTTCATTGCCTCGCCTTCCTTGGGAGGGAAAACCCTCCAAGAATAACCTTTAAAAACACACACCAGGGCTTAATGGTGGTTTGTGTTGCTCTTAAATAACTCCTCTGCTGCGCTCTGTAGAAAGGACTCCAGCTGAAAGCTCGTTCCCCGTTTGTGGAATAACGAGGGAGCTCAGAACGGACGCGCCCGTAAAAAGCGCTCGTTAATAAATAGATCACATTACTTGTAGGTACTCCATTCCAGGGCCAGCTTAGTTAAACAGGCCCTGTTGGCCCAGAATATTGCAATCAGCAGAATACACTGTAATTATTATTGTAAACTCAAGGCCTGGATTTGCTGGGTTCTTGGCAAAGCCCAGTAAGCTGCTTACGCTGCCGGTGCTGCAGCAGCTCTTTGGATTCCTCTGCAAAATGTGCAAAAGGGCTCTTTTGTTACCTTTTTTTTTTGCAAAATAGGTGGTTTGGTTGCCAATATGGTCTAGCAGGCGAATCTCTCCAATTATTTTCCTTAATAAAATGGGGTTTTTGCCCAGCAGACAACACAGGGAAATAAACGAGAACACTCAGCTCTTACCTGAAGTTGTAACAACCACTTTGTATAAGTGCAGTTCCCTGTGCAATGCTTCCCAATTGAAGCTGTGTAAGCAGAAAAAAAAAGACAATTTCTGCACATAAATTCCTACATCAAAATTATCTGGCCCATTCTGGTGGCTTTACACCACTCCAATAATGCAAACAACTAGAAATAAAGCTTAAAAGTTGATTTAATTAATTAGTTGAGTATCTTTATATCTAAAAGCAATTATATCCCATCAGCCAGATCGGATCCAACATTCCTAATTTTTTTCTGCTTTTCCCTTGGCAGTCAAAGATTTCAGTTCAAATGATCACTCAGCCAAAAAAAAAAAACAAACCCTAATATAAAAGAGGCAGATACACATCACACATTCGCAGTGGTCAGGTAAAGGTCACAAATAAATGTCCACACGGATATAAGCAAGAGAAAATAATATTATGGGAAATTGGGTCTGCTGGTCCAGGAAATATCCTGTCTATAGAGTTCACAAAGAATGTGAGAAGAATGAGGGACTTGGCCATTAAATGCAACATCCCACTATTCCCAATTATAAATTATAAAATTTTGCTGTTCTCATTTTGCCTTTGCTCAATTCGCTGCTTTAAAAACCAAACTTCGCAACCCAATCCCCCACCCCCAATTCCTCACAACCCCCTTTGCTGGCAGCCATCAAAGGGGCTGGAATTTCTCTATATGTATTGTACAGTATATTTCAAAGGAATTTTCCTGCCATGCACAGTATATCAATACTCAATGTGGGAGTAATTTAACTTCTTAATTTATTGCAGCAGTAACAGCATTTTCAAACTGGTCATAAAATATTCTTGTACTCTTCTAATCTGGGTTTTCAATGTTCTATAATGGGAATTCTATGAATAATATTGGGAAGTGAGAGATATTTTATACGGTATCTCTAAGGGAACAGTGTTATTGCATAAAAGTTAGGTGACATGGGAGAGACTGATAGAGGTGGTGTTTAAAAAAAATTTACCCTTCAGGATTTGTCACATGAATAATAATGATTTAGTGACATTTTTCCTTCCGAAAAATCAAATCTGCTCCAAGATAGGGTTACAAAAATATGTTCTAATTATGGATGGCTCTGAAGCATAGAGAGCAAACACAGCAAGTATCAGCTATCTAATGGCCATTGCAAACGAGCCAAATACCCTCTCCTGTCCACTTTTGAATATATTCTGATTATTTTTTGTATCTTGCTATTATTAAGGCCCCAGTGAGATCAAGGTCCTGCTGTAGGACGTGCCTCAAAAACAACAGGCACCTGCTGGAAGGATCTGCACTCACCACCCACTGCAGAGAGGAGAGAGGAGAAATGAGGGACAAGAGGGAGGAGAAGAGAGTGGAGAGAGGGGAGAGAGGATCACTCTCCTCCTCTCTCAGGCTGGGCTGGAGGTGGATTTCCCCAGACCCTAAAGGAGGGTCTGCAATGATCCAGGCACTAAGTCTCTCAAATCCCAGCCCATGCTGCCTTTTAGGAAGCAAGATGAAGATGTTTTCTAAGCACAGGATGGATATTAGAGGTGTCTTTCCAGGGAGGGCTGTGTGGATGCTCAGAGGTCCTGGCACCGTGGTGCTGCAGCACTTCCAGCAGCGCTCGGCTTCCCTGGGGGTTATGTTTTGAATTTCCTTCTAAGGATTTTTGTCCTCTGATACTCCCTAGAGGTCAACAACAGCCTGTCTCACACCTTTTTGATTGGCACACAATTTTGTTTTGGCTGCAAAGAGAACTTTGTCCTTGCCCTAAATCAATGTTCAGCCCCGAGCTTTCCCGCTTTGCAGAGGCCGGGTGGGCAGTGCTCCAGAGGGCTGGGGCTGGCATTGCCTCCCCTCGCCATCCACACCCACTGCCAGGAGCTCCAACCTCGAGGCAGCACCCTGGGCTCCACCACTCTGCCCACCCAGACCCCAGTTTTTCCACGAAAGCTTCGTTTCCTTGCATTCCTGGAGCAGCAGGTTTCCTGTTATTGTGCTTTCTGTTCTTCAGCACTCCTGATGAAATTTATTGTTGTAAAGCGCCCTGAGCACACTGGCAGGGAAAGACAATTACCCAGCACTTCCAGTCTCGGAGAAGTGTAATTGTGATATATCAGTGTGCTACCTTCCAACACAGTCCTGTGGGCTGGGGCTCATCTTTCCAATTCCTCACGGTTGTCTTGATGCCCCCTGTCCTGTTATCCCTGCAGGTGGGGGCTCTGTCCAGGCTCCTGCACTTCAAAATATCCTTCCCATAGCCAGACACGAGTCAGGGGCTTGGGACTGAGGCACAAAGTGCAACGGAGGAACCACTGTCATCTGTATTTCTACCCATTACAGTATAATTCAATTCAAATCATTTAAAAAACAGCTTTTTCTGAACCTTGTCTTTGGTGTAAAATTAGAGGATGCTGGGTGCTTTTGGATGGAAATGCTTTTCTGGGGAACATCCACTCATTGAACTCAAAGCACGAAAAATTCAACAACACAGTGAACCAGTCCCTGCCCAGCATTCCTGTGCCATAGTTTTTGGATAGTGACCCAAAATGAGCCAAACCCAGCGAGGTCAGGCTGTTGGGGCAGAGTCATCATCCCAGGGCACATCACTCTCAAAGTCACCTGAGGGCACCACGTGTTTGGAACCAGGCAGCTGCAGCAGATGGTTGTGCTCAGCCCCTCAGCAGCTCTCCTGGTCTGTGTTACAAGCTCTAAAATCAGGGATTAACCAGCAGCTTCTTCCCAGCTTGCCCTGGTGGTGGTGGAAGCAATGTTTGGGATCTTAGTGTGGCTTGGAGCTCAGGGAATGGAAATTTCCAGGGCAAACAATGTGGCTTTCTAAGGTCTCAAAACATCACTGCAGGAAATGCTGTCCCAAATACACCATTTTGCTCTTCTTTTGTGTTTCTATTCACTGCCATTTGAGCATCTTTTGGGAGCAGAAGCACCCAGAGACACAGTTCAGTGGTGGAGTTGGCAGTGCTGGGATAGCAGACAGACTCAGTGATCTCCAACCTAAGCAATCCTATGGTTCTAGAATGAAACACAATTGCACAAGGATCCCGTGGGATTGGCCACCCTGAACTGGTCCGAATGTCCATCTCAGCTCCCAGAGACCACACCCAGAGAAGGCTGGAAGAGTTGCAGCAGGGAGAAAGTTCCCTACAGCTGTGCTCTCTGTTCCCCGAGGTTTGAATAACAAACTGTCCTGCCCGATAACTTTTGGTCCAGTTTTTAGTGCCAACAATTTCTCAGGCCCTGTCCCAGTGCAGGAGCCACCTTTGGCCCTCCTTCTAGCCTCCTTCTATACCTGCAGATGTATATATCCTATCTATTCCTTTAAAATCATTTTCCCTAATATTTCTCCATATGATTCATCTTTTTCCCCCTTTGACATTGCTGCTGAGCCCTGACTGCACAGGAGTGCCTGTATACAAATGCCCAAGATCAGGCTTGACTCTCCCATAGCTGATCTCTCCATTCCCTATAATCATTAATTATTTTACAAAAGAAATGCCAAGCAGCTGGAAGCTCGGGAAGAATCAGTTATGAGCTGACTTGAGAAGGATACAGGATTGATGCAAAGGGCAGGTGGCAAAAATCCCACGTATTTTCACCCTCACAGAGCTTCACATCAATCCAGATTTTTTTTTGCAAGACCCAAAGCACGCCTGCTGCTTGGTCTGAGACATGAAGGATCTCGTGTCTGCTTTTATGTGTGTTAGCCCTGCTGAATTCTCCTGACTGTGAGCACAGCTGGGCTTTAGTTCCCTCTAAAGCTGACCAAAGGCAGCAGGATTTCCAGCATCACATCCATGGCTTTGCTCATGTGCGCACCCAGACTTGTACATGCACACATATGGAAATTTTTCCACCAAAAAAAAAAAAAAAAGTTTCCAGGTAAAAAAAGAAACCTCTGAGGTTACCAACAGTGCAGGTTAATTGACATTTTTTCAGTGTCACTGCTTGTGCCTTCTGGTATAGATAAGGCTGAGAGGAATAATAATTTCCCTGCTTGGCTACCCATTTCCAGAACTGATGGTCAGTGGCAAAACATCTGGAGCTCACTGAGAGCTCCCTCAAAAAATTAAGAAAACTCCGGATTTCTGAGTGTTTCGGCAACATGTTTCAAACAACATTTCAAGCTCAAATAAATTACTTTTTTTGACAAAACAAAACAAAAACACTTCTTCAAAACAAGAAACATTTTCCTGGACTATGTCCAAGCTTTGCATTTGCCAAAATTTGAAGTTATGCCCGAGGGAGAACAGAGTACCTTTGGCACATCTGCTGAAACGAGGAGAGCTGTGTCTCTGGCTATGGTGAAGGAGGAGGAATGTAGCAACTTAAGCCTGCTTTTTGGGGTCAGGAAGCACAGAAGAAGTGATGAAAAACAGCCCAAAGCAAAAGGAGAGCGATTTAGTTTCTCTTCCATGAGGCCGCCTCAGCGGCTCAAGGGAGGGAGTGGGGGGGAAGGAAAAGAGGGGAAAGCTGAGGAAAAAAAAAAAAAAGAATTAACAGAAACTGAGGGTGGCTTGGCCGGTGCGTTCGGGGTTTGGTTTTTTCCTCCCTTTCCCATCTGCAATGGCTTTTTGCGGAGATATCAAAATCAAGAAGAGAGAAATCGGATCAAAGAGCCTGAGCAGATTTGCTGGTAGCAGAAAACACCGTTGGCACCTCTCCTTGGGCAGACCAAGGACCACACGATTCCCCGCTATTGTTAAGGCAGGCTTTTCCTTGAAGTCCAGCTAATCCATTAAGGGAGCAGCCTGGCAGGGGCAATGGGCCAAGGCCCAATGCTCTGAGAGCTCTGCAGCAGCTCTGCGAGAGCAGCTGGAGCGATCGGCGCGGAGCTGCCGCCGGGGTTGGTGTCTTATCCCGGCGCACAAGACAAAGGATTAACGCGCTTATCTGGGAGCAGCAAGTGAGCCCCACGCCGGCGCCGCCGCACAGGCACTTACAGCCACCGCTCAGTGGGCAGAGAGGAGGGGAAAAAAAAAAATAAAGGAGGGAAAACAAAAATAAATCAATCAGCAGGAGCCCTGGGGAGCTCGCGAGAGGGAGGTTTTGAGGCTCTGCGGCTCGGCGCGGCCTGCAGGGCCCAGGCGCGGTGAGGGTGGTGAGGGGAGCTGGGTACAGGAGCGCCAGAGGGGCCCCTGGTTCATGAACCTGTCGCTCTAAAAGCCTGTTTGTGCTTAGCCAGTCTGCTGGAAGCACATCTGCTAATATCCACTAAAGGGAAAAATGGTGTAGGGAATATGTGGATGCCTTCTCCGGCTTGCTTGGGAAGCCAAGGACCGAGGGCACGGTGTTCTGCTTGGGGGAGGAAACAAGGTGAGCAAGTCCTGGAAGTACTGGGAGAAGCCCACAAGTGTTTTCTCTTCTCAGTGTTGGTAGAGAGAGAGGGGAAAACACCCCCAGTCCTGCTCACAATCATTATTTGTGCCCCTTCCAAGCCTTCCAAGGGGTGCCACAAACCCTGGGCCTCAGTGGCAGG
>VZRF01010027.1:352634-442915 GCA_013396875.1 Vireo altiloquus
GCGCTGCGGCTCCCAGTGCCAGGACTAATGAGGAGCTGCTGCAACGCTGCTCCTGCAGCAGCAGGCGAGGATTAGGAGCCTGTCAGAAGCCATCACTGGTGGTTTGGGGAGCGCTTTCTGAAGTCAGTCTGAATTAATAAATAAAGACAAGCTTCCCCTTACAGCTCTTTTATGATGGGGATGGGGCTGCATGAAAATCAGCCAAAAAGGGAACAACTTTGGATTATTAATGGTCACTTTTGTTTAACAAATGTTTTTTGTATAACCACCTTGTGCATCCTGGGAAGGGAGGATGTTCAATTATTCAGCTGAGCATTAAATTATTTCTCTCTTTCATTTGTTTTCTCAAACTAAACAGATTGTGTGTAGAAAATCACTGTTCCTAGGGTTTTTATTTTGGTTTTGCACACCCATGCTGATAAAAATACTGCAACTGTCTGAGCTCTGTCACAGTGGATTGCTCTTTTTCCTTCCCAGAAAGGTGCCTTTTTCAACAAATCATGTGGAATTTACACATGCTTTCGGATAATCCCAGTGTAATTAATATAAAATTATATTCCTGAGGAAAAGAGAACAAAACAACCCACATCGAAGTTTGGCTTAAACCAACAGAGGACTGGCAGTCTCTGCAAATTATCCGGGTAAATTAGAAAGTATTCCATTGTACTTCCACAGCTCCCCATTGGTGCAGTTCCTGTCGGATTATATAGGGCTGCAAGCAAGATATCTATTTAGTCATGTTCACAAAGAGCTGAAACCAAAAAGTGGCAAAACTGAAAGGAAAAAATAAGGAGTTCTTCAAGAGATTTGCCCTGAAGTGCTCCAGACCAGAAGCTCCTTGTGGTAGAAGATTGTCCGAGTCAAGAAATGGAAAATAGGGGCAGGAAAAGTCATTGTGTGCCATGAAAAACAGAGGCAGGACAGAGCCAAAGATGCTTCCAGGAGAGGGAGCCTTAACCTGGGGTCTCCAGGCACTCCTAAATAATAACTGCTACTCCTTACCTGTTTTAACGTGGAGAAAACCTTGAAAATGTGACCCAGTATGGTGTTTTTTTTACAAGAGCATCTTGTGACGGGACAAGAGGGAATGGCTTCAGACTAAGAGTAGGTTTGGATGGGATATCAGGAAAAAAATCCTCCTCTGTGAGGAGGGTGCTCAGAGCAGCTGTGGCTGCCCCTGGATCCCTGGCAGTGCCCAAGGCCAGGCTGGACATTGGGGCTGGGAGCAGCCTGGGACAGTGGGAGGTGTCCCTGCCATGGCAGGAGTGGCCTGGATGGGATTTGAGGTTCTTTCCAACCCAACCCATTCCATGATTTTTGCCTGCCTAAAATGATGCAGGTTGAGAGGCTGGGTGCCAACTGAGGGATCCTACTTTAAATATCAGAGTGGCACCTTCTTCTCTGCTCATCAAAGCACAGAGGAGAAGGAGGAAATCCCATCTTGTGGAACTGAGAGCTGAATTTCCCAGAGCATAAAAAAGGGGAAAACTAGCCAGGAAAGAGGTGGAAGGCGCAACCCTGGGAGGTCAGGTCTTGGTGCACAGGATGCTCCCACAGTCACAGAGACCAATGAGATAAAATATCAGCAATATCTCCTTCTCTATAGATATTCAAAGGCACCTGGACACCATCCTGAGTAAGGTGCTCTGGGATGATCCTGCTGGAGCAGGGAGGTTGGACTCCATGGCCTCCAGTGGTCCCTTCCAACCTGATCCATTCTCTGATTAATTGAGTGAAAATACTTCCCAAAATTATGAATGTATGAACACCAGGCATTCATCTCCCCAGAGATTCCACACTTCCATACAAGAAGGTGACTGTGCCCACCACTTCTGATGTGTATTTTTTTTCCATCATTCCCACAAAGCTCAGGACAGCTGCACATTCCAGGTTTACCTCTGGCTGCTGCAGGACACTTGCTGTTCTGTGAGTCTCTCCAGCCCAGCTGAGTCCTCTTTCACTTGGATAATTAATTTGAAATTAAATATTAAATATTAATAAATATAGCTCAGGTAATAAATTGCATATACTAATTTAATTAAAAATAGATTATAACATATTTTACAAATGGGACATTTTTGTAAGGAAATATAATGGACTTGTTATGTTTCTACTTTATCCTAAGAAGGAGCAAGCTTCTTGTGCATTTAGTCCTTATTGTGTCTCATTAAATTTTTAAAAACAGCTATTTTAATTGTCAAGTATTTGACAGACTGCTAGAAAAACCTGACACTTATGTTTCAATTTTACAAAATGCATTTTTAGTGAAGACTTTTGCATCCTACTTTGTTATCTATAATCATCTTGAAGGGGGAAAAAAAAAGGCAACAGGGTGGGGAAAGGGGGAAAAACTCAATTGTAACAAAACTTCCATACCTGGCCAAAGAATTAAGTTAAAATGCTAATTTAAATGAGTAGTCTAAAGAACATGAATGGTTCATTTGAAACATCCCAGACAGGATCTGAGTTTGGCTGTGCCAGGCACTGAATCTGATCACAAAAAACCACAATTTGTCCTCAAAGCTGTGGGACTTCAGAGAGACCTTCCCACACTGGGGTTGATGGGTTCTGATGCTGAAAAAAGTTCGTGTCAAGGATGCGAATTTCCCAGCAGGATTGAGAGCTGTGGGATGTCCCTCTCGAGGCATTCCCGGACACCTTCCTGTGTCACCTGCACTGCCTGACCCTCACTCCATCACCAGAGGTCTCTTCCAGCTCTAACAATTCCATGAGGGTCACGGAGAGCACGACCTGAACCATCCCGTCCTCTCCAGGAGCCGCGTTTGGGACAGAATGCGTTCAGAAAGGATGATTTCTAAGCATCCCCTTGGCACAGAGCCCCGTGGCAGAGCAATGCCACCAGCGAGTGCCTCCTGCCCGAGAGCGCACGGCAGAAAACGCAGGAGCACGGAGAGCGCTTTGGAGACAAGTTTAGCTCAAGAAGGCAATTTTGGCCGGATGAAAAGAGGCCATTCCTGCCTGCAGCAGTGATTCCCGGGCCGGCGGGAGCAGCGCAGCCCCGGCAGGAGCGGAGCGGAGCAGGAGGCACCGGGAGCGCCCCGAGCCGGGAGAGGCAGCAAGAGAACACAGCGATAAAAAGCAAAGTGGCACGGGGACTTGGCCATCAGGGCTGCACGGAACAAGGGGAATTCATCCAGCGAGGGATAGTGGAACTGGCCTTGTACCGGGAAAAGCCATTAGAGGAGGGTGCGGAGGGAGGCGGGGGCCGCTTTGCGTTCCAGCCCTCCTGTCCCTCGCCAGGCTTGCTTGTCCCCTGCTCCTGGCAAGGCTGGCCCGAGCGGGACGGGATGTGCTGACAGCCCTGCCCTGCTCCAAGTTGAGCCATTTAGTTTCCCTTCTTCAGTTTCTTGGGCTTGTGCTGCTGTTTAACCCTTCCTGGGAAGTGCGTCTGTGATCAGAGGCTTCTGGATTGCTAAAAGCGACAATGGGCAGACAAGTGAGAGCTTTCCCCTCAGTACAGAACATTTACCGGCTGAATTCCCTCTGGGAAAAACCGAGCTCACTGCCTTCCTTAAGAGCACAACAACTACGCGCTTTCCTCTCTGTTCTTCCCTCTCATAAGGAAATGCCTCCATGCGGGCAAAAAGTCTCTTTTTTCCCCCCGGTTTATCCAACTGAATGGAGTTGAACCAGGCTACGAGCAGCAGAGGGAAGCTGTGCAGAACTGCAGAGACAACAGTTTGGAGGGAAAGGGTTTGCACATCACACCACCACCGGGGGAGATGCAATTGGTTCACTAACAAGATAAATGGATTTTATGTACTGATTTTCCACGTGCTAAATACCTGGCAACCCACGAGGACACTTCTCCTCCTTAAGGGGAGGGAGAGTCACACCCTCAAGGAAGGCACAAACACACCTACAAATATTTTATAACCTTTTAATGTGAAATACATGTTGTTCCAAGTTAACCACAGGCCGCTAATGTCAGCAGAGGACCTGTTGCCCTTCTTGGCGGTCTCTCTGATGGCCTGGCCCCATCCCCTTGTTCCTTCTTTCCCTCCTCTCATCCCTGTTTCCTCCATTTCTTGTGCCCTGCAGCACTGAGGTCTGTGCTCCTGGCACATGGCCGGTGTTTGAACTTCAGAGATCGAAAGCAGGTCAGAGATTTCTACTTAAATTGAAAGTTCAGGAAAGATGTCACCTCACGCCAGTGACAAAAACCTCACCTCACTACTCGGTATCCAAATAATCCCAGCAAAACTCCAAGCTTTAAGAAGACTTTGTTACAGCATCTCCTGTCCGGTTTGAAACCTGGAAAGTTTTCCCATTACCTGCACATGCTCTAGGTTCAGGTTGCCAGCACTGAGGATTCTTTCTCTGCAAACTCCTCAGCAGGAACCGAGTCAGCACACGGCTGAAGTGTTTTACAGCCCACCTACACATAGAGATGGGGGTGTTTGAAAGGAGAACCCCAGAAATGGAGAGAGGGAGGGATTTATGACAGCATCCTACAGCCACTGGAAAGGTTAGGGATTACACCTCATCCCAGGTTTCCATTGAAAGGATTCTGAGGGAAAGAGTTGTGCCCAGAGCACACAAACACACAAAAGAAAATAAGTTTACTGATAAATTCCCACTGATTTAATTATGCTCTAATCCAGGCCGTGGTGGAAACAGTTTGTTCCCACGCACAATCCATGGAAAGAAAGGAATGAGAAAGGAAAGGAGCTCTGTCCTGACTTCTGTCTCTCCCTTATCACGCACTTCTGGTGCTTCTGTGAAGGAGCACCACCAGGTCTCCTCTCCCCCATCCCAGGCACTACTTTTACACCCTTACAGTCAACTTCCATTATTATTATTAGTAGTAGTAGTAGTAGTATTTCTAACTGCATTTTCACCATGTTTGTCCTTGCTAGGAAATTCCAAAAAGAAGCCAGAGGCAGAGATGCCTCTGTCTTAAACAAAATGCAGACACGCCAGGAAGGTAAGGAGAACAAACCCCCCAAACCTGTTCACACCACCTTCCTTTTCCCAAGCATCACCATTTCCCAGAGAGCCCTTCCTACCTGCCAGCATTTGCACCTTGTAACCAAACCCCTCCAAAGCCGATTCACCACTCTCTGTGTTTGATTTCTACCTCTAGCCATGCGTTTTGCTCAAGCCCTGGTCACATGCCAGCACCCATCTGTGTAAATACACAATTTTTCTAGCTGAATTGCACATCCACAGCCACGACTCAACCATAGAAAGATCATGTAAATAATGGAAGCTGACAGCATAAGTAATTTTTTTCATGTATCAGACGCCATGGTTGACTGCTGAACTGTGAGATCTGCTGTTTTTAGACTGTGCTAAGTTCTCCCCTTTCACCCCTGAAGATTCGAGACTAAAGGCTGGATCTCGAATCACAGGCTTCAGATGTTTTTCTTATCACACAGCTCAGTCAACACTTGTTCACATCCCGCGACCTTTTCCTGCAGCGAGCTGCATCTTTCTTCTACCTTTCAAGGCCACTTATCCGAACGGTCACTGGTGGAACTGGGCACGCAGGGAGTGACCATCAGGAGCCACGTGGCTCCTCAGTGTCCTAATGGAGGGGGTGGATAAGAAGTCACTAAGAAGTCACTAAGCCCTGAAAGAATGAGGGAAAGCGCTGGGGAGCTTTCAGTATTTCTGCTTCCTGACGTTCCTGTTAAGTGAAGAAATCCATCTTGCAAATAGGAGAAATTAAAGACGGCTAGGCCAAATGCAGGGAGGAGCACGAAGCTTTTAAAAAAAAAGAAAAAAGTGGCAGGTCTCTAACACAATGGCCTGTGTAATTGGTTCTTTTGAAGTTTCTAATCACTTTTGGAAAGATCAAGTGGAAGTGACAAGTGAGGCTATCGGAACAGTGACTCCGTACAATGGTGGCACATGGGACTCGAACCGGTTTGTGTGGTAATTGTTAATTGTTTGGGGGCTTCCTCTAAGCACAAAACATATCTGAAGAGCTGCTATTAGGAAAAAAAAAAAAAAATTAAAAAAATATCCTCCCGGCATAAATTATGTGGTCAGTGTTTCAGATCTCATACAAATCATTTGCCTGTGAAAATGTTATCAAAATATGAGCTATCCCTTTCAAATATATTTTAAACAATGTTAATGTATTTTCACATGTCATCAGTTGACAGCTCCACCATCGTCGCTCGTCAGCCACCAGGGAAATTTGCATGCATTTGAATTCACCCTGCCAAGCACAGGCAGCCCAGACTGACAGCCCATTTAACTGGGTGATAAGTTAATCTGTACAACATTTGATAGATTTCTGTCTTTTACCTAAGCCAGAGTTGGTGAAAATGATTCAGCGACAGGATTTGCAAACCGGTCGTGTCTCTGTTGGGTCTCGGTGGGAGGTGGTGTATTTCTCCACGGGTAGTGCTGATCTCGACCCGAGCTGTCCACACCAGGCTGAACTAAATACCATCCCAAACCCACCAGGAGTCACTGTTCCCAGGATTTTCCTTCCACAAATCCAACTCTCCCGCTAAAACTCCAGTTGATGATGAGCTCTGAGGTGGTTTTACAAGAATGGTCAATGATCTCAATCCACCACCTGCCTGCTCCCGAGGACTTCCCCATCCCTTCAAGCAGCATGGCACAACCAAGGGTTTGTCTCAGACCCTGGGTCAGGTTCCCCCTGTCCCAAGGCTCAACACAACACCAGGTGGTCGCTGCACACTGCAGCATCTAAAATTCCAGCAGAAAACAACTCCTGCCAAAGCTCACCCACAGCCCTCCAAAACCACCCCAGGTGCTCCCAGCCATCATTAAGCCACACACCACGAGGTTTCAGACACACCCCTTGCCTTGCCACAGTTTTTCATTAAAAAATCCCCTACATCCAACAACACCTTCTGCTCGCTCCCAGAAACTCTGATTACAGCAAAAACAGTGATTTTCATTTGCAAGGCCACCCAAACAGGGGGCTCGAGGCTTCTGCTGGGGTTGTGTATTTAACCACAGCAAAACGCAGAGGGCATTTTGATGTTTGGAAATGCCCAGAAGGAGATTTCTATTTACTTTCTCTTCCACAGTACATTACCAAAGCCAGGAGCCTCAGTAGTCAGCAAGCCATTATTTATTTATTCAAAACATCTTTCATTTCCTGAGATGCAGTGTGTTATTTACAGGGCACACACTGTGTTGTTACATGAAGTAAATTTCAACAGGCAGATTAAACTCGGGATACTTCACCCATAATGATATATCCTGATAATGGCCATTTTCAAAGAGTTGCTAAAATGTGAGTAAATATCTCACTGGTTTCAGGAGGAAATGTTCTGAAAGGGCAGGCAGGGCAACGGAGCTGCTGCCATAGGCAGGAGAGTTTGATGAATTAAATTTAATGGATAGACCCTTTATTCCAAAGTTGATGGAGAGCTAGAGAAAGCTTTGGAAACACAAGAGATAAATCTGTGCTGAACCCTTTGTTCAGATGCAATTTCAAATAAAAGGAGCCCATTTGCAGCTTTCGGAAAGGAGCGTTTCCTCATCAAGGCAGAGGTGCAGGCTTAAAATATTAATTAAATAAAACTCAAGTCTACATAAACCCTGAAAGCAGACGCCAAGGAATGGAATATATTGAACCCAAAGGTAGGGGAAAGTGGGAATACCTGTGGGCAAATTCCAGTGGGGAAATGTGGGTCAGAATCACCCTCCTCAAAATGCATCACCCTTAATGCTCCCTATCAAATGTACAGAGTGTTAGTTTTAGAGACAACGGGATTTTATACATTTTTTATGTAGAGAACCCCTTGATGTGAGCAACCAAATTTTATCCCCTGCCCAGAATTGTCATGAGTCCTTCCTGATCTTTGTAAGTGATATGAAGGCTCATAAAACACCTCTTAAAACTCTAATAATTGCCTGAAAAATCAGCAAATTCACCAGTTTATCCAAGACAAATACATTGCGGACATTGAACTGTCACAACCCTCCTCAAAAATCCTATTTCCATCTATTTTTTGTGATGCACACCTGTAGCTGCTCCCTGGGCAGAAAACAGACATGGGAAGGGCATGGGAATAACCTGTGAAATCACAGAGCACAACAGCAAAAGATGTATTTAGCACCAAAGTGGTGGTAATTCTGATAAATTTGGGAAATCCTCTGTGTTCAGAGCCCCCTCAAAACCACCCCAAGCAAGGCTGGGGTGGTGGGAAATCCTTAACTGTAAACCAGGAGAGATAAATCTCTTAAAGGAAATAACTCCTCTGTACTGGACATTTATAAGCACAGGGCAGGAAAAAGAAACCTAAGTTTGTATAATAATAATAATAATAATAATAATAATAATAATAATAATAATAATAATAATAATCCTCCAGGAGCAATAAGAAGGTTCTGGGCTGCTCTGAACTCCACACACTGAAGCCTTTGCAGCTAACTCAGAAAATCATGTGGGTCCTTCAGGGAGCAACTGGTGCAACTGGCCTAAAACACTGAGACNAATGATCTCAATCCACCACCTGCCTGCTCCTGAGGACTTCCCTGTCCCTTCAAGCAGCATGGCACAACCAAGGGTTTGTCTCAGACCCTGGGTCAGGTTCCCCCTGTCCCAAGGCTCAACACAACACCAGGTGGTCGCTGCACACTGCAGCATCTAAAATTCCAGCAGAAAACAACTCCTGCCAAAGCTCACCCACAGCCCTCCAAAACCACCCCAGGTGCTCCCAGCCATCATTAAGCCACACACCACGAGGTTTCAGACACACCCCTTGCCTTGCCACAGTTTTTCATTAAAAAATCCCCTACATCCAACAACACCTTCTGCTCGCTCCCAGAAACTCTGATTACAGCAAAAACAGTGATTTTCATTTGCAAGGCCACCCAAACAGGGGGCTCGAGGCTTCTGCTGGGGTTGTGTATTTAACCACAGCAAAACGCAGAGGGCATTTTGATGTTTGGAAATGCCCAGAAGGAGATTTCTATTTACTTTCTCTTCCACAGTACATTACCAAAGCCAGGAGCCTCAGTAGTCAGCAAGCCATTATTTATTTATTCAAAACATCTTTCATTTCCTGAGATGCAGTGTGTTATTTACAGGGCACACACTGTGTTGTTACATGAAGTAAATTTCAACAGGCAGATTAAACTCGGGATACTTCACCCATAATGATATATCCTGATAATGGCCATTTTCAAAGAGTTGCTAAAATGTGAGTAAATATCTCACTGGTTTCAGGAGGAAATGTTCTGAAAGGGCAGGCAGGGCAACGGAGCTGCTGCCATAGGCAGGAGAGTTTGATGAATTAAATTTAATGGATAGACCCTTTATTCCAAAGTTGATGGAGAGCTAGAGAAAGCTTTGGAAACACAAGAGATAAATCTGTGCTGAACCCTTTGTTCAGATGCAATTTCAAATAAAAG
This sequence comes from Vireo altiloquus, assembly GCA_013396875.1. Lineage (NCBI taxonomy): Eukaryota > Metazoa > Chordata > Aves > Passeriformes > Vireonidae > Vireo > Vireo altiloquus. The sequence goes on from VZRF01010027.1 coordinate 362,007, forward strand.
GAGCCCATTTGCAGCTTTCGGAAAGGAGCGTTTCCTCATCAAGGCAGAGGTGCAGGCTTAAAATATTAATTAAATAAAACTCAAGTCTACATAAACCCTGAAAGCAGACGCCAAGGAATGGAATATATTGAACCCAAAGGTAGGGGAAAGTGGGAATACCTGTGGGCAAATTCCAGTGGGGAAATGTGGGTCAGAATCACCCTCCTCAAAATGCATCACCCTTAATGCTCCCTATCAAATGTACAGAGTGTTAGTTTTAGAGACAACGGGATTTTATACATTTTTTATGTAGAGAACCCCTTGATGTGAGCAACCAAATTTTATCCCCTGCCCAGAATTGTCATGAGTCCTTCCTGATCTTTGTAAGTGATATGAAGGCTCATAAAACACCTCTTAAAACTCTAATAATTGCCTGAAAAATTAGCAAATTCACCAGTTTATCCAAGACAAATACATTGCGGACATTGAACTGTTACAACCCTCCTCAAAAATCCCATTTCCATCTATTTTTTGTGATGCACACCTGTAGCTGCTCCCTGGGTAGAAAACAGACATGGGAAGGGCATGGGAATAACCTGTGAAATCACAGAGCACAACAGCAAAAGATGTATTTAGCACCAAAGTGGTGGTAATTCTGATAAATTTGGGAAATCCTCTGTGTTCAGAGCCCCCTCAAAACCACCCCAAGCAAGGCTGGGGTGGTGGGAAATCCTTAACTGTAAACCAGGAGAGATAAATCTCTTAAAGGAAATAACTCCTCTGTACTGGACATTTATAAGCACAGGGCAGGAAAAAGAAACCTAAGTTTGTATAATAATAATAATAATAATAATAATAATAATAATAATAATAATAATCCTCCAGGAGCAATAAGAAGGTTCTGGGCTGCTCTGAACTCCACACACTGAAGCCTTTGCAGCTAACTCAGAAAATCATGTGGGTCCTTCAGGGAGCAACTGGTGCAACTGGCCTAAAACACTGAGACTGCACATCTCAGCCTGCAAAAGTGATGCTGGACAACCCAATTCACGTGCCTGAACCTTATTTTCTCCCCAAAACAGAGACAGGAATCCTACTTTTAGCTCTGAAGAGTCACACAGATCTGCAAGACCTCGTACAAAGGGACCCAGCCGCTGATTTAATAAAAATAATTTAACATGGGATAAATAGCCGTGATAGTGGGGGTGTGAAAAGCCAAGAGGAGAGTTAATAGGACCAGAGGAGGTGGTGTGATGCACAGTGAGGTGCCTACAGGGGAGGGAACAGGAGCAGATCCCTGTCCCTCCCACGGCCACCCCGGACAGTGGGGTCAGCTGAGGACAAAGCCCTCAGAGCAGCTCCTGCCTTTTATCCCTCACTGACCAACAGCACAGAGGGAAAAATGGGGACCCAACCCCTCAAAAAACCCACAGAACCTTTGATTCAACGGGAGGTTTCCCTGCTATCAACCTTAAATCAAGAATTAGGATTTTTACTAAAACTAGTAGATTTCTTGAGCTTATTTTAACTTACTGCACCCCTTAATTCTTTAAGATAATGATCAGTTTATCAGCTTTTTGCTCCCACTGGGCACTGGAGACTGCATGAGCATAGCCCATGTTTTCTGCACCCAGTATTCCATCTTGAGGCACAGATCTGTCTCTTCTGCAGCCAAAATTGCAACATTAAACACTGTAATTGTAATCTCCTGGCCACAAGACCAGATTTTCCCCTTCTGCCTTGACCAGGGGTCAACACTGATGTGCAACACTTCATCCAAAGTGTTTGGCAGCAACTACCGCAAGCAAAAAAAATATTCCACTCTGCAGGATTTTCAGCCAGGACAGAAAAAAAAAAAAAGAAAAAAAAAAGGGATGCCAATTTGTGTAAAAAAATGTGAAAGCTGAATTTAGATAATTAAGACTTCAGTCCTCTGTTTTTTGAAATAAAGCAAAACAGTTTCCAGATATGTTTTTCTTCTTCTTTCAAGCCTATTAAAAGCACCCACGACACAAATCCAACACGTGCATACACACACACGGTGGGTACTTAGGACATTTTTCAAATCAGCATCCTTAAATTCAAAGGGAAAAGAGAGAGGGTCGGAGAGAGAATCACGAAGCCTCTCTTTGCCACCAAATGAAACTCTGTGGATCAAGCAGCTTTGCTGAGAGCCAGGGAATATTGTGTGCTGTGGGCTCCCCCCATGGATGCCAGAGGCTGCCTCCCCCTGCGTGGTAACCACGGGCAGGCACTCGGGTCCCTCTCCCATATGGCACAGCAGCTCAGGTAGCAGAAGGCACTCCAAGAATCCAGCCTGACTCTCTAGCACATGAAGCATGGAAGGGTCGAGCTGTGCCTCATCTGTGTCCCTACAAAACCAGAAGCACTGGCATCTGCAATCCAGAGAGCATCATTTGGCACAGTGGAAAAAATTTCAAGTAATTTTCAGGTTTTTTGTGTCGTAGCTTTTTTTTTCCCCCATCCTCCCCCCGCCGGTGCCACATGGTGATTTTTGTCCTTCGGAGAGCCAAAGGCAAATACAGGCATGCTCAACCTCCATTGTCAAAGGGAGAGGTTTCCTAGCAACGATGCCGGTGTGAATGGAGCCCAAGTTTCCTTCCCAATCCCTTATGTGACATTAGAGCAATTTGTAGCACACAGGGAAGGGGGAAAGAAGGATCTGAGAACCCTGGCTATGCAGCATCACCCAAATCAGCAAATCAGTTTGTCAAGTTTTGTTGGCACCACAATTGCCAAGCGCTTTTAAGTGTGAGGTGCAGCCAGAAGGAAATCCTGGAATCTATTCCCATCCTCTGTCCCTGCTGGCTCCCCCGAGCCCCAGGAGGAGGGAAAGGATGCTGTCCCCAGCAAGGAGAGCAGCCACCACCTCTGCTGCTGTGCTCAGCTTCTCCAGACTCCATAAAAACCTCTCCTTTGACCAGATGAAGCTTCAGGCAAACATCACTCATCCAAGCCTGGCAGGATATCTGGGATGTGTTGGTGAAATGTGCACTCAGCAGCACCCAACTGCAATCCTGTCATTGCCTGTACAGCCCTCACCTGCCAAATGGGAAGAGTTGGAAACAAGGGAAGATAATGTTGGGGCAGGGGAGCACAGAGGAGAACACAGAGGGAAGCCAGCATGACATCCTGGGGGCTCCCAGCAGGAGCTGCTCCATCGGGTTGGCTGTGTTGCCTTTCCCTGGTCTTAAAATTAAAACTAAAACATGGTTTATGAGGGAAAGGGGTTTTTACCTCGGGATTTATTTCAGCATCCTTGGGTGCAGCACTTGGTCCAGGTAGAATGCTCTGCAAATACATGTACCTGTCACACTGAAATACACACAATTATAGGCCTTGCAAAATTAACATATTTATCAAAGATCCCCCAGTGAGAGGCTGGAGTGAAGCCCTCGTTGTGAGGAACCTTCCCCCTGGCTGGGCCTGTCTGAGGTTCCAAAATGTGTTCTGGAGAGGCCCTTGGTGTCTGGGGCTCCCAGGATGTTTGCTCTCCTGGTTTAACGGTGCCGTGGGGCTGAGCTGAGTTATCAGCCTTGGGAAGTCACAGTGTGTGGGCTAAAAGCACTGAGAATACATCAAACTATAAAAGGGTGTGTGAGAGGGGTATAAAAGAAAAAGCAAAAAATCATTCTGGCATCACCTGCACCTCATTCTCTTCCTGCCCAGACTCATCCGCATGGCACAGCACCACGGCAATCACTGCTTTCCATCCTGGGTGTCACCAAACAATCCTTCTCCCTATCTCTCCAGTTTTATTTCACCCCTCACCCAGTCAGGCTCCCCAGAGACACAAAAAAGTCCTCTCCAGAAAAGGAGAGGACAGAAATCAGAGAATCAGGGAGCCATGGAATGGTTTGGGTGGGAAGGGACTTTAAAGCCCATCCAGTCCCTTCCCCTACCATGGACAAGGACACCTTCCTCCAACCCAAGTCACTCCAAGCCCTGTCCAACTCAGCTTTGGACACTTCCAGGGATGAGCCACAGGTGTCCCCACTGCCCCCAGCCTCTCTTTTTAATTAGTGGTGTATGATAGGTTCCTAAATTAATCCTCTCTTCCAACAAACCAGGAGCCAAAGTGCCTCAGGGAGCCACCAGTTTGAAATACCCAAAGTTGTGGGGTTTGAACGCTGCAGATGATGTCTAACGAGGGAACAATGACCCCTCTTATCCAGAGTGGGCCCAAGCTTCCCATATCCCAAATCTGATTGTGTGATGCCAGCTGTAACTCGGGGAGGGAACACCCTGCATTTGTCACATCTAGAAACAGCTTTTGGAGTCTGCAGCTCGTTGTGAGCTCCAGAGCTCCGGGATGTTTATTTACAGGGCACCGTGCAAGACATCTGTTCAGCCTGGCTTTTTAACTGAGAGGGAATTTATCCTTGGCAAATCAGTTTTGGGAGCCATGAACTGGTTCCACGGCAGTCCGAGGGTTTGGCCAACACTATCATTTAGTTTGATTTTTGTCCCTTCTCCCAAGCACTCTGCCATAAAGAGGCCACTCTCAGTCATCCAAGATGTGCAGCTAGAAGCGATTAAATAAAATTAAAACACTTATCTGAGCAATGGTGATGCTTCTGACAGATGAGGTTTGAAGTGCTTCCTACGAATTTGACAGGGAGTAAGCAATCATCAGGAATATTGCAGGGCTGGGACCTGGCCAGATGCCTCCTGAGCTTGGCAGGGTGGGATGTGGGGACATCACCCTGCCCTGGACATCCCTGGGACGAGGCAGGCCAGGCCAGCTGGGCCCAGCACAGCAAGAGGCCACACTCAAATTGCTGCTAAACCACACGGAAATCTTCAAAAAGCCTCAGATATAAATCTGGAGGATCTGCATTTTGGTTTTGCCGTGTGAGGTACAACCACGCTCCTCTTTGGGCCTGTTTTTTGCACATTTCTGTGGGGAAAGAGACAACAGCCCTGCTAAAGGAGGTACCACTGGGCACAAAGTTTTCCTCACATGGAAAATACCAAACTCAGCCAGACATGAGCCAATATCCCATGGCAGAACAGGGCACAAGAACCCAAATAAATGCAATCATCCTGCATCGAGGCATGGCTATCATTTTTCCACTTGGAAAAAAAAATCATATAAAAGCATTCAAGAAATAGAAATATTTACTTTAATAAAACATTTACATCCATTACTGGGCGAGACATCGCAAACAAGTCTGAGTAAGTGAATTTTAGCTGGGCTTGGGAGATGTGCAAGGTAATGACTGCACTGACCAGCTTCAAAAGCATATTAAGACTACTGATTATTTATTATAAAATGCCTGCACAGAGGGAGAGACCTAATTGTGTGATGAAGATCCCAACCCCTGTGGGTATCACAGCACACTGTACCTGTAAGAGTCAGGGCTCATTAGCCTAATCACAAAGAATAATACTGGGAGCAGAGCTCTGCAAAGCCACTGATTTTTTACATCCTACGACTTTCACAGAAACACCCTTTTTTTCCCCCCTCCTCCCAGTTTGGTGAGGTTCTTTATCTTCTATCCCTGTCTGGCAACAGAGAGCCTTTCCCCAAATCCTCTCTGCAGACAGCAGCAACCCCAGGCTCTGCAGGGCCACAAACGTTCAGCATCTCCTGCAGTCCCCAATTAATCATCTCCATCCTCTCCCCACGTGCAGAGCTCGGAGCAGGGGAGGGTGGCCAGCAGATGTGTGGGTGGTGGGGTTGGAGAGGGAGCTTCTCCTTTGCATTAATCTTCTGCATATAGGCACGGGTGCAGCAGGGATATTTTTTTTTTCAGTCTCTAATATGTGGCACCGATGAGAAGCTTCCCTGCTCTGTTGCTTTGGAATACAGATAGAGATTTGTGCAGCTGGAATCCTTGTGCCTTGCTATGAGGAGTGTCAGGTGTGGATGCACCCAGGATGGGATTCATACCTGCGTGTTTAATTCTCCTGCCCTCATCCCTCTCCTCCACGAGGCAGCACTGAACAAAGTTAACACTGATTTTTCATAAGGAGAAATATGGCCAGGCTTGTCTAATCAGGCTGGTTTTCTATATCCACGTGGGAAACATCTCAAGGCTGCACTTTGCACCCTTTCCCTCCGCCTTGCAAACAAAAAAAATTCCTATTTGCTCATCAGAACCATTTGAGCATCAGTGAAAGGTCTCATCCTTACAGCAGGTTTTAATCTTGCTTCCTTCACTCACTTCACTCCTGCATAACTCCAGACATCTTTTAAGTGCAACATGTAGGTTGCAATTGACAACAACTGACCTACAGTTTGACACATAATAACAAAACAATAATAAATCCAAATTACAAACCTTCTAGATACAAGTGCAGATGTTACAGCAATTTCTTATATGTTCTGACCGAAAAAATAGACTTTACTAACACCTTTAAACTCTCTTTCTAGAATCGAGAGGACCACTGTATGTCTGCAAAACAAACACATGATTAGTTAAAAAACCTGAAAAGAAGACCACAACTATTTGTCCCTTCGTTGTGCAGAAACCCATCACAATATGAGAGAAAAATCTACTGTCCCAAAGAGGAATGAAACTAAATTTTTAATAGGATTTCCAAAAAACTAAATATATGAATTGCTCAAGCCAGACTCCATCCACCAAATTGCCAATCACTCACCAAACAATCCCAAACTTGCCACCAAGGGCACAATGCAAGGTGACACCTCCCAAATTAATCTACTTTCTATGTGATTGTCACTCCGTAATAGCCGCAAAAGTAACTAATCTTGCTTCCTTCCCTCACAAGGGGCTCAGGGACAGAGCAGATCCCTGGACACGCAGGGGCTGCTCCAGGACAGCTCGGCACTGTCCCTTCCTCCCAGCCTGGAGAAGGTCAGCCCAGGGCCCTGCTTTTTGGGAGAGCTGCTGTAAATGTCCTGGATTGTGGATCCTCACCGAGTGCTGTGGGATTTCCAGGCAAAGGGAAGAGCTGATGTGCAGTTTTTTTCCTGGAATCTGGCGCTGTCGTCCCCCTCAGGGCACGAGTGTCAGGCCTGCAGGGACAGGCTGTTAACCCAGCCCCGGGGGACACCAGGGCTATTTCACTCCATATCCTTCCACCTCATAAATGCTTTTTTAACTCCGGGTTAATCCTCAGCAACGCTGCTGGTCCACTTAAATCCCCAGAAATGAAGACGTGTGAAGCTATAAACCCGAGGCTCCTTGGCTGGCGGCGGCGTTGGAAAGGGTTCAGAGGGAGCACGTGCTTTTCCACTCAGGAGCTTTTGGCCCCTGCCTCGGTGTTCCCTCTGCTGCCGGTGTTCTCTGGGGCACAGAGCCAGCCTGACCTCCCTGGCAGCTCTGGGCTCACCCCCTGTGCTCTTGTCCCTCCACAGAGAGCAGCTTGGCACCAAAAACCTGACGCCCAGCGAGCCAAAGGCATCCCCAGATATGTTCCCCGCCACTGCTACTTCCTTTGCCTCGCTCCAGAGGTGTCCCAAGGGCTCTGTGCTGCTGCCAAGAAGCCATGAGATCACTTATATGTTAATAATTCCAATATATTCACAGATATATTCACAATGCATCCACAGACTCATAGGACAGGGTTTTGCTAAAAGCCAATACCTTCCTTATCCTCCTTCCCACACCCCCAGTTTTCCCATTTGCTTATCTATTCCCTCCCAGGGAGGAAAGGTCAGAGGTGACCAAGGAGTAGGATTTAGGAGTATTTTTCCTCTTAAACAAGCAAAACCCACATTACTCAAATGATTCTTCATTTTAAACTCCAAGCTCTCTGCGCAGCCTTTACTGGGAGCGCAGTTTATAAATTCTTGAAGAAAGAAGTCACAAAAAAGCTTTCTCCTTGTCCTGTTACAGGATTTAGAGAAGAAAGGTTCTCTCACTGAAGTTTTGGAATGGGAAATGCAGAGCAAGAGCTGCACAGAGCCAGCCTCAGGTTGGTCTGAGTTATTTCACAGTGGCCAAAAGTCTGTTAAGCCTTTGCAGAACAAACAAGCGGAAAGACTCAACTCCTGCTGGGTTGTAAAGAGCCTGGCTCCTGTTTTTTATGGCATGGAAAAACCCAGCGAGAGGAGGGGAGGGCTGAAAGGAGCAGGGGCTGATCAGAATGAAGTTAGACCATGAGACACGGTAAGGGTATGAGCTCACTTAGAGAGTCACACTCTCTTGGTTCCCACTTCTCAGGGCCTCCAGGAAAACATGGATTTCCAGGGCTGCAGTGAGTGGTTTCACACCAAGCTCAGATTTTTTTCTGGATGGAATGGGGGAAAAGCACAGACTAACCTGGAGACCATCACCCTCAGGTACATGAAGGCAGCTAAAGACCAGAGCATCACCCTCTCCATGAGGGCCAAATCCATCTCCCACTGCAGACTTGCTGCATCCTGGCTCCAGCTCAAGGACATTTGGACTGAGCTCTGCTCCCCTGAGCATTGAAGGAAACACAGCTCCATTGGTGGCAGGAATGAAGCTGTGCAAATTCCCATTATTCCCTCAAAGCCACAGAGGGGGAACCAAACGAGCCCCTGCTCTGAGCAAACACTCCCTAAATGTGTCTTGACAAGTCCCAGCTTTAGCAGCCAACTTTACTCTGAGGAATTTAAATGGGTTTTTGTTAGAAATTACTTGAAAGTGATTTCCCTCTCTACTCCCCTCTGAGGAGACCCCTCCTGATCCAGCTCTGGGGTCCACAGCATCAGAATGATGTGGAGCTGCTGGAGCAAACCCAGAGGAAGCCACAAAGATTTTCCAAAGTCTGGAACACTTCTGTTATGGAGCCAGGCTGGGAGAGCTGAGGGTGCTCAGCTGGGGAAAAGAAGGCTCAGGGGAGATCTCAGAGCCCCTTCCAGGGCCTAAAACAAGACCAAGAGAGCTGAGAGGGACTGGGGACAAGGATGGAGGGACAGGACACAGGGAATGGCTTTAAGCTGAAAATGGGGAGATTTAGATTGGGATATTGGGCAGGAATTGTTCCCTGGGAGGGTGGGCAGGCCCTGGCACAGGGTGCCCAGAGCAGCTGTGGCTGCCCCTGGATCCCTGGCAGTGCCCAAGGCCAGGCTGGACATTGGGGCTGGGAGCAACCTGGCACAGTGGGAGGTGTCCCTGCCATGGCTGGGGTGGGTTTGGATGAGCCTTGACCTCCCCCTTCCCACCCAAATGATTCTGGGATTCTCTGAAATACCTGCAGCCCTCTCATTTCTGACCTGGCTGTGCTTTAACCCCATCCCAGAACACCCTGAGGGAAAATCCTCTGCACAAACCCACAGCAATCACAGGTGCCTTTGGGTGTGCACCTGCAGGCTGTGACCAAGGCTCCCAAAGCCTTTCCAACACTAAACCACATCCCACCAAGTCTTGGAGTGCTCTGTTGAAAGCCAGAACATCTCAGGGAGATGATTAGAGAAAGGAGGCAATGAGGTAGATTACATCTTTACTCATGAAAGAAAGAAAATTCCTGTAAACCTGCACGAGCTTATCATAAAAGAAGTATTTTCTTTCCCTTGACAGCTTTTGTTCTGGAAAAAAAAAAAAATAACATCTTGCACACCTCAAAAGCAGACAAATAAACAAACATCCGAGTCACCTTGGGTTTTGGGGTGGTGGTTGTTTTTTCCTTTGCCTACTGCTCGCAGCATCACAATTTTCTCCGAGCGTGAAAATAAAAATAATATTTTACATTAAGAAAGGAGACAACTTCAGATTTGACAAAGCTCTTTTTCTTAGTATCGACAAGCAATCATCATCCATCTTACAAATGGGAACTTGCCTCAGAGCACATCCACACCATCACTGGATTTCTGGTCCTCGGAGGACTGGGATAACAAACGAATCTTCACCGGCTTCAATGATTTCAAAGCTAATCAGAAGATAAAAAGGCTGGCAGGACAGCTGACAATACATTACCAACCAACAACAGATCTGTGCAGGACATTTATGTATTTAAATTCCAGGCGTGGGGAAGCTTGGGCACATTCCTTGAATGCAGGGGTGGTGGAGGGGAGACAAAGCAGGGAATGGCAGAGCATGGACACCACTCAGGGACTGTGGGGGTTTTCTGCATCCCACAGGGCTGTGCCACCAGGAAGGGACCCACACACTCCATCATGGAGACCCTCCAAGGTGCCCAAAGGCAGCCCACTCCTCACTGGTTTATGCAGGAAGGCAAAACAAATAAGAGATGGCAAATCCCAGCGACCCCATCCAAAAACTTCCAGGATTCCCTGGGAGGCAGGAAGAGTCTCAGGATCAACGCATGGCACAGCAGAGGTATGAAACTCAGCCCTTCCCATGGTCCGAGTAACCAAGGAAGGAGGAAAACTTCTTAAATATGCTTAAAATTTTGGTAATGTACCCAAAACTTCCTTGATTTTACACAGTATCTTCCTAATCTAGACCTTGCTTCCATGGATTCTTTTACCATGCCATCACCTGAAGCCTCAAGCTCCCTGCTTGTTCATTCCACCGGGTGTGGATATTTTGAACAAGGACAAAGGATAAAATCCCAATTCTTAAATCAAGCACCACTTCTTACTTGCCACAGAGGCCCCAGATTTCTCTGCATTAGGGTCAGCAGCCAAATTCCCATAAAACAGGCTCTGCAGACGTGTTGGATCACAATCATTCTGTCACTGTTTGTGGTTGGGATTCAGTACTTTGTGGCCAAGAAGATCAATTTAGGTGTTTTTAACAGAGCAAGATTCGTGCAGAAAAACCTGCTCAGAATATGATGTTCTTTCTTGTGCCATCACAACAATGAATCGTGGGATGGTTAAGGCTGGAAAACCATTGGAGGTCATCCAATCCAACCCTTCCCTCAAGCAGGGTCACCTCTGGAGGACATTACTCAGCACCTTGCCCAGAGACAGCACCTGATCAGTCACAAGTGCTGATGGAAAATGTAAATGCCCCTTCAGAATTTCCTGGGAAAACGCTTAAACCTATGGATAAGCTCAGTCTTCCAAAGAGTTTTGTTTCCAAAGCAAAAGCCTACACCTGTCTGACCCAAAATATGAGCAGCTGTGTAGAAATCCCAGTGATCCAAAGCAATTCCTCACGTCTCCATCCAACGGAGGCACTGCGGGAGGATCAGTCTCTATTCCCCAGCGGCTGTGCCAGGAGCTGATGAGAATCATTGGGAGGGGAGCCCAGGGAGAGTTGGTTGTGGCATCTGACTCAGCCTTTGATGAGGGAACAGCTCCCAAAGAAGAGCTACAATGAGCTCCTGCCTCTGGAAAAATGCTAAAATGTGGCTCAGCAAGAATTTCCCATTGTTTCCCTTCGCCTCCTGACTCAGGAGTTCAAAGCAGTGAAGCTGTTTCAAAGACAGAAGAATAAATTTAGATTTTTCTGACTGATCCCAAGTCCCCCAAAAGCTTCTGGTGGGAGAGGGATCGCTGAGGGCAGCTGTAATTGGTGCAGAGGTGTTTGGATTATCTGCACATCCCCTGTTTCTTGCGGCAAAGAAACCTCTGTCTGTTTGCTCAGTGGGGCTAAGGAGGAATTTTGGTGGGAGCCCAGAATTCCTGATCCTTCCTGACACCAGAGCTGCTCCATAATGAGCACTTAGAGCCACTCCACGGGGCTGTCACAGAGCTCCTCTCCCCTGACTAAATCCCAGCTCCTGAGCAGAAAATAAACACGAGCCCTTTATCACCCATTCCCCTCTCACAGGTTGGTGCTGAGGAGCTGCCCAAAAAAACATCTGGAAAAGCACCAGGATTGCAAGGGAAAGGGGCTGATGGGCTGAGGGAAGCAGCTTTATCCCCCCCACAACAGCTGCACTAATTTATTACATTTTAGTCCTCGGTCAACTTTGAGACAACAACTGAAGAGTGAGTTTCCATTACAACATCCATCATTGTATCAACCTTATTTTTTGTGATATTTTGTAAATTACAATAAATTTGCTTTCTTCTGAATATTCAGATGCTTCAAAAGGTACCCAAAGGATGCAATTAGACCCTAGGGAAATATGCTATTATGTGCACATATCATGTTTTGCATAGGCTTTCCAGCATCTACATAATTTATGTTTTTCTGCATAATTTCCCCTTTTTATGTTTCCTATGTGTTTGTGAGATAATGCAGGAGTCAGTTCTCTCCCACCAAAAACACAGAGAGAACTTAAGTCTGCATTCTGACTTCACCCAATCTGCTTCACTTCCCGCAAAACCCTTGGAGAAACCCCTGGAGAAATCCTTTCATACGCACCAAACATCAATGCCCGAGGAAAAACCCAGAAGGTCGAGGCAGCTCTCTGAAAGGAACCAGAACCTTGTCCACTCCCATATTCATCTGGGCATTCCGAGGGGCCTCTGATGGATAACGTTGGAATGGGGAAAGCTTTTAAACTCTTTCTAATCCTCGCCTCCCGTTTGAGCCGCGCGAAAATAATTCCCCCAAACTTTCAAGTTGCTTTTTAGCTTTCCACGCCAGTCACTCGCATCCGGGCTGGCTTTTAATTAAAAATAAAATAGGGAGAACAATAAAAAAAAAAGGAGGAGAGTTTTCAGGCAGGATGCAGTAAAAGGTGACGCCGACTCTTCCTTTTTAACTCTGTTGGGTGGAATTTCTAATCTGTCGATTTCAAATTTATTTTTAATAAGTGAAAAGGGAAATAAAAGTGGGGAGGGGGAGGGGAGGTGACTTCATGCAGGTGAGCCCTGGCCACAGTCTGAGCCCACACCCAAGTACTTAAATATGGATATTCTTCATTTTTAGGATGTGATAACTCACAGACTGGAAATAGGTATTTAATGTCCTTGGTTGGATTTTTTGTGCTCTCTCTCAGGTACCACCCAGGGATTTCTCTTCCCCAGGAGGTTAAGGACAAGAAATAGAGAATTTTCTTGCATGCCCAAACCCCATCCTCTTTGCACCCCTCAGCCTCAGTGGTTGCTCCACAGGTCCCAGGTTTTGGAGTCATGGAGAGCCCTAGAAAACTTCCTTGAAAGTCAATTAACAATAATAATAATAATAATAATCCCTCATCTTTGCTCTCATACATTCAAGGGCTCAGAAGACTGAGCCCTTCAGTCTTAAAAATAAAAATTGTGACAAACACATAATTCACTCATTCTCCTTCTCCAAAAAAACCAATCCAGCCTAATAAAAAAAACCACTCCCAGACATGGTCCCTGCAAGTGAAAATAGAAGGAAAAAACACATTTCCCTTTGTAACTTTTCCAGAATACTATGGGCTAATCTTCTTATTTAAAACTCACTCCTGAATCAGTGTAAAATCAGTCATGGAGCAGTAAGGAGACATTATAAGAATGTTTTCTTCTCCACAAACCATGACAGCCTTCAAATTGCCAACAAAAAAAATAAAACCCCAAGAAAAGTCTCCTGTGAATAAAACAAAATATTTCTGTTGTGAAACCTGCAGTGTGAAGCAGCAGGAATAAAATAATCTGGTAAAATTTAAAGAATAAGATTCTTTGTAGAAGACATAAGAGAACACCTGCTGCTTTCCTTATTTTTTATTTATTCTAATTAATAAGTTCAAACTAAGCAGTATGCAGATGCATAAAAACAAACAGCCCCCCCAAAAAAAGAAAAAATTAATGCTTGTCATTAAAAAAGTTCATTTGAAGCGGAGAAACTGTATGATTAATTAATCAGAACAGGATCTGTGTGCTTAAAAGCCTATTGACATATGTTTTAAAATAATTTGTGTAATTCGAGATAACGAAGAGCAAGGACCACGTGCAGGATTCTCTCCCAGAGCCACCACCCCCATGAGCATGAGAGAGATGATCACAGACACTTGGTGCAGTAAAGCTTATTTTTAAAATTAAAAATACACAAGAGCAGGAAAATGCCTTTTAGAGACGATTTCTGTGTGCTCCAGCACCTCTTTCTTCAGGAATCAGTGGAGCTCACTCATCCTCTCCCTCTTCCCTATATTATTTATGAATAAGCTCAGAGCCTCACACCTCCCACAAAACATTCATTGATTCCATATATCCACCCCGTATTGATAATAAATTTCCTAAGGAGCTGAAGGACTTGGAAAAAGCTGAAGGTTTAGCCAGGCCAAAAGGCACTAAAAGGAATTATTTTATTCTAATGAAAGCAAACACAGTAGGTCAAGTCTGGGTTTGGGGAGGTGAGGGAAGTGAAACAGTAAAAGGAATTTATTCAGGAGGAAAATTACAGGGAGAGAGGACAGTGATGGGGGGAAAGTGGGGTTTGGGAATGGTGTGCCCTCAGTCCCTGCCCTTAGACCTTTCTCCAAGCACTTCCCAAGAAAACAGTGGAGCAATTTAAGATTCCTTTCCTCACACAGTGCCTAAGGAATGTCCTTCCTGCCAGCCATGCTGGGACCTCGGGGGAGCAGAGAGCTGCTTGGACCAAAATTGTTTGGCCTCACCTTTGTGCCTCTAAGACGGGGATCCAGTTCCTGAAAGCATCAATCCTCTCTTCTCCCCACAAATCTCGCTCTAATTTTATTTTTTTATTTTCAAAACCCAGTGGCTCAGGGATCACCAGGAAAAGGCCTCCAGGATCGAACCCAGCCATGGCCAAGGCCGGCAGCAGGCCTCAGAGTGCTTCCTCCAAAGATCAAACTCTTATGTTTCCCTGTGGAATTGGGAGATTAAAATAAATAAATCCATGAGAATTCCGTGGGATAAACACCACCCTCCTCTCCCTGGGCAGAGCAGGGAGAGCACCCAGGACATCCCCAGCACCCTGAGCCATGTGGGTGCTCCAGGGCTGGGATAATCCCCTGCTCAGCAAACCTGTGACCACCCAAAGCTGCCCTTGAAGGTGCATAAATTAGAATTAATCTCCTAAAATGGATTGAAAGATAAAAACTGCACCGGAGAAGCTGGAAAGGATGAACTTCCTTCCACCTCTGCCCTTCCCAAAGCATTTCATTTCTGCTGCTCCTACTGCAGCATCAGCATCTAAAACCAGAACTCACCTAAATCATGGTCATGCAAGAAATAAAAATCCCTTACAAATCTCTTTACACAGAGTAAAACAAATTTCAAACCAAACTCTTCCGAGCAGCAACCACCGCCAAGATCATCGGGTGTAAAATCCCCATGGGAAAAAAAATAAATAAAAATCAACACAGAGAAAACAAAATATAACCAAGTGCTTTGAACTGCCTGGTGCTCCTCAGTCATCACAAACAGACCAAAATTGGCCTTTTCTCATGGAAAACCCACTTCAATAAACTTCAGGGTTTCAGCCCAAAAGTGTTTGTCAGAAAATTCCCAGGCCAAAATACTTCAAGCACTAAGAAACAGGAGCTGAGGATAGATTTCCTTTCCCCCTAAATTTTTTGGCACCTGTTTGGCATCTCCTGGTCACTAGGATTTACAATCCAAGGAGGAATTGCTATCCATGTTTTATGGAATGTACACAGAGATGTGTTCCTTGGTTTCAGAGGGGTGAGGGAGAGATCCCAAGCAGTTCTGACCTCTGCTATTTACAGAGACCTTTCCTGGCAGGGGCTGCGCTCCCAAGAACAGCCAAGAGATTATTTTCTCACTCAACTTTTTTATTTATAGGATTATAAAAATAAACCTGACATATTTAGGGGATGTGTCATATTTTTAAAAAGCTCAACCAAGGCATATTTTGGGCTTTTTATTTTTAAAGTTTGTCCTTTTTAAAACATAATTTCCTGACTGGTTTTCTATTTTCTATGATCAAAAAATTATCACAGTGCCCAGGTTTTGTACCCCTTCAGATACCATCTCCAAAAAGCAAATAAGTAGAGACCCTAAAGAATTTTACTGGACCAAGAACAATAATAAAATTCCCTTTTTACAGCAAAAAGAGAGCGTCACTGAAAGTTAAACCTGGCTCTAAAAGGAGCTGAGCAAGTGCACATTTTTTTCATCAGGGATGCACAGTCCCCATCCTAAGCATAAAATTAAAGAGAAAAACATAAAACCTGGTTTTTAAATCCAACTGAGCCGCAATGAGTTCATCTTCTTGATAAAGACAAATATCTGATCCAGGCTGAAGGGATGCAGCAGCTCTTGGAGTGCAAATATCACCTTTTAATTTTGCTGGGTGCTGAAGAGCATTGCTGCAGCTCTGAGAGGGAGCAGACAGGATGCAGACTTTGGAAATGGGATTTCCAGACATCACTGGGGTAAATTCCCCACCAGCTGACAAGAAAAGCCTTCTCTCCACACAAGTCTGGGTTAGAACCATCCTTTTATCCCCAGCACACTCCCACCAGCACCTCTTAACTAATGGCACATTAAAAAAAAGGCTATTTTTGAAATATTCATGTAAGAGGGGTCTGTGTCTGCACTGCCATAAAACCCCAGGAGTGTAAATGTCTGCTCCACTCCCATCCCTGCCCTTTTTGCTCTGCTCTGCCTTTAAAAGTCCCCAGTGCTGATATTTTCCCTTTTTCCTGGAAATAAGGCTGGTTTAACAGCTGCTTGTGCTGCTGCTGGCACAGCCCCACGGGGCCAAGCAGGGTTACTGCAAGGGTTCAGGCTAAAACCCTGCTCAGGCCTCCCTAAGCCAGGTCTTAAATCATCAGTATGGACTCATTGAAGAGATACTCAGTGTGTAATAACCACCCCAAATCACCCAGGCAGCACTGGCACATCCCACACACACTGTCCTGGTTTGACAGAGACAAATTTAGAGAAAAATTATATTTTATAAAAATTGTATATGCGATACATCAAAAAAATCACCCCAAGACACGCACCTGGAACACCCAGAATGCTCTTTAAACAATAAAACCATTTGTTACATTCCCTGCTTTTCAAATATTTTCTAAAGTTAACCTGGAAAATGTAGCACCACAATTCTCCCCTCTCACTGCCTTTGACCAAATTTGCTCAGTTTCCACCAAAACCTTTCCCTCTTGGCTTTTTTTTTCCCACCAAAACCTTTCTCTCTTGGCTTTTCCCACAAAACTCGAGCTGGGATGTACAAGTAGCACCACAGTTCTCTCATTGTCTTTGACCAGATTTGCTCAATTTCCACCAAAATGTTTCCCTCTTGGCTTTTTTCCCCACAAAAATGTTTCACTCTTGGCTTTTCCCACAAGCTGGGATGTACAAGTCAGGATGGGCTTTGTTTGGATCTTTCAAAGATGCTCCTTGCACGTTACCAACACCCAGGGCTTCACTTTGTGACAGAAAATTGCAAAGTCTGACATCTCTTTACTCAGTAAATCCTCATTTACACACGTGGGGTCATCTGTTTTTAATGTTAATGCAGAGCAGGTCCTGAAATTGTGAGCACAGGGCTCCACAATGCCCATTCCAGTGCTCCAAAAGCCTGCACAAAGTTACCCACACCTCCTCACTGACATTAAAAAAAAAATCCCTAACCAGAGCCACTTGTAGCAAAGCAGTGCATGGAGGGGGAAAAAAACACCAGAATATTATAATTGATTATTTAGTGCAAAAAAAAAAAAGGAGGAAAATTATCACAGGTGGTGATGGCAGATGGGACAGCCCAGGAAACTTGGCAAAATATGGATTATATTTGATTACTGATATGGATACTTCTATGGTGAGGGTCCAACTTCTTCCAAAGCCTTCCAACAGCAAGGAGTGGCAAATAACAATATAATATTGAAGTTAGAGATTTTTTCTCCCTTTCTTTTTTAAATGCCCAAATCACTGCAATCAATACCAGCTGCTGTGAGATATTAACGTCCCAAGCAAGGCAATAAAACTCCTTCAGTAAAACAATGGCAGCATTTAAATGTTTAAAAACTGCTCATGGCTCTCAGGTCTCAGAATGGATGTGTGACCACATGAAAGACTCCACCATGCAGCTTTTATCATGGCACAGGGCCAAAGCCACTGTATTTCCAGGCCGTGAATTAAATGGTATTATTATAGTTAATTAGCGATGCTAATTGATTTTTATGATTATTTTTTTTTTAATTTCCTGTTCTGCAATATCTTAAGATTTTTGGCTGGTGGAGTTTTAGGGAGATCCTGGTGGGAAACCTCACCTGGGGACAGAGATTTCAGCCTGAGGGGTTCAGGAATCTTCCATGGTGTTCCATCCCTGGCAGTGCCCAAGGCCAGGCTGGACATTGGGGCTGGGAGCAGCCTGGCACAGTGGGAGGTGTCCCTGCCATGGCAGGGGTGGCACTGGGAGGGATTTGAGGTCCCTTCCCACCCAAAATTCTCCAGGATTCTTTGGTCTTCCACACCTGTTGATGAAATCCTTGTCCATCGTGTTGCACATCTGAGGGGGAAAAAAACCCTATAAATATAAACTAAGACTGTTGTTTAATCTTTTTGTGTGGTGTTTTATCAGACAAAACAACAAAAAATTTCTTCCAGTAATTAACCTTTTCAAGGCCAGTTTGCCCAGAAAAATTAATTTATCCTATGCTTTTTAGACTTCTAAAAGTAAAGAGTAAGCAATCACAAATGGTTTAAGCTTGGAATACACACATCACCAGTGCATTCATTATTTTTTTAGGAAGTTTTCCTGATCTAGAGACAGGGAAAAGTCAGGGAAGCACGAGAGCATCATGAGAAGACTGAAGAAGGGGACCTGAGCAAGGGCTGCAGGACAGGCACGTGCTGAGCTCTGAGGAGAAATGGCTCAAAGACCCCCAAGTTGTGCTCACCCACTTCATCTGCCTTTGCCTCTGCTAAGAGCAAACAAATTGTTCTTCATAGAGCTCTGCTTTCACCCTTAACCTCCTGAAGGATCACAGAAGAAATATGCCACTGGTACCCAGGAGAACTCCCAGAGGTTTATCTGCAGGAGGTGCAGCATTTTATTTTACCTCTCTGAAATATAGACCAAATATGAGCCCTCGCCTCATACAAATCTTCTACAAATCTCCCTTTGTTCCAAGCCTTTAGGAAAAAAAAAAACAAAAAAACCCTGAAAATTTAATACAATACATCTCCAGGGAGAAAGAGGAGGTGGAATGGCCCAAAACCAACAGAGAAAGGTAATTCCAGGCCACAATTCCAGACCTGTGTCCATCCACCAAGGGTTGCCCACGTGGGCCTGAAGGAGACCACAGAGCACACAGGGTGGGCTCAGCAGCCTCACCCTATAAAATAAATAAAATAAACCCCACATTAGCCTGGACATGAGACAACCTCCATCTCCCACCACAAAGAACAGAAATAAACTGCAATAATATTTCTATTTAAAAAAAAAAAATAAAATAAAGCCCTTGAGCCATCCCTCCCCTTGCGAGCAATCAGGATGTTTTTCTCTTTCATGCTCTGCTTTTCTTTTCTGTGCCATGAATTTGCATTTTCTCGTCTGCCTAATTCCAGCTAGAGGTTTTTTTTTTATTGTTGTTTTAATATAAAATCTCTGTGGTTGGCAAAGGGGTCAGAAAGAGAAGATGCACTTCAACTCCTCACGTGTTTCCAGCACCCTTGTGGGTGGAATTGGCCCCTCAGAGAATCAACTTCTGACCTGCTCTAAGTTCCTCTTCACAGAGATACATAAAAAAAGCACCAAAATTCCTCATTTTACAGCACCTCCTTTTACCCAAATTTTATTTAATTTTCTTATTTACCAACAATTGCTCTCACTTCCACCCATCACCCACATCAAGCAGGGAAACCCCTCCTTCCTTTTTCCACCAACCCACATGCAATTAATCCATAGAAGATATTTTTAAGCCACATAACTTTTGGGCAGCACCCAGAGATTAAATCCCTACAGCACAGGGACACTGCAGGACCTTGTCCCCATTGACACCTAAGTGCCAGTGGAAAAAGAAAAACAAAACAAAAAACCAAAACAGTGTTTTTTCCCAAACTGAGAGCAATGCAGGTGGAGGGAAAGGTGTCTCCTGGAAGTTAGGAATTAGCTCATAATCCTGAGGCATCCTTCATCCTGGAAAATGGATGGAATGGATGGGAAGGGGTCACATGAGGCAAATACACAGAAAAACCACATTCAAAGAAGGGCTGCAATTGTACACATCCCATTATCTTCCCCTTTATTCATGTCTAAAAACAACAAAAAAACAAAAAACAGCTGTGGATGTTTCATAAACCCCCAGTTCTCCTCTTGTTTTGTTGCATCCATCTCATTCCTGCCAATATCCCACTTGCAACTCCATTTCATCCAGGCACAGCCATGCATTCCCCAGAAAAAAAACAAAACAAAACAAAACATTTTTGTGATGTGAAAACAAGCTGTGAATTTTAAGCATTTTGATGTTCAGTGTTTTCCTAGCACTCAGTGAGGTTCTTGTACATAGGAGCAGTCATTTATCAGTGATCATTCCACCATTCACTGATAAATGACATCAAATTAACAGCAATCAAATGAGCTGGTACCAAATTGTTGGTTAAACACCAGTTCTGGACTTCACTGAGGAGTGGTTGGGCAAAGGAAAAGGCAGAAGATGAGGAGGAAAAGGCAGAAAATGAGGAGGGAAAGGCAGAAAATGAGGAGGAAAAGGCAGAAGATGAGGAGGAAAAGGCAGAAAACGAGGAGGAAAAGGCAGAAAATAAAATAAGGAGGAAAAGGCTGGACGGGGCTCGGAGCAACCTGGTCTGTGGAAGGTGTCCTTGCCCATGGAATGAGGTTGGCTTTAAGGTCCCTTCCCTCCCAAACTATTCCATGATTCCAAAGTGAGTCCAACCTGTCACCACTCCCTGGTTTTGCCAACTTTCCTTTCCCAAAGTGGAGATTTTCAGCATCCCCACGCCTCATCCATTAACATCCAGTTAATGTGAAAGCAACAGTTCCTCAAAACTCCTCTGCTCCCTGTTATGCTTTTAATGCTGAAGGGGAAAAAAGGAAAAGGAGATAAAAATACAAACCAAGGATTTGCTGGCTGTGACAAAGAGTTTGGGGGAAAAGGATTTTCTTGTCGCTGCCCCACAACTCCCTTCTGGCTGCTCCCCCAGGTTCTTGGGATACTCTTTGTGTGGATTAACTTCCATAACACACATCAACCTGGATGCTGCCACTTCCCAAGATAAATTCCAGTCTGATCTGTCACCATTTCAGCTGATTTTTCCCTGTGTTTTGAGGAATTGAAATTCCCCAGAGCTGGGTAAAGCAAGGCCGTCAGCAACCTAGGACGCATCCTAGAGGATTTTAAATCCTTAAAACAAAGCTCAAAATAACACAAAAATTAATTGCAGCTTCAGCAGGGAAGCAACAAGGAATCTGTGGGTGTTTTCCTGTATCCATGAAGGAGGAAATCTTTGGATTGCACTGCCCTGGTGCCCTTCCCCTCCTTCCCTGGGCAGGGTCTGTTCCCTTCCACCAAATCCAGCAGCAGGATCAATGTATATCCCATTCCCAACCTATCTGTCTCCAAAGATTCCCAATGCCATATTTGCATCAACTGCAGGAGGAGGAGACAGAAGAGCAGAAGTTGGGATGTGTTTTCAAAAATACAAGGCAAGGTTTTCATAATAAAGTGCCCAAAATGAAGTCTCCCTCAGGATAAATTGTGAAAAATTTCATATTTCTTTTTAATGCAGCCAGGAGCTTCAAAAATGGCATTTTTCCCACTTAAAAAAAGGGGGGAATAGGGAAATAAAAAGCTTAAGCAGCACAAAATAAAAATCAGTGAAGTATTTGATTGTTCTCCTTCAACTTCTGAAGCCAGTGGAGTTTTGTTTGCACCCACCAGCTCTGAACTGGGCTCGGGAAGATTCCGTGTGGGGAGCAGTTATCCCTCAAAAGATCCCCTGCTGGTGGCTGCGAGCAGAACTGAGGAGAAAAACTGGCAAGAAAAATATTTGCAAATATTTTAATAGTTGCCAATTTTCCTGATATTATAGAGAGCGTGGCTGGAGCTGGAAATTTTCTTCAAGCCTTGGCTTTCACAAGCAGCAGTTGAATGGGAATCAGAGCCTTCCTTCAGATAAGTAAGAAAATCACAAGTCCCCAAAGTTGCAAGAATTTTTGCAAATGTGTTCCAGTGATGACAGAGATGAAGAAACAAAAGGCCAATCTTAAAAATAAATAAACAAACAGAAGAAAAAAAGCAAAAAAATTAGGTTGTGGGGTTAAGTAAAAGGATTTTTTTAGAAGTTATTGTTGGCAGCTTTTCCACTTCATTTTTTAATAGAATTGTTGGGTTTGTTTGCAGTCTGCACATAGGAACATTAAAAAAAAATAATAATAATCAGGCCAGAGAGACCTTGTCAGTGAAGAAGCTTTTCCACGAGAACCAGAAATAAGGGATTTACATTCTCTGGTTTCTTCTTCTGTATGCAAGGCTTGTCATGGGGCTGCCACAGTCAGTGGGGAGAGGGATTTCTCCAGAGGGACAACAGCAGCACCACTGGAAGGAGAAGGCTCTGCCTAAAGCTACTCCTTTCCTTCTCCCCGCTGACTGCAGGAGAAGCTGAAATCCCCTCTCGAATTCCCAACTTCCCAAATCCCAGCTGCAGGGATCACTCCTCGGCATCACCGGGCACAAAGTACGAGGATCGCAGTGTCCGATCTGGCCGTGAGAAGTCGCAGTTTAAATAACCAAAGGCACAGACACCGAGTTGGGATGGAGATGCACAATTAAACCGAAATAATCAATAGGGAGAAAAAGCTCCTAAATTCATTCTTCAGGCAATTTCCGCATACACAGCACCGTGCATAGCTGGGACAACTCCAATGGCAGATTTTAAATGTCTCTTCTTTATCAGCTCAAAAATAAAATCCAAAGAGGATAGGAATTTTCAAGACCCTGGTGACAGGAGCGCTCGGAGCGAGCCCTGCCAGCCCATCCCTGGCACAGGCACTCGCCGGGGGTGGGATGGAGCTGCGGGAATGTCGGGGGAGATGCCTGGAAGTCATCGCTCCTGGCTCACCTCCAGTCAGCCACTAAAGCATCAGTCCCAGTAAAGTTCACGCCATGAGCACCGAGATGTGAAGTGCAGTGGGGGAAAACCACGGGAAAATGTTACATCTGCAGGGAAGGAGTTTAATAAATGTTTAAGGAAACGACGGCTCTCAAGACCCTTGAAATGAAGGCTCTTCCCCGTGAAATGAAGATCTCGCTCGGATCGTGCCGCGGAGTTTGCCGTCCCCCAAACTCAGTTGTCTCAATGAATTTGTGGGGTCCTGGGTGATCTTGCCGTGTTTACCCACCCCGAACCGGAGCCACGCTGCCTTGTGAGTTCCTTGAATCCTTTCCAACCTCCTTTCCCCGCTCCTCGGCAGCGAACACAGAAAACATCTTTAGCAAGTGCCTTTATTTCCAATTCAATTTACGCTGATGACCCCATTCAAAATGCAAATGGAAGAGTCTTTCTGGAGACGCCTTTTGCGGCTTTTACCTCTTCCAGACGCATTTGTGTTCGGCTCCTCATTGTCAGGCAGGGCAGGGCATTTACGGGGACGCTAAAAGCGCGATGTGAACCCATGAGAGCGCATTGGGACAACCTGTGTGTCCCCAAGAGCTGTCACACGGAGCCACAGCCAGAGCTCTGCCATCCTACAGCTCATTTGTTAATTGTTCAGCCGGAGAGGGGCTTAGGAGCAGCAGCGTTCGTCTAAAAGTACCAAAATATTCATCCAAGCAGGGATGGATGGGGCTCGGAGCAGCCTGGGGTGGTGGAAGATGTCCCTGCCCATGGCAGGGGTTGGAATGGGATGAGTTTTAAAGTCTCTTCCAACCCAAATCAGTCTGGGATTCGTTAATTCGTGACAAGAAGGACATGGAGGGGCTGGAGTGTGTCCAGGGCAGGGAATGGAGCTGGGAAGGGACTGGAGAACTCCTGAGGGAGCTGGGAAAGGAGCTCAGGCTGGAGAAAAGGAGGCTCAGGGGGGACCTTATGGCTCTGCACAACTCCCTGACAGGAGGGGGCAGCCGGGGGGGGTCAGGCTCTGCTGGCAGGGAACAGGGACAGGAGGAGAGGGAACAGCCTCAGGCTGGGCCAGGGGAGGCTCAGGGTGGACAGCAGCAGGAATTTCCTCATGGAAAGAGCTCTCCAACCCTGGCACAGCTGCCCAGGGCAGTGGTGGAGTGCCCATCCCTGGAGGGATGTCCAAGCCCTGTGGATGTGGCACTTGGGGACACGGGGCAGTGGTGGCCTTGGCAGTGCTGGGGAATTGTTGGACTCAGTTTGAGAGGTTTTTCCACCCTCAGTGATTCGGGAATTCTGAATCAAGGAGTGCCCTTACACCAAGCTATGTGAATGAGACAGATTTGATTTCTGAATTCACTAAACCAATAAAAATCAGAAAATCCCCATCATTAGATTTTGCCTAAAAGGCACAAACATTGCATGTGACAATTCCCAAACCCTGGCTGGATTACACATCCCTACACCAAGCCCTTGTCCACCCTGATCTTATGGATACATCTCTGAGGCTTTAGGACTTCATGAGCTCCCCAGTTAGTAGAAGTTGAATTCAACACCTTTGACTAGTGTGCAAAAAATTAAGCAACACTTGGAGGAGTTGTATCTGATAGACCCAACAGAAAATTGCCAGCAGCCCAGGAATGTGCAATCAGCAATTAGGACTATTTAATACTCCCAGATAGAAAGAAAAAAAAAACCCCACACATGGAAAAGTGAGATTTATCAGGCAGTTAATTGCCAAGCATTTTAATTTAAGAGTTAGGAAACTGTAATTCTAATTATTACTGCATTATGCAGTCATACATTTTCATACTCATGTAATATAGGACCTTCGGAATGACATGACACATTTTAATTAAAACACAATTACTTATTGACGATTAGATCTGTTCAAACAGTGCCTCCCTTCCAGTGCCTTTCCTGTGTTCTTCACTGGTGAGTGGCACATCAGGAACAGGAGAAGCTCAGATGTGAAGTATCAGATTTTTTTGAGAGGTGTTAATTCCTTTTCTTTATAAGTTTATTTTTTTAAAGCTGTCTCTCTACATCTCTGGGATGACATAAAGAGCTATAAAATAATACAGATTTCTCCTTTAGTTAGGGTATGATTTGTGACTTTGTTCCTCTCTTTGCCAAAGAAAATTCACCCAATCTTTCATTGTCCATCACACTGAGCATATGAACCATCATAAACTTCCCATAGCTTCCAATATTTTTTTCCAAGTCAAGTTTTCCCTTCATCGACAGCTCCTAAAACAAGCCAAACTTTTAGTAGAGGGAAGCTTTGAACCAAAACAAAAGAGCCAGGTGGGTTTTGGAAAGACATTTCTTTGTAGGAATGTACACAAACCACACCTTGGTCATTTTTCCTAGTGAATTGTTCCGTCTCTCCAGGGAAAAACCTATTTTAAATTTTCTTCTTGAGCACATAAACCTCCAGATTTATCAACAAAACTAACTGAAACGATTTTTTTTAATATATCCAAACCAATATAACTATTTTTTTTAGTTGTAAACAGGAGAAAAAGGAGGAGACATCAGAGTTTTAATCAATTTGTCCCACTTAGTATGCTATAGAGCACTTAAAATAGCTTCAAGATGGAAAAATAAAACCTTACGGCCAGTTGACTCAAAATCCAACCCACAAGTGCAGGAGACCACTGTGATTCCCGAGGGAGCAGAAATCTCTCTTTAGTTGTCCCCTATTTTGTAAAAGCACTACCCAAAAGTTAATTTTGGTGGCAATCCCACACTCTTTCCCACTGAAATGCTCTGTTTTAGTTGTCAGCCGATGAAAGGAGCAAGAGAAACAGCAAATATTTCTTTCCCTACCTTTGGCATTGAGGATTCACCCCGACAACAGCAGCACTTCACACCTCATACTTGGGGTGTTTTACTCTATTTAAGGGCTTGTTGCCACAAATTAAAGCCGATTCTACTTCATACTCCTAATCAACTAAGGTAATGAGCAGGTTCTACCCTTCTGCTTAGAGAACAGTGCCTCAATTAGACTTTTCAGCAGTTTAAAAGCTTGGTTTTTTTTTGCTTTGTTCCATTGGTTTTTAATACGGTGACATCTCAGCCTGGCATGTCTGATATATTATCAATATTTCCCACCAGGTCACCTGCGAGAATTCCTGGTCTCTGTAATAACATTCCAAAGAAAACACACCTGAGGTTAAATATATTTATTTATTAATATATGCTTCGGAAGCTCCCAGTGGAATTCCATCCCACGCTTCACTATATTTTGCATAATGAGATTTTTTATTCCTTATATCATTTTTTTTGGTTCACACATACTCCTCTTTCACCTGGTCATTTGCCAGAGGTTTCAGTGTCCAGGCCCTGGAAAAACACCCAATAAAACCCTCCCACCTCCTCCGTGCCTTCATGAGTGGGAGTGATTGAACCTTCATCATAAATTCGAGGTTTAGTCTGTAGGGAAAACATTTATGGAGCTCCAGAGCTATTCTGGGGCAAACGACAGAACTGAACCTCCCAGTGACTCAGACTCTCAGCCAAACCTGCCCTAATTACAGAAGAGATAATTGTAATTTCTTGGGAGATGACAGCTGCGTTACAACACCCGAAATGCAACTTTCTGCAGTGGCTACAAATAATTCTGCTCCTGCTCTCCCAGAGAAAACCTGGGAAGCCACAGAACAGGTGCACAAGGGGAGCACAGACACATTCCAAAGGGATTTTCCTCCAGGATGATCCCAAGTTCATCATTACTGGCAACAAACACGCACAGGGAGCACTCTGGAAGTGTCTAAAGGCAGCAAGGAGAAAGGGAGTGGTTTACCAGGGTTATTTTGGCAAGAGGGAGGATGATAGAAACGTGGAAAGGGATGTTGACTCCCTTGAGAGCAGGGAGGCCCTGCAGAGAGACCTTGACAAATCAGAGAGATGAGAAATCGCCAACCATGTAAAGTCCAGCAAGGAAAAGCCCTCAACCCTGCACCC
Source organism: Vireo altiloquus (assembly GCA_013396875.1). Taxonomy (NCBI): domain Eukaryota; kingdom Metazoa; phylum Chordata; class Aves; order Passeriformes; family Vireonidae; genus Vireo; species Vireo altiloquus. The sequence continues at coordinate 388,696 of VZRF01010027.1, forward strand.
AGGATGGGACATCCCTGGGGTTATGGACAGACTGGGCAATGAGAGGCTGGAAAGCAGTGGCAGGGAAAGGAAGATGTGAATCCTGGTCTGTGGCTAGTTGGATGTGAGCCATTAGTGCCCTGGAGCCAGGGGGGACATCCCTGTCCTGGGGGATCAGGCCCAAGGAGGGATTGTCCTGCTCTGCTCTGCTTTTCTCTGGGGTGGCCTCACCTCGAGTGTTGGGGTAGCTTTGAGTGCCACAATACAAAAATGGCATTAAACTGTTAAAGAGTGTCCAAAGGAGCCATGAGGATGGGGAAGGGCCTTGAGGAGAAGCTGTTTGAGGAGCAGCTGAGGGCAATTGGGATGTTCAGCCAGGAGGAGACTGAGGGGAGAGCTCATTGCAGTTAGAACTTCTTGTGAGAGGAAGAGGAGGGGAAGAGGAGAGGAATACCCTGATCTCTGCTCCCTGTGACCAGTGACCCAAGGGAATGGCCTGGAGCTGTGCCAGGAGGAGTTCAGGTTGGATCTCAGGGAAAGGTTTTTACCCCAGAGGGTGCTGGGCACTGCCCAGGCTCCCCAGGGAATGGTCCCAGCCCCAAGGCTGCCAGAGCTCCAGGAGAGTTTGGGCACTGCTGCCAGGGATGGACAGGGTGGGATTTGGGGGGGTCTGTGCAGGGACAGGAGCTGGAATGGTTAATCCCTGTTGGTCCCTTCCAGCTCAGGACATTCTGTGTTCTCCAAGCTGGTGCCAAGGACTAGGACACAATCAGATGTCACAATCCAGCAGCTGCCACCAGCTCCCTGCAGCATCTCCTGGCTGGGACCCTTGGGAACATCACAAGGACATGAGGTGGGACATTCTTTGCCGGCTCATTTTAAATTGCTCTCATTAATCCCATAACCAGAGGGTGAGCATGTGGAATTTGGGGCAAGGGGAAAAAAAATAAATAAATAGAATGTGGAGAGAGGGAAGCTTATGGAATATATTCATTTTTGAGATTCACAAAGGGGGAGTGAGAGCTGTAGCCCAGCTGATTTCACCAGTGCAGCGATGCTTTATCAAGATGGTTTTGCATTCTCCATGTGCAGACAGCACCAAGGGATGATGTGTTTGCAGGGATTGCATTTCTTAAAGGAAGACAAAACCAATCAGCGATTAATATATAAAAGCCTGACACTCTGTATAGGGATAAAACAGAAATTACAGCTCCCACTATGCAAAACCTGTGGGGAAGCTCTTCAGTCTTCCCAGCATGAACAGGCTGGTGTTGAATATTCCCTAAAATCTGGCTTTACTTTTTTATTCCAAGCTCCTCTGAAAATGATGATGCAGGACATGCTCTTTCCCTGGTGTCTTTAATTTTAGTGTCTCTTCAGTCACTGATGCAGAACTTCCCCCTGCATTCAGAGAGCTGAACGAGTGGGTTGTGATCTTCAAGACTTCACTATATGAGTTCCAGCTCTCAGCCCTTTTCAGGAGGAAATCCTTCCTGTGGCAGTTTCGTGGGATACTGTTGGGACATTTCAGAGTTTTCAGGCAGTGAATTCAGTGCACCTGGAAAGAAATGGTCACACAAACATCCTGGAGAGCTAAGGCCTGATGGGAACACGTGCAAAGCCACTTTAGCCTACTGGAAATTTGATTTTAATTGATTTAGATTTCATGTGAGAAATGGGATGACTGAAAAATGGACTTTTGAATGCCCTAGAAGGCAAACAGTTGGGATAATTGGGATATGACATCACAGTTGTCTGGAAGGGATGCAATGTAATATTTTCTCTCCATTACACCATATCCTGCAATGGGAGAGTCAACAGCACCAGTCACTGCCAATGCTCCCCTGGAATTGGCTCCATACCTCAGGAATTTCCACCTAAACCATGTGGATTCAATATTCAGTAGAGACATGGAGAAGGGAGAAAGCAGAGATGATTATAATGGTTAAAATTTGAAAAATTCAAAAGCAAAATGTCCTCGTTACTGACTAGCTTTGGTTGAAAAGGAGAATTGTGTCCAAATAATCTCCTTGTGGGATGGGGAATGGGAACTCCACTCCCAGCTGATGGATAACTCTTGGGAATGTTTCACCTGAGGGCTTGGAGCAACCTGGTCTGGTGGACAATGCCTCTGCTCCTGGCTGAGGAGTTGGAACAAGGTGCTCCTCGAGGCCCCTTCCAAAAATTGGCAATTTTCAGATTTTTCACTCTGCAGCCATGGCTTTGAGTGAAATCCTTCCAGTGGTTAAAAATGGTCTCTAAGCAACAAGCACTGAAATGTTTCCAAATCTTTTTTGCTTGACCCAGGACTTGTGCTGAGTTAGATGAGTAAACACTGGCATGACGTGACATTCCTGTTATTTATGTTCCATCCAAATAAGTGGAAGATAACCTAGGCAAATTTCCATTATCTAATTATAAAAACCTCCTCATATTCCCATGAAACTAATTTTAATTTGATGAAAAACAGACAACTTGGAAATGGATTTCCTACGATTCAAGCGATAAGATTCTTTCTCAGCGTGTTCTCCATTTTCCAAAGACTCCAAAATTGGAGATCTCTATTAATAAACATTGCTGGTTGCTCATGCGGTGACTTTGTGTTGTTAGACACACACAAAAATAAAAAAATAAAAGGAGAAAGCTCCTCTGCTACCTTCCAGGGAAGGAGGAAGGAACCACACTGTGCTTTATTTTCCAGAGGGAGCTGCAGCAGGTGAAGCTCCTGCTCTGTTCAAAGCTGCTCTCACCATGAGAAGGTCACAGGTGTTTACAATGCCTGCAAGAATCCCATGGGAAATTGCTTTTGGAGAACAAACTCCACGGAAAGAGGTTGGAACTGGAAGATCTTAAGGTCCCTTCCAACCCAAACCATTCTGTGATTCCGTGGTTCTGTGAATTAAGGGAAGCTCTTCATAACCATGGCAAGCAGGGAATTGTATGCAGAAGAAACAAATTGTGCTTTGACACTTATTTCTTCTTCTTAAAGATCACAATCCTGCTTTTTCTTGCTCCAGGAAACTCCACAGCAGAAAGCATTGCATGAGTGCAGGTTACTGGCACCTCTCCTGAAGCTTCTCAACTTGTCCAATGTCCAAAATGACCAGAAAAAAGGAGCAGCAGGAGAAACTTCAGAAAAAAAACCTCAGAAACCTTTTTGCTGCAGCCCAGACCCAGGTTTGACCACTTTTCCTGAAAACTAAGCCACACAACCCCCCCAATTTCCTGCAAAATCTAAGAGGAAGATCAATTTAACTAATGATGTGGGGGTTCTGTGTCCCTGTGGACCTCACACATATTATTTATAGAATGCATTAATATTTCATTTTTCCCATCCCTAAACAGTCTTTGAGGGTGAGAGAAAAAAAAAGGAGATAGCTGGAGACAGGTAACATTTTAATTGAAATTAATGGGATTGGTTTGATTTCACCTCTGAGGATATAAAAATCATTCATTTTTTTGTCATGAAAAGGATCTTTGTGTCTCGCCAGTGCCCTGACAAGCACGACAAGCTGTAGATCACACTGAGAATCCACCTCCCACCTCTCACTAACCTGTGCCATGTAGACCATCACCCTCCAGCTCGTGAGAAACTAGCAAGGAAAAAACGCAGAGATCATGAAAGGTAGAGCTAAAACTCTGCTTTTCCTTGGTCTTTTTTTATGCTGGGCTTGGCCAGCAGGAGGAAAATCCATCCCTTGGTGTGCTGCTGCCCAGGCAGCTGTGCTGCTGTCCTTCCATCAGTGCTTGTCAGCAGCTTTAAGCCCTGCCCAGGAGCAGGCAGTGTGAGAAGCCTTCTGTGCTGCCTCTGAGCTCGACCTGGGCTGCTGAATGTGCCAAACTCATGTGCTGAGCAATTCCTGCTCTCCCAAGGCCTCTCTGGAGCGGCCTTGGAGCCTTTACAAGAGCTTTGCCAAATGGAGCCGAAGCGGCACCAAAACTGGCAGTGCCAGCCAGGGGCAGGAATCAGCTCTGTGAGCCCTCCTCTGAATCATTCTGTGCTGCCAAAGAAGGCACAGGAACCTCTTGGATTTCATTTATAGGATTAGTATTTATTTTTCCTACAGCGGTTTAGGATGAGATTGGGTTTCCTGAAGCACCTGGGTTGCTGGGGAGGACAAATCACCAAGATTTGGGCTTTGAGCTCCTCTTTGTGTTTGAAAAGCTGAGTAAATGCAGCTCATGCTCCTAAATCACTTTCATAAATCACATGAAATCTTCATGAACTTAATAGGGAATACAAACAGATCACCCTCCCGACTCCAAAATATCTCACAGCTCAGCCCAAATTTTCCTCCAAGAACCTTCTTTCTCCCTGTCCATTTTGGACTAATTTTCCTTTTTTCACACAAACACAGAATGAACTAGGTTGGAAAAGACCTTTGAGGTCATCAGGTCCAACCTGTCACCTAACACCTCCTCATCAAATCAAATTTCATTAAAATCTCCTTTATGAAGACTTTTTAGTGTACATTTTCCAATGACTGTCACAGTCCCAAAGGCCAGCAGAACCTTGGCTGGCTTGCACCGACATGAATTCAGTCCCATTGCAGAGGAAGGTCTTGAAATGATTTCTCTTCTGCTGTAATTTGCAAATTATAAATGGGAAAATGAAATACAACTCACAGGCAGAAGTGAGGAGGGAGTAAAATCCCACAGAAGCTGCAAGAGAAGAGAGGGACAAGTCAAATGTGGCACTGACTCCTTGGAAATAGAAAGGAGGAGTGCAAAATTTACCTAAAATTTCAATTTTTTCCCAGCAAACAACATTGAATATAAAAATGAATCCTATACGATTTTGTGTTAGATTTTTAATTTTTTTGGGGGAAATACAGAAACAGTTCAGGAATTGTCTGTGAATATCAGGCTTTCCTTTCCTCAGCGATCCTAACCTGATTTATCAGACTTGGGATCCAGAGCACACAGCACAGCTACTGAAATACCCTGGAAATACTGAAATACCCCAGAAAACACGAAAAAAATCCTACAAAAACCCTCAGCAGATGTTTTTGGGGTTTTCTTTTAATTTCAAGCCACAGACCAGGTTAGTCAAGTTCCTTTCAAGGAATTAATAGATAATAACAACAATTGCTTCTTCTGAGGAAAAGTGACCTATATTCCAGGTAAGGAAATATTCCTCCCAACGAGGGACAGACACTGGCATGAAATGCTCTGTTAATAGCTACACTTGTATTATTTTTTCATCTGGGTGCCCCAAGGATCTTCCTCCCCTATCCCCATGCCCAGTGCAGGGCCACCCTTTGTTACAACATTAAAATCTACTTAATATTTTTTTATCATTTCACATCACAGCCCCGGTAATTGCACCCTCAGGAGCAAGGCTCCTTCCTGCTTCTGCTTTTCAATATTATTGGCATCTCCCTCATTTGGGGACCTGGAATGATCTTTTTTGCATTTTCCCCGTGAAATGACAAACACGGCTGGTTGTGGCTCAAGCACTATTTGGAGCATGACCCCCTCGGCTCCTGGTGTTATCCAAATTAGATTTTGATCTTTGTCAATTAGGCTTTGCCACTGTGGACCTGCTGTGCCATTATCAGGAGAATCCCTGGCAGGGTTGGGAAGTCAGTGAACTTTGGAAGCCTTTCTCCACCTTCCAGGGATGCAGTTTTACAATTAGAGCTATTTAAAAATATAATAATCAGATAAAAAATTCTGTCCACAGCCCTGTTTCTGGCAAGACAGGACACGTTTGTCCTTAAACCAAGATTCACTCTCAGCACAGAGAGCTCTGCCTTCCCATGGCAAAAAAAAACCAAAAAATCCAACCAATCTTGGTTTCCACAAGAAATTTGGCTTTCCTTTTGCTCATTTTAATGTTCCTGGCTTTGTAATGTACCCTGCCACGGATTTGTCTGGGAGCCAGTTTTGCTTCTCGTGGGGGGGAAAAACTAGTGGCCAACTGAATAAAAAAGATGAAATCCAGGAAATCTTCTGTGGTTGTCACACAGCAGGGCTGCGATGCTGCTGCAGCCCAAGGGCTCTGTCAGCTGCTCGGGCTGGAGAATTTAAACTGGGCAGCTACTGGGGGAGGGCTGGGCCTGGCACAGCCCCTGGCCTGGCAGCAGCTCACCTCCCACCACACAGCGTGCCTCCAGAGCCACCCCAAACCCTCTCATGTGGGGAGGCTGCCTGCCAAAAAACTTCCTTTTCGTTCTCACATTTCCATTCTGGCTCAGCTGGCCAAGGTGCACCTGCAGGGTTTGGTACTGAGCTGCCCTGAGTGGGACACAGGAGCTGCTGTGGGGGCTGAGGGGGAGGAAGAACCTTCCCAGCGTGAAGAAATAGTGCTGCAAACCAGGATTTTCCAGCAGGAGAGGACATTTCATAGGGTTTATGGCCAAGAGTGGTCATCAGGTGTGGCCCTGTGCACCCCAAAGATTAAGGGATTTTGCTGAGTCACTATCTGTTTGAATTACAGCACCTACCAAAAATTAGTTATGAGTGAAACCTTCCCAGTTTAAAAAGTCTCTTATCAACCAAGGGTCTGGAGAGACAGGACACAGGGAATGGCTTCCCACTGCCAGAGGGCAGGGCTGGATGGGATATTGGGCAGGAATTGTTCCCTGGGAGGGTGGGCAGGCCCTGGCACAGGGTGCCCAGAGCAGCTGTGGCTGCCCCTGGATCCCTGGCAGTGCCCAAGGCCAGGCTGGACATTGGGGCTGGGAGCAGCCTGGCACAGTGGGAGGTGTCCCTGCCCAGGGGCTGGAAATGGATGAGCTTTAAAATCCCTTCCAACCCAACCCATTCCAGGATTCTGTGATAATTCTAAGGGGCCTCCAGCACATCCATCTCCAAGATCCAGGGGTTGCAGCTTTTGGTGCTCTCCCCTCTGCAGTGATTTGGGGGTTAACCCAACGTCAGCATTTCTCTTTTCCCACAACCAATTACTCCTTCCAAGCTGGATACAAACCTTCCCCCACGTTTTGCTGTTGAGTACATGAAGGAAGAGCAAAGCAGATGAACCCCACACGGCCACAGGAGCTCAGCTGCTCCCACAGTGACTTCTTTGGGAACGCTGGTGGAATTCAGCGACGGCAAAATGAGCCCTCCAGACATGGATGGGGTCGGTCCCTCGCTGCCCCCTTAGCAGACAGCTCCTCTGACCAGAATACACAAAATTTGAGAGAGGAGAGAGGACAGGAGAGTTTCTAATACCTGCCAGCAGGGAATTAAATGTGGGAAGAGCGCTGGGAGCCAGCCTTCCACAGAACACTCACACCCAGGGAGGCTCGGGATAAACAAGCAGATGAAACAGCTCCTTGGGAAAAAGGTTTCCACAAACTGCCTTGGATGGAAAAGGATCAATTTTAACAAGGCTGTTTATAGGGGAGGCTGCAGGGATGGTTTGCAATGGTTTGGGGCATTATCACCCCTTGTCACTCACGGTATTTTTTCAACCAAGCCGGTTTGGCCTCAATTGTTTTCTGTATTCTCCCTTCATTTTTCATCAGGCAAAACTTTTTAATTTTTCTGTGGGTACCGAGAGGAAGAAAATATTTTTTCACAGGCTATTTTTGATAATAAAACCAAATGATGCATTCTGAAAGATCTTCTGAAAGGTACAAATTTGGTATTTCTCAAAACCCACCCAAAAAGCAAAATAAAGCCAAATTTTGAAGAAACCTGGGTTTTAATTGATGAGTATTTTGGGGTTTGATCCAGCACAGTTTGACATTGAAAGGGTTTGGTCCAAGACCTTAAAATACACACTGATGATAATTTTTTACCTCTCAGCTTATTCAGCATATTCAAGAACATGAACTAAGCTCTCTTGACTACAAATTAGCTCAATAGAAAAAGCCAGGAGTAGATTTTTAGGATATTTTATTGTATAGCCTGCCTAAGACGTGAGGCACAGATTGTAAAGTTCATATATCATTTTGCAGGATTTATTTTTTCTTTCTTGCCAACTCAGCTCCAAAGCCCAGAGGTCAAATCCTACAGCTCTTGACATCCATAGCTTTGCCACTGACTTCACCGGTGGCATCATTTCAGGCATGAAGACAAAGCTCTTGGCTGAGGGTTTTTTCCTTGTGCTTTTAAAACCCTTCCCAAAAAATCCCTATAAAAATTATAAGGAGCATTTATAAAAATCACCCTCCCGACTCAAACCCCAACCCTCTCAAAAACTGCATCAAAGGAGATGAATGGAAGCATTTCCAGGCCTGGCTTTGTCGTGTCATGCTCAGAGTTTGCAGCAGGGTTTGGAATCACTGAGTGAACTCTTGCCACCACTGCTGCACTTCATATCCTTGAGAGGTTTTAGCTGCTGCTGAAGGGGTCAGACATCCAGAGCCATGGAGGTGAACAGTCCTTCTGGAAGATCATCCTGCTGCAAATTAATGTCTTGCCTTCCCAGCTCTCTGCAGCCCCCACAAGCCTTTTGTCCTCCTCAAATCCTCTTTATCCCCCTTGGAAGTGGCCACTGGGCTTTGTCCCCCAGGGCAATTCCCACCCAGCATCCCAGAATTTAGGGGGTGAATTTCCAGATGTAGCCACGGACAGATGAGAATGATAAGTGTAAAGCTGATTTTCTCACACACCTGCATAAATACTTGCCTGGGTAAGTCCAGGAGAAGACATCCAAGTCAACTTCCAGATATCCAAGTGGAACTTGTTAATGTGGAGGCCAAGATTTCTACCTTTCTCAACATAGTTTTGATTAATTTATATCAATAAATTTAATTAATGACTACAAAATGATCATTTTAGTAAAGGCAAAGTATTATAAATTTACTTAAATCCTGGGTATTTTTAATAAAATCTCTCATTACAGGGAGCTTATGCACACACATACAATCACACGCATATTTATATATTTTTATAGACATTATAAATATATATTTGTGTGCCTGTAAAAGCATATTCAGAGTGTTATTAATGTAGGACCACACTTAAACACAGAGTAAAGCTCCAATTCCAATGTTTTTTCCCTGCATTTTGTAAATAAACAGGGCTGGATCCATTTGTAGCTGTTTGAACTCAACCACAGCAAAACTAACTGAAGAAATGCAACATCACCAGGTAAAATAAAAATAAAAGGACCTAATCCTTTTGCCAATGACTTCAAAAGATTGGATATTTATGGCAACATCCTGATCCATGCTGGGCCATCCTGGTCCATTTGCCACTGACCAACGAAAGCAAGATTTTGCAGTGAGGAGCTGATCCTGCAAATGATTTGTGTGATCTACAGGAAAATCCTCCTCAGCAGAGAAAAAAAATTAGTGGACCTGGCTACAACTCAAATTCTGCTTAGTCTGCTCTGACAGCATAATCAAAGCTATGCTAGAAAGCATGGAATAATATACAAATATATATATATATTTTCTCAAATGACTCTAAAAACCCACAGGAAATTTTTTTTTTTACTTAAATGGGAAGGAGAAAATCTATATCTCGGAGAGTGAAAAACAAATTAAAGGTTCTTGAAGGGTGTTTCTTAACATTTACCAGTGTTTTTCCCCATGGAAAAGATGAAAAATTAGCTTGAACCCTAGAGCTTTTGGTCTTTTGTAATATTTTCCTTTTTTTTTCCCCTCCACAATGAATATAGATTTTTTTAAAATCCTATATGCAGCGATGTCACATATTTAGATTTGAAATCTTTCTCATTGTTATATGAGACAGTTTTAAATTAAAAATGCACTTGGGACTTACCTGTGCAAGGAGGATGGAGGAGCACACAAGCATCAGCAAACACATGAATCTGAGTTATTTTTGGAGTGTGGTTTTGGAGTCCATAACAAAATAATCCTGACATCAAGAGAAATATTCTGCTGTCAGGCTTCTCATGCTAAGATAAGGATCTTTGCTGTCTGCTCCGATTTGGCTCCATCCAGGAAAACATCAGCTGTCATTAAGGAGAGTTTTGCCTTCTCCCATCTGGGTCTCATCACATTGCCTGGAAGAGGAAATAAACCTCCAGCAGCTCTCTGGGCAGGGGGACAACCATATTTTTATTTATCCATATCAGCAAAATCACTTCTGAAGTGTAATCTTAAGGTTAAAATCATGAACAGGGGTTCAAAAATCTGAGGGTTTTTTTTTTTTTGGCCTAAATTAATCTCTAAACCACTCAATTTTCTGCTGGTAAAACAGGGATGGTGTTGTTTCCTCCCTCTCCCATTCCTTCACTTCACTCCTTGTTCAAATGTAAAAATCCTGAGGAAGAACCTCCTCAATCTTTATGTTAAGACTCATTTGAAGCCTAGAAATACGAGGCAAATAATATTAATAAGATTGATTTATGAATCACTTTATTAAAAAAAATAGACTGGTTAAAACAATTTAAATTTTCAAGCTGCAATTGCTAAATTAGCTAAAAAGAACAAAATTATTACTGAGATAATCCCTATTTGTTTTTTCACATACCTGTTTCAAATCCATATTTTAATGAGAATTCCTCTTAGAGGTTTCCTTCACAGGGATATTTGTGAAAAATGAAGACCAAAAAAGGTCTGCTCCATTCCTAGCAGTGTCCAAGGCCAGGTTGGAGGGGGCTTGGAGCAGCCTGGGACAGTGGAAGGTGTGGAAGGGGTGGAATGGGATGGTTTTTAAGGCCCCTTCCAACCCAAATCAGGATTCTGAGATTGATGCCAGGATTTGGCACAGCTCACCTTGGTCTCCAGGAGCACATCACTGCAGTTGGAATGACAGAGGAGACAGAAAGTACTTTGGGAATATTTGGCAGTGGTGAAAGAGATGCAAGATGAGACCTGGATGGAAATAAAGCAGAGCTGCTCCACTTTTCCATGCATTATTAAAATCGAGATTTTAAAAATTCAGACTTTATTTTTACCTTTAAAAAATGCAACAGATGTGTGTGATGACAAAGCTGGTGCCTGCTCTGCCTCGTGGAAGCCAATTTATGGCTGTGGGCAGCAGATTCCAGAGGAGAGCACGGAGGAACGGCTGCGAGTATCTGTCATGTGTTAATTGGGGCAATCGGTGCTGAGCCAAGTTTTATATCCTTGCTCCACTTTGAGAGGTTTTTACACTTACTGAATCCATTAAAACCCAGGAAATGTTGTGGGGATTGTCCCTTGAATGCTGCACACAGGAATCTCACTCGTGGGGCCTACGGGGAGAGCTGATTTAGTTTTGCTATTTGGCCATAGGAGGACAAGGGGCAAAACAAGGGATAAAAGTGCAAATCAGAGCTGGTGCAAACCACAAGCCACTCAGCAATAAACCTTAATTTGATTGCAAAAAGCAATTTATAAGAGAGTTCTCTTGAACATCTCTGGTTCCTCTAATCAAATCCAGGCGTGGATTGGTAAATTCTGTATGTGCAGCATCAGAAACATGGCGTGTCCAACACCAGGTTGGAGAGACCTGGTCTAGTGGAAAGTTCCCTGCCTGTGATAGGAGGGTTTTAAGGTCCCACCTGATCCAAACCAGTCTGGGGTTCCATTATTCCATGATTATGTGCTTTCCTGAGCTGCCATGGTGAATTCTGGAGCCCTCACTCTGGCAAAATCCCATTTTAAATCCAGCCCGTGTTGTGCCTCAAGACCACAGGTCAGATCCCAAGGAAAAAAGTGATCTTGGTGAAATGCCTTGGATAAACAGAGGGATTGTCCTGGGAGCACCAACAGAGAATGAAATGCTGCTGTGGTTACAGCAGGGATGACCACATCCACTTTGTTTTCCTCCTGGGAAGCATCCGATCAGCTCCAATGGGTTCCTGCACATCTGCAGTGGGTGTAGAAAGCCTCCCTCTCCTGCCCAAGACCTTTCCCACGTGGGCTGGCACTGCAAAGGGCAGTGAAGAGCTGCCACCACCACCCACTGCTCCCACAGCACCTCTGGGTACCTCCCACAGTCACAGCCAAGGTGTCCTGCAGCAGCTGGAGAGGTTTCTTCTCCGCTTTTTCACCCCCAGGTATCCAAAATGATCATGTAATTCCCAACTGGAGCTGTTTGGGATATTTCAAGGAAGCTGGAAATGAGGGTGGAGGCAGGACCTTCTCCCTGGGTGCTGCAGGATGCAAGAAGCAGAGAGGAACCTTCGGGCTCTTCCTGGCTGGAAAAACAAGAAGCAGCAACTAGGAGAAGGTCAAACCTTGGCATTCTCCACCCACCCCCAAGGGTCACCCAGAAGGGTGGGGTCAGTTGTGGCACAAACCACCAGGAAGGAAAGAAGTGACCACAGTGACTTATCACTGCACAGTTCTAGGATAAATTCAGTTGTTAAAGCTGTGGCCTAAATAAACCCCATCCTTTGCTCCCTCCCTTGTTCTCAGGACAGTATGAATCATGCAACATTTTCACCTCTGGGCAGGAATCCTGGAGCTTTTTCCCAGAAAACAAAATTCCCACTACAACATTTCTGTATATCTGCAAGCTGGGTCCTGAAAGACCTGCAGGTGAAATGGTCTGAGTAAGCAGAGAAAACAAAAACAAACAAAATCAGCACATGATCAAAAATTGTTTGTCACGTGGTTACTTAATTCTTATATCAAAATTGGGCCAGGTTGTCCAATTAGCTCCACCAAAACTGTTGAGACCTCTGACAGGATTTGAATGAGCATAAATTTTAAAATAAGCAGGGCTGAAGACACAAATCAGGACAGTGCTATGCTATGGAAATTTCATATATCTGAATATATCTGAAATCTCATCTATCTGTGAATAAGTCAGAAATACATTCACACACAGAAAGCCACAATTAAGATTTGACACACCAGCCTTATTTCAGGAGATTTAAAATGTAACAGCAACAAAGAACATGTTTTCTGCAAGAAAAATGTGAATCAGCAGCTTGATCTGTTCCCCGTTTTCACAAGCAAACTCCTGTCTATTATGATCTTGTTTTTCTCAGCCATAAACACAGTGTGAAAAAAAAAAAGAGAAATTTATGTTGAATATGGTTATAGTTATTATTTCCCTTCTGGGGATTTATTAAGCATGTGTTAGGAGTTTAGGTATAAAATGAAATTGTTTTTTCACTACATGGATGTCTTCTGTGACTATCTGTAAAATTTCATTAAGGTGTTAGACTTGATATTGCAGATCAAAGTAATCCCAAGAGATTAAGGAGACCCTGCTAATTGACTAAGGTCATGTACTGCACTTCCCACTGGCACTTTGGCCTACATTGACAACAGAGGAGCAGCCCCATCTCCAAGGACCATTCTATAAAAATACCATTTTCTTTATCTCTAGTCCAGTTTTCACACCGCTCCAATAACAAGGGATTTCATAAATCCAGGTGGACTGATTAGAGTTTTGAGTATGTAACTTTCTGAGTAAAAAATATACATGATACTTTTGAACAATTTTGACATTTTATCTTACCCTTTAAAACTCCCGGGAGCGGATTGCACGTTAGGTGTTTAAGAATAAAAAGTGTCAGCACATATAGCGAGTTCCATCATTCAAACTTGGCACTAAAGAGGATATTGAAAGCCTTGCTGCAGACCATTAAAACCAGCTAATTTACAGCCAAAGACATTGTTGCTTGAAGTGCCAATTTGGTCAATAATTAAGGTTTGGAATGTACATCCAGCTCTGACAAGAAAAAATTCCTAAAGAGCTTTCCCTGTTGATCCAAATATACAATATATTACTCTCAATTGGACGGTGGCTCTCGGTTCCGTGTTGTGATATTATTGAAAATTATGGATTATCCAGAGGTGTGGTGAGGAGTTATTGCTGCTGTCAGCCAGATTTGTGAACCCAGTGCTGAGATATCTGCTCCCCCCTGCATCCTATACCTGGAAAAGTGAAGGCTGGAAAAGTTGGAGGGAATTCACCAAAGAACTTTGGGAAATACGACTCTTTTCTGTCCTCATCATGGGAGAAGTAAGAAACTCAAAGCCAATTGACCAGTTTAGGGACAAGATTTACAGGGAAATAAACAGGAGAACTGGGATTGTGCAGCCCTTTAATTTAGCAGAGTATGGATAAGGAGCACTGACAACAGCAAGCTGAGTGAGAAAGATGCAAATCAGAACTCACCTGCCATTATCTAACTGATCAAGTTATACACGAAAAGATTTTGCCACTTTTCTTTCACTAAAAGTTTAAAAATCAAGTCATTTGTTGGTTTTTTTTTATTTCCCTTAATATTGTGCTATTACAAAAAGCTTGGGTTGGTTTTTTTTTTTTTTAGATTTCATTCACTGATTACTTTTCCTCAAGTTTATCCAAGTTCTTCCTGAAGGGAAGACTCAAACTTGAAGCAAAGTCATAAGCAATGGGTTTACTGGGTACATTTCAGCGACATTAATGGATGTAACAACCACCCTTCCATTCACCAGATGAAATCCCCATCTAAGCAGAAGGATAGTGGGAGGCTTATGACATCCATAAAATGGGTGTCGTTTGCATGGAGATGAATTTCAGCCCTTAGAAGCCAACGGAATCACATTTTCCATTATGTTCAGCCAGCAGAACGGATTTCATTAATCAGCCTTTCATCAAGGGCTCAGTCCTACCACATTACTCACACTAAGTAATACCTGAGATGCAAATAGGTCCACTAAAGCAAAGGAGGCATCTGGAGAAGTTGTGTCATTCTCTGAGTAAAGGTGCTTTAATGGACTTTGAGAAATCCCTCGTTCCACAAGTGAAATCCTCGCACCCTTCCAGCTCTTCAGAAAGGTCCTGACTAAATAAGTCATTCAGCAGGAGTATTTAATCCCTCAGACGCTGGAGAACTGTGGCAAAAGTTAAACTGTTGAAGAGTGTGCCTGAAGAAAATAGGTAAAATTTAGCTTTTACTGCTTTTTCAGCTCAAATAGAAAGTGCAGAATTCCTCTGCATTCAGCAATTAAGGTTGAACTCTTTATGCCACCATTTTGAGTAAGATACAGGAGGCCTTAAGTCCTAGGAATATGGAGAGACTTGGTATGGATGAGGCTTTATTATCCTTGATTCACTGGAATTCAGAGTGCTGCCAGCATTTTTAATGTTCCCTATACTTAACCATCCTATTTGATGGGGTGGCTGAGTTTATCCATAAGGGATTCCTGCCCTTACACTGAATGTTTGTTTTCTATCTTAATATTTTCCTGAATTGGTTGGATGTTGTATTTTCCTTTCTTTATATCCCAAGCAGAACCATAAAATTTGAATGATCAAAAGGACTAAACAAAGCAGGAGAAATCCCAGCTTTTATATTTGCATGGCGTTGCCATTTGGTAAATCCAATGAAGATTCTTGATCTTCCTTTTGCCAAATGGAAACAAAAACTAAAAATATTTATTATCCCTAATAAGTTGAGCACTTGTGTAGTATTCCCTGTGAAATGTCTAATAGATGTTAGATGATATTTGTGCCCTTTTTTGTAGATTTTGTTTGTTTTATCACAATCATGAAAGACTCTGGGTTAAAACGTGGGAAAAGAATGATATATTTGTTAATTGTTGCCGTTCTTGCTATGATCTTTGGCAACACCTGCTGGTGGTACTCTGCAGTGCTGGAGCCACTCTACATATATGCCTCCAACATATAGACCTTCAACTGACCACAAAATCCCTGTCCACCTGCAAAGAGCACAGATGTGGCCAGTGGGCTTAAAAATATCAGCCCAAGTTCATGAAAACACTTGCAAAAGGTTTTAAGGCTCAAACACTCTCCTATTAAAATGTGCCTGGTTTGGTTTGCCAATCCAGCTGCTGTGATTTATAAAAGTTGCGATTTTATGGCAACTTAATCCAAAGAGAATTTTGTGCAGAACATCTCCCACCCACTCTCTAGTAACGAGATATTTTGAGCAGAGAGATAAATAACATTTAGGCGTCTAATAAAAACTGCTGGGGTTGGGGTGTTTTTTTTGTCTCAAATCCTCTTTTTTACATAGTACAGCAGCAAAGCCCCGCATTGTAGGTGAAAAATCTGTAAATTTGCAGTAACTGAAAAATAACAGAAGGCGCAGCAGCATTCTTTATGTTAGTCTATATTGATCGGCTCTAATGAGCACCAGTGGAGCTGTAGCTAATGGTGGTATGTCTGGTGTTAAGGGCAAATGTGGGAGAAGATTATCAACCCAAGGGGTTTAACAGTTGCTGGACTGCCCTCAGCCCTCAGGGCAATGATGCACTTGAGAGGTCACTGTATCAAATGAGGGAAAAGATTCAGCTCGCGCTGCTGGAAGAAATGCAGCAGGAGCTGTGCTTTAGCCCATACTGCCGGCATCAATAAAACAGTTCCTCTCTGCCAGCTCTTTCTTCCCCTCTCCTTTCCCATCACCTACCTAGCATTGCATTGCTAATTAAGAGCCCTAACGCAGGGATCTGGGAAGGGATGGCACCGAAGAGCTCCGAGTTGGGTTGGAGCGCTCACCTCGGCGCCGTCCGCGAGGAGGACGCGTTACGGGGCAGGAGGCTTTTACACCTGACTCCTGTTTGTTACCTGGGGGGGTTACGCTGCCATTTGATGGGAATTTGCTTGATATTCCATTCAGTGTGTTCCTGCCACCCCCTTCTGAGATCTGAGAGGGCCCAGATGAGTGACCACCAGAGCAGAGAAGGCCACCGGGCTTCAAGGGGAAGATAACTGGCAGATCCGAGAGAACGCTCGCAGTAAAATGTTTGTGCAGAAAGGAAGCTACAGGTATTCGAAAAGATAAGACTGAGCAGAGAAATGCCTTGAGGTGGATGGCATGTTGCACATTCCATGCTTTAATAGCCTAATGGAATAATTTTAACTGTGTGAGGCTCTGAAACACACCAAGAAGCTCTGCTGAGAACGGAGCACTGAGATTTCAAATATTTGTCACAATAAACAGCAACATATATTAAAAAAAAAAAAAACAGAAATAGAATATTTTATTTAATGTTGGAAATAAGCAAATTAAATACTACCTTAGCTCCGTTTTGCCATGACACCCTGTGGTTATGGCAAATTATTTATTAGGTCTTTAAAAATTCTAAGACATGGATTCCTCTTGTTCCTTAGAGACCAGTGATGGGTCAGATTATTAAAAAAATCTTCATACTTCTAATTTTTTGCAGTGTTAACAAGGAGTACCCTGAATGTTGCATTCTTTGTTCCAGTCGGAGATTTTCCAATTGGTTTTGCCTGAGCGAGAGGGATGCGAGTCAGGAGTTGGTCAAAGAGGAACATTTCCTACCACTGTCAGCAAAAACCAGAGAAGGTTTCAGGCTGTTGTCGGGCTGCTGACACGAAAACACCTGAAACAAGCGGAGCAGGCACTAAAGCTGGCATGCACACTCAGTGGGAGCAACGGGGGCTGGAGACGAGGAGAAACATTTCCCGCGAAGATTCCGGAGTTGACACTTCCGACGCTCGCTGCCTGATGGGCTCCAGCTCGGGGGTTTGATGTCTGCAGCTCCCACCACTGTCCATTAGACAGGCACCAGGGATGCTGCAGCCACAAGTGACACTAATGTGCTCCTCTGCTGACACCGAGGAACCCGCAGGAAAATGTGTTCATCGCCTGGCTGCCGCACGGGTAAAAAGGGAACCAGTCTGGCAAAACGGACCCAGGCAGTTTGCAGCCCCAACGCTTCATCTGTCCCCATTCTCATGCCTGCTGAATGCTGAAATTTCTGAGCATCCTGAGAAAAAAAAAATAACCCATGTTATTTTTAAAGTGTGTCCTGAAAAGCATTTGTGTGTTTCCTGCTGTAGCTTGAATTCCAATTGGTTTAGGTAAGGCCAAGCTGCATCTTCACAACGTGAGCCTCTGAGCAGACTGTGGCAAATTCACGACATTTATTTTCTACAGCTTGAGTTCATAAGTAGCTTGAGTGGACTTGCTAATTTACACAATTATTTCTATTTCCTCCAGTCATAAATGCTCAGTTGCCAGGAGATGTGAAGGAGGAGCAGAAGACAACCATTTTCATTCATGAACTTTTGTAGTACTCTAAAACTCTTCTGTACCCTTTTTTATTTTACTTTTGGACATATTTGAGTTGAGAAGGTCATAGATTACCTTTCAGATGCCTTAGCTCTTCTAATGACAGAGGTAACAATCAAATTCCTGACTCTGTATATATATATATTTTTTTGAAAAATATCTTTATGCACCTAATGGAAAGAATCTGGTGAAATTATTATGAGAAAGGATAACTTCTGTGACTATCAGAAGAAGAGCTCTTCTGTGATGACTTTTTTCTTAAGGAGACTATATTTTTTTAATGCATCATTTAATTTATTTCATACCTGTTGTTCCACTTGCTGCAGCTTTGGACAGATGAGCGTTTGGGATTTGAAGGAGTGTGGTGGAAATGCACATCACAGCACTGGCAGGACAGTGAGTCCATACCTGGGACCTTGTCATATTTACCCAGCTCATGGATCTTCAAGCCAAAACCTAATTAGTCCAAAATTCCCCAACCAAAGTCCCTCAGAGTTTAATGATATAAGAATCCAGCTGAGGAACCTATCTGGGATTTTTTAATAGTTGGTATTGACCAGTCATTTTGAACTGTTTGCTTTGAAAAGGACATGTTATTTATTTTTTCTGTCCATTTAAATATCAAAAAGAAAAGATCTTGCTCTAGCTCCAAATAATAATCCATACGATGAATAACCACTCGGTGGCATAAAAAATTTCCTCATTTAAACGAAGAAATATTTTCAGCTCTTGAGATTAAGTAGCCACAAAATCTACCCCCAGACCCATCAGTCTCAAAAAATCCTACGGAGTCATTATAACATCAGAAGCAAATAAAATTTTGCCTGTGTATTTTTTCCATATGCATTTCTTGAATGAAGTGCAGTTGTTTCAGGGGTTCATAAGAAACCCACAACATTTTCTTTGCTCTGGAGAATCCTGGCCTTCACCCCTTAAACACCACTAAATCCCATAAGTGATCCCAAGATGATGTTGTTTAGCACAGTAATATTATTTTCAATGGAGCAGCAAGTAGGAGCACTTGGAAATGGATGAGCACAAGCACTTGGAAATGCAGGAGTCCCACCAGGCTGGAAGAGGAACCCAAAACTTGTGAATTTTACAGGAAAAAGGAGAAGGAAACAAAGAGAGGAAAAAAGTTCCAATCCCCCAAATTTTTCTAATTTTAAGGCACTTTAGAAATTAATCTGCATTATCATAAAAGCTGTTTATAGCTACCAAGCACATGGAAATCTTCAGGAAAATGTCCCTTTCCTACTTACTCATTGACCTTCTCTTGGATAGCACTGGCTCTGCTCCTTGAATCCTGACATCTTCTGGGGGAATCCAGCTGCAAGGATTCCCTTTCCTCAAGGAAATTCACCCACAGTCCAGATCACCCTCAAAGAGGAGAAGGTTTCCTGGTCCTGACTGTCCTGTTGGATCTTGCTGGTGGTTTAAAACAGGTAAAGTGCCAATTAAACTGTTCAAACTCAAACCAGCACCAATGGCCTCGGCTTAGCAGCCAAAATGTTTTATCACTTACCTCCAGAGGATCTTGGCTGAACTTCCAGCCTGTTCACAAAACTATCTGTGACATCTTTGGATGATGGAAATCTCTGAACCTTAAAAAGCTCTGACAAGTCAACTGAAGAATATTTAATAACAACATTCTTTGCTATTTGAGTGAAATAGCCAAAAAATGCCAAATTTCTCAGTGGAATATAAGCCAAACAACCTTTTTCCACTCATGGCTTCATGTGGATTGACTCTCTTTCATTTCAATTCTTTGCATTTCTGTGGCCCAAACCAAAATAAAAAGAATCTTCATCCTGTGGTATTTCCTAAGTTCCCACTCCTATATTTATAGGAATTCAGCAAGGTGATGGTTTCAGGCCAGATCTGCAGTGGGTCTCAACCCACTTCACTAAATTATTTGAGGTAAATCTCAGTCATCTTATCTAAACAACGCTCCTTAATTTTTGGAGATAAATATGATCCCACAGTAGCAGGGATGGAATCTGCCCTTCACGTTCATTGTGTGACCAGACCATTTGGCAGAGGATGAGATATTCCTGTTTTCAGGAGCTCTGTCCATTCTCACTCCTCATAGCCAAAAGGAAAATGTTTGTGCATCTATTAAAGCTCAGCGTGAAGACCTCTGGTAACATCTGTTAAATGAAATTATTACCACTGGCTCCCTCCATTAGTTTTGACCAAAAATTTTCTGTCTTCAAGACTTGTTCCTGAATTTTTCCTTCCAAACTGTTTCATATGGGGTTTTTTTGGTTGGTTGGTTTTGGGAAGGGGGGGTGGTTTGGAGGGTTTATTTTTGGTGAACCATCTCTAGAGTGCTTTACTCTCCATCCACATCAACCTCATTTCTGCTTTTCCCTTCTCCTTTTGTCCTCTGCCACCAGCTTCTCAATGAATATCCCTCCAGCGACAATTTACCTGCATTTCTTGCAGGTTTTTTAATATCCTCAAAGCTCTGAAGGCTCCATTCTTAAGCCCACTGCTACTTGGTTTGGTCACTGAGCTACTGAGTTCAATCATCTTTAATTTACCTTTTTTAAAACTTATTTCAGAGAAAGAGTAGACTCGAAAATATGTCCTTAAAAAAAGTCTCACAACATTGACGCATGGACTTGATGCCTCCCCAGAATATATTCCTGTTCCCATGTATGGAAATGCTGCCTAAAATTGAAGAGTGATTTTTCATGTTTAAAGAATTATCAAGAGCAGTGTCACTAATAGTACCTTGACACAGAAAATAGCAACATCTAATTCGATATGGTGCAAACTTCGTTGATTGGAAAACAAAGAAATGTAATTTCCCTCCCTGATCATATAAAATCATTAGAAATAAAAGCAGAGCAAGGAGACAAAAATCAAGTGCTGAATCATGAAAAGAGTCAGCAGATCAAGGTCTTTCTTCTAAAAAATCTTTAGCAGGGAAAAGAAGAAAGAGTGGATATTATTTCCAATTATTTCTCAAATTGGAACAGAGAAAGGAAAATAAAAAATACACACACACACACACACAAAAAAATAAAAAATCCCTGACTTGGTACTTCAGGAGTTTGTAGCTGGAAGGAAAGTCCTTGCTTATATTGAAGTAAAGTTCTGAAAATAAGCAAAGAACAGATTTATTGATTTTTGGTGAAGTCTGGGTGTAAAAAAGAGAAAGAATAAAGAAGTGCTCTTTGCCCGCTATGTCCAAATGACATCCCCAGTGGCCTTCTTAATGGTGGGGGAGGGGAGGGGGCAGGTGCCTACCCCGGCACACGGCCACAACTGCCCTTAGGCAAGGGCTAATGGTATTGGCTGAGCCTGCTCTAAGCCTCTCTTTTCTAATAGCCAACTTTCTCTGTGCGAGAAGACAGACAGATATTGATTGGTCCAAATGCCCTTGAGTTGACAACATCTGAAATGAAAATCCACAAGGCTAGCACAAACTTTCTGCAAGTTCAATTCCTTGGAATCTGATTAGGAGGAGGCTGGCCGGCGCCGGCGTGTTCATGGAAAAGGTCTCCCTTTGTCGCTGCCTCTGTGCAATTAGCACGAGTGGTAATTTTTGGGGGGACAGGCTGAGGATGACGAGGGTTTGAGGAAGGACACAAAGCCAGCCCAGCCCGTGGTGAAGTTTAGCGGCAGAGTCACAAAGACCCGGGTGGAGTTTCCCAGCTCTGAGCATTAATTAGGTATAGATTAATAAAATATTCATTCTCTTTTGGTCTGCTGCTACGAGGGGTGCTCTCAGAAGTTGTGGATAAAGCGACAGAATTTAAAGAGTTCACCTTTCAGGGAAGTTACTTCATCCAGACTAAAAGTTCTAACTCCCAGCAAGTCCAGGTTTATTTTCTAACGACTTTGTTTTCCAGAATTAAAATACTGGAGTTACAGTTTGCAAATGTTAAGGGTGAGGAATGCAGAAGGCTGGAGGAGTTTATTCATACCTTATTAAGCATTCTTTTTTTATTCTACAAATTCCTCCTAGATCAATACATTGACTACTGTATAAAGCTTAAATAAAGCATTATTAAAGTGGAAGCAGTGTTCCTGTCCTACTGGGTTATTTAGAGGCATAAAAGATACACTCGTAAGAATCAGGATCATGCCAGGTAAAGTACAGCTGGAATACACATTAAATTTATTCAGTCATTGATTTGTAATGTTGATCCTCCATGGCTTCATGTTTCTTTTCTCATTAATCTTAGTTAACCCTCTCAAAACAATGCCAACGTTGGCGTTTGATGTATTGAAGATCCAACCTGCAGAGGATGCTGCTTTCTGGGCTGTGATCCCTGCCATCAGTGGGGATAAAGCCACAGAACCAGAGAATCTTCTTTGCTTGATTTTGTGTTAAATATGAAAAAGAGAAGGTTTTTTTTTTTCTCAGAGGAAGAAGCAGACAAAGAAAGAAGATGCACAGTTCCAACCCCACAGTTGGAATGAGGTGATCTTTAAGGTCTTTTCCAGCCCCAGCCACTGTAAGATTCTGTGCTGACCTAAGATAGGGAATGTGAATGTTTTGGCTGCAGAGAATTGATAGATCTGCTGGAGGTCTCCTGTGGGGCAAGGAACAAACTGCTGTGGTGTTTTCACTAACAAACACTCAGCTCCAGGAGAAAGTCACTGAAGAGGAAGGCAGAGCACTGCAAACAATCCTATTTTAGAAATTAAGATCTCCACCTATAAATCCAGCAACTATTTTAATCGGAGACTCTGCTTACCAAGGCATTTCCATCTTCTGCCTGCCCCTCCCTCCCTCCCCTCCTGATAAAGGTGTTTTTGTAGAGAAGCTGGCTGAAGAGGAGAGGCAGGAGAGGTCATTTTTGGAGAAACCAGCAGCAAATACACAAAAGTGTGCAGAGACTCGGGAGCCTGGGGCACTTGGCATCCTGGAGGTGATGCCTGTCAATAAAGCTCTGTCTATTCCTCTGTGCCATGAACTGGGCTTAATCCACCATTCCTCTGGGCTCCATCCTGGCAGTGCAGGACCTGCACCCTGATGGCTACCAGCCACTTCTGAAAGTTTTGCCCAATCTCCTTTTGGTAAATATGGATAACAACATATTTTTTTATTCTATGTCATGACAGAGGTGTCAAATATCAGCTGTTCAGGCTAAATGGCCAACTCCTATCCCATCTCTTGCTGTAAACCATAAGTGGATAGTAGTCCTTCCTCAGGATGCCAGTGGTTTTCTTATGGAACAGCTCCATGGACTTGGACTTCAGCATCCAGCTTGCTTTAAAATCCATCTATATTTTAATTATCAGGTCCACACATCACCATCTGACTTTTCAACAAGCTGAGAATCCCAACGATTCATTATCAATACAGGCCAAAAACAAACAAACAAATAAATAAATAAATAGATCCCAAGCTACAATTTTCCCTGTAATTATTTACGGCCTGCAGGAGATCAAGACTGGGATGAGGAATGGCCACCCCCCTTTCATATCCATAGGAGTTACATCCAGCATCAAGGGGGAAATGATTTAGCTGAAGACAGACTCTGGAGCAAACATCAGCAGCAAATGTGAGTCTTGTTTGTGGTAAATCCATCCCTTGAAACTATTTCTTCCTCCAGCACCAAACAGTCTTTCTAATCTTTTGTCTTTTCAAATAGCTGTGATAATATTAAAACCATGCTTCACGGCAAACAGCATTTCTGGGATTTTCCTAAGAGATGTGGCTTTGGATAAGAAAGTGCAATTGAGTTAAAGCAGTAGGAGAGCCTGGAGTCAGTGGGGTTTGTTGTGATCTGCTGACCACTTCCCAGTAGGCATCTCCGCAGTCGCTGAGAATTACTAAACACCATTTCAAGGCATATAGGTAATTCAGTCAACCAAAAAACCAAACAAAATAAACCCAGCATAAAATACATTTTAAAAAACCCTACTGGCATGTGAAAAGCAGGAATCCATCGAGCTTGCTTTGAATCATTCCCGGTGTACTTAGCTAAGGAAAAATCAGGTGGATGAAATTTCTCAGTGTGCACAAAGATTGTAAAATAGATATTTCTGCTAGCACTGAAATGTTTCTGAGACAGAGAAATGACAAAGCTGGCTTTTTTTTTGTCTCAATGCTTAGAAAGTATCACACCTTTCAGGCAAATATGTCACAACAATTAAGGTAGTAAATAAGAATGAACTATTTGATAGCAATATTCAAAAAAATTACGACTGAAGAACGTCCTTGCTGTTGGATAGAAGTGTGGCACGTTTACCCTGCACCAAGCCTGGCTCTCTGTAGCCTGGCCAGGATTTCTGCCATATTTTCCCACAATTTTTCACGAGGAATTGAAGCTCATAACAGCCAGGACAAATAGCTGAGGAGCTCTCAGTACAGCTGCCCCAATGCTCAGCCTTCTCACTCAGAGCCACTGATATATCATCCAAAAAAAAAAAATCAGTTAAAAATCCTCATCTGGACTTTCACAACCACTGTTGACAAGTAAATATTTATCTATAAATTTGTCCCTACAGATATCACGGAGTTTACCAAAATACCTGCGCATGCAAAGTGGAATGAAGAGGTTTTTTCCGTATTTTATCATTATTGCACTTCTAAGACAATGCCCTGCTCCCTCTCTGAAGAATGATAGGATGGGCAGGCTGGAGTAGCTGCAGGGGATCCTATGCCTGTTGCCTGCCAAAGCTGCTTACTACTTAACAACTGATCAACTGGCCCCCAAGGCAACAGCTTAACAAGCCCCAGTAGAAGTGGACTCAAGATTTCTTCCTCAGCAAAGAAAATGAAACCATTTACCAGGTATGACCAAGATCCAGAAATCAAGGGGAGCAGCATCAGCAACGCTTTATCTCCCCAGCTTTTCAGAAAGAGCAAGGTGTTTTTAGGCTGGAGTCTCAAAGTTGAGCAGGGTTTAATAAGATTGGGCTGAGAGAGGGCAATGGGGTGCTTGGCAGGTGAGTTGTGCCTTGTGTAATTCCTGCATCCAGCATTCCCAGGGAGGAGGGATGCTCGTGGGTGCTCTGGGGCAATGCCCCACGAGTGTGTGTGTGTGTGTGAGAGGGAGGGAGAGACAGAGAGAGCTCCAGGACTGAAGTGCAGCAGTTCCCCCGGGGTGAGCTGTGGCAGCTGTTCACCAGCGCAAAGCAATTCCGTGCCGCACTTTCGCGGAGGAAATGAGGAATCCTGGACTCGGCTGAAACTACAGGGGGGGATTTTAGGAGAGCAGAATTTAATTACCCAGGCTGGAATTTGGCCAGGACACCAGGGCTCACACCTCTGCTCTTGTGAAAAGTGCCAAGAGGTCTTTAATAGTAACAAACGGTCAAGATTTGGGGTTAGGGTTTCACCTGCACACCTCAGTAACATTTTGCTCCTTACCAGTGTTATCAAAACTTTATCCAAAAGTCCTCAGGATTGCAGTGGGATTTCCATGAAGAACAGCTTTTCTTATAAAGTTTCTGTTTATCTCAGGATCATCTAGAAAAAGCCACCTCATAACATGTCTTCAGGTCTGCTGCAGGAAATGAAAGGAATATTTGCCATGCTCAGGTGGGGCAGACAAGGGAGATTTCCCCTAATGCCTCCAGATTAGCTGAATCACCTTCACAACCTCCCAAAACCCTGACACATTTCCTAAAGCATCCATACTCCAATCCTTCTATCCCTCAAGTCGCCAATGATCTCCTTAAGAGTTGTTTTCTTTTTTTGAACAGTATTTCAAAAGGGAAACTTGAAGCTGGAGGGAGGGTTGGCATTTTCCAATTTGTTTCCATGACCTGTTTTTTTTTTTTTAACAGTCTTAATCCTGCAACCATCAGGAGAGGTGTGAAGAAAACCTGCAAGGACAAACCTTATTTGAAAATTGGAACGACCTGTTGACAACTGCCCTTCCTGCACACGGATTTATGAGCACAGGTTACAGGGTGTATTTTGTGGGGGGTTACTTGGGTGGCTGCGGGAGAAATTTCTTCTCTGTTTTTCCTGCTGCCATTTCTTCCTCAGCCATATTACCCAAATTAAACTTGCAGCTTTTTGAATGCTGTCTTATTCATGCTTCCATCTGTAGGTCATTATTCCCCTTCTCCCTATATGAATATCCTAAAGAACTTGATAATGGCGAGGCTGCAGATTGCTGGAACTCCCCTGTATAATTTTAACCAGGGTCACATCATTTCCTTCTGTTTTCTACTTGTAAAAGGCTCTTTTTGCTTAGATTGCAACCAGAACTGTTTTCCTCTTTGTGCCTCTGCATTGTCCTTCCATCTAAGAGCTCAAAAACATTTTTGCAATGACCTAATTACTGTTATTAATGAACAAAGTATCAAATTTGGAAGACTGTTAAACATCCAGCCACGTGCACAAGCTTGGAAAAAGTGAAGGTTCAAAAACCATGGCACGCTCTTAAATGTTTCTGATGACAACTAAAAGGGTGAGAGTCCTCAAGAAGAGGATATTGAATATTTTTGAGGTTTTGGAAGAGCTGTTTGAGACCTTCAGAGAGGTTTATCAGGAAACTCCAGAGCTCTGAGCAATCTGGTTGAGTGAAGATGTCCCTGGTTGGAAGAAGGTGATCTCTAAGGCCCCTTCCCACCCAAGCCATGCCATTCCCAGGATCACATCTAACACACAAAGAAAAGATTACATCCTGTACATAAAATCATCAAATCACAGAATGGTTTAGCTTGGAATGGACCTTCAAGACCTTCTAGTCTCACCCTTTGCCTTGGGCAGGGACACCTTGCCCTAGAGCAGCTTGCCAGGTACACAACATATCTCAGTATAAAAACCTGAGTGCAAAAGGAAGGAACAAAACAGAGCAGATTCACTCAACAAAAAAAATATAAACAGAAACTTTCACTCGAAATTCCAGGCATGACTGCTCTTGTGCTGCTGCAACAGTATGTGAAATGTGAGCTCCAGGTCTGCCAGCACCAAGAGGATTTCAATATCACAAGCCCTAATGATTTCTATTGCCTCATTGTAGCATCCGCTGAAAGAAAACACAGCCCTGGATCAATGCAGTCATTGACTGACTCAGTGTATGGATAAGTGATGCACATTAATACAGCCTGCACTGAACTGGAGTGGTCCTCGGAATTACAACTAAAGGTATAACAATGCAATCTTCCCTTTAACCTGAGCAAGAGCTGCATTGACTTTTCCGGCTCTGTTTTCCAGCAGGCTCTGCCAGCTCTGTTGCAAGGCAGCCTGGCCAGCCCCCGAGCACCTGTGCACAGAACAGGGAGCAGCATTAGGTGAACCAACCCTTAAACACAGCCCAGCACAGCAGATGGCTGCACCATTTAAAAGCACTTTGCACTCTAAAGCATCTCTGTAGAGCTCACTGATCTATAGGTGCTTTATATACCCTTAAAAATCTCGCCGGAGATGGTGAGAGATCAGAATCGATATCTTCATTTGATAGATCAGCAACCAGATTAAACAGCAAACCAAAGGCTGCACAATTTTTTGTACCACGTGGTCCCAAACTGGAATCCTATTTCGAGGCTGGGATGGATATAGGATTTTCTCCTGAGCTATAAGACTCCTCTTTCTCTCCACCACACTGAACTTGCCTGCAGCACAGAACTATTCTGCAACTGCACAGCTCCCTGTTTTTTTTCATCTGTTTTTTTAAGAACTGACCCAGGATCACCTCAGTCAGACCATCGAGTCCTGCTTTCTGACACAGCAGAGCGAGGGGATTAGAGAACAACACTCAGGCTGTGCAATTAAATTATAGATACTGTCCATGCCGTGCCCTGCTCCATGTGCTGCAGGAGAGATCTTGTACAGCTCAGGGCTGAGCTGGGCCCTGCCTGTTCCACACTTCATTTCCAGGGAAAAGTGACCAGGAGGAGGAAATCCCAAGGCTCAATAAAATTAACACTGGAATTCACTAGTGCCCAGAGGCCAATGGCAACCCGCAGGGCTTGGATGGATCCCTAGGAAGCAATAATTCATCCAGCCAGGATAATTATCCAGAATAAACAAATGGAGTCCCAAATATAATTTTTAAAAGAAATGAAGCCCTACATACCTACCTTCCAAATGTTCATCTTCAGCTTTCATTAATTCAGTGTTTGGTCCCACTTTTTTTACACAAAAAACAAAGCACAACCTAACTCTCATCCAGGGGATTATTATAAAAAGAAATATGAGGAAACTCACAGAGTTTAAGCTTTCAAGACCCAGAATTTTAGAAAATTTTGCTTTTAAGTTGCATTTTTGGATGTTGGTTTAGTATATTTCAACAGAAAAACTATCTATGTAAAGAACAGAGAGAGCAAATTTGCAGGGTAAGATCAAACATGATTGCCCATGATACAATTACTAAAACATTTACTGCTGTAGAATTTCTTATTTGGTGTATTTATCTTCTATATTTGTTGCTGATGGCATTTGGAAAATAAATAGGCAAATTCCTCAATTTGGGTTAAACTTTAGACACTAAAAAAATTTTTTTGAGTAATGTAGTAAAAAGAAACTTTTTTTCTTTTCCTTGGTGTTCTAACAGACAAAACTGGTCAATCATGACTCATTTGTACCACTCAGTTGATTCAGCATGGACTGATTCAAAATTTAAAGCTGGAAGACACTTTTTTTGGTGCCACAAAAAATCTACCAAGTTTAAGGAAAAAATATAGGACATAACAGCGAGTTAGAAATAACTCTTTCCCTATGTGAACTTCTATAACACAGAGTCCTGACAAGTCTTTGGGGAACCCTGTTTTCATGTAGGTACTGTGAGCCAGAGATTTATCAAGTAACACAATCCACACAGTACAAACTTCAGCTCCATTATTCTTTCTAAGGAATGCTGAGAAATAATTTATCATGATCTCAGCTCTAAAAGCTTTTATTTCTTAAAAAATGTCTCCTCACAATCTTTAATTTTTTACTTGATGCTGTTTCAGAAGTTCTCAGTCATCATTTCCTGGTTATTAGCAACATTCAAATGAGACAAAGTGGTACCTACAAGGCTAAAATACAGGTAAAAATCATGTCTTTAAAATTAAAGATCTATTTTTCATGTTTGCTTCTATAGCTTCCTTCACAATGAAATCCCAAATGTCTGTTGTTAAACACTGTGGGCAGATATGTGGAAAATTTTTTGAAGATTTTAATTCGAGCTCATAATAAAAAAAAGTTCATGAGTATTTTCACATCTAGGACTTCCAACATTTTTTCTTTTCCCGTGCAAGAATTTCACTGAACATCACAGGTCAATCAAGTGTCTCAGTCTCTGGAGAAAGTGGAAGAAATCACTTGAAAATGGCTGGAAAAAAAATCTTGGTTCCAGAAGGAGTTTTGAAAAGGTGGACTCAAGGTCAGCAAAGTGCTAAACGCTGTTCCCAACTCCTGCCAATCCCTCGGTGCTGCTGCTCCTGCAGAGGTTCAGTGGAACTAGCAGGGCTCCAGGCTTCTCACTGACCACAGTGCATCTGTTGGACTTGTAAAAAAAGAAAGAAAAAAAAAGGATATTTTAGGGGAAGCCAAAGCATTCTTGTTTACATAGCCTGCAAGAGGAAGAACAGATGCTCGATGCCTTAAAAGTTATAAATACCTTTGCTGTGATTTAAGTCAAAAAGATGCATCAACACGTTTTTTTTTTTTAATTATTCCCTATTTCCCTTGAAGAGCTGGGCAACTTTTCTGACTAACTGGAGAAAACAGAAGCCTTTGTATCATAAAACTGTTTAAAACCAGGAATGAACCACAGAACAAAAGCATTTCTGGGTTGGGTTAGTCCGATTTTGTTATGAATTAAGCACAATGATCAAATTACTGAATGTTGGAGTGGTTTGGAGGTGACTCTTCTGTCAAGAAAATAAATACAGTTATTGACCTGAATCCCAATGAAATGACATTCTCATGTTCCAACTGGTCATTTTTATATGAAGAATAAGTTTGTGCAGGTAGAATTGATTATAAAAGAGTAAAGCTCTTGGGATCCCCTGCGCTGAAATTAAGCTCCACAAGCTCCTAGGAAAGCTAAACAAACTGTCCAGGCTTGGGAGGCTTTGTGCAGGATGGGGATGCTGGGAAAAAGGGAAAAGAGGATTTTTAGCTTTTAAAGAATATCTTCCAAAAAGATCAGCTCTCTTTTTAAAGCACCTGTTGGATTCCTTAGCTAAAAGGAGGTTTATTTTCCCTTTTTTATCCCCTCTATGAATATATTTATTAATTTGAAATGTTCAGAACTAGTTCAGATTTTTTTAGACTGCAGTAGTTGACCTTGCAACTACTTGATTGCATTAAAACTCTGATTTTAACACCAGCTTACCTTCTTTTTTAATTTCAAGGTGGTTTTTTTACTTCTGTAGATGATCAAAGGTGAAGTCATGTACATGAGATCATTTGAAGAGATTAAATCTTTAAACCACCGAAACTTAATGTATAAAAACATAACTATAATCAGGGATCAATCAATATATTTATTTTTACATACATTTATTATACCTATTCTAGAACTACACTCTAGCTTTCAACAATCATTTTACAATTTCTATCATTAAGAATTTCAGGTAAAGTTCCAAAATATATTAAGAGAATCAAATACAAGAAAATTAATTTTTGACCAAAATTTTTCCTGTGCAAATAAATCTATGGTTTAATTAATTGGAGTCACTGGGATTTACCACATGAAAAACAGGGGGAGTTGTCAAAAGAATAAACTAACATTACTGCATTTTATAACTGTGCATTTGAATTTAGTACAATTGTTTAGTAAAACATAGAAAATTTGATGCTTTCCCTTTTAGAAATCTTTAAAATCACTTCAAGAAGACTGCAAAAATTTGAGGAATAACTCCCAAACAGCTATACCTGTGCAACCCTTTCCGTGCTCACCAACAGCTTCCATATTTCTACAGATTTTTTACACAATAAGATTACAAGAGCCATGAAGTCACCTTAAGCTTTTCAATTTGCATGGATTTCTCCCAAAAATAGTTGTTGGATGCATGAATTGCTTGGTGGAATTCCATGACTGCTCATGCAAAGGCCAGGCTGGATGACCATAATAGTCCCCATTGGTCTTCAAATCCAGGAGTCAATTTATAGATGGATCTGATATAATTTAAAGGCTTATTTTCATGGATCCTCTTGAGATTAAATAGAAATGGCCAAGTTTTAATTGTTTTAACGTCTGATATTTGTCAAGCAAATGACTTCAAAATCAAACCATGACTTTCCATCCTGGTGAAAATGTTTAATTACACTAACTACTGGTAAAATTAGTTCAGTCTGGTCTCCAATGCTTTTGGTTAGTGTTAAATATTGACATGGCTGTTCATTATCCTGCCAGGTTCAGGAATGTTTCCCAGTTCTATCCAGAAAATCCTGCTCTCACCTCCAGCAGAGGCAGCAAGAGCAGCCACCTGTGCCTTGTGATCTACTAAGAGCTTCCAAAGAGCTCCCAAAGAGCTCAAGATTCCTTAATTTCATTGCTGTGGATGCAAAAACCTTTCAGAAGAGCTAAAATCATGGATTTCTGCACGAGGCTTAGAACTTTTTATAAAAATCCTCAAAACAGAAACTCAAGGTTAATAAAAAAATAAGGTATTTAGGTTGAATATTAGGAAAAATTCCTTAATTCAAAGGGGTGCCAAGCATTGGAACAGGCTGCTCAGGGAAGTGGCAGTCTCTTCATCTTTGGGAGCATTCAAAATTCGTGTGGATGTGGCACTTGGGTGAGTGGTGGCCTTGGCAGTGATCTTAGAGCTCTTTTCCAGCCTTAAATATTCTATAATTCCGTGGTTGTTGATAGTTTACCTTTCTACTGAAGACCTGACAATTAATTATTCAATACCATGATTTTCCTGGAGAAGACTTTAGAACTGAGATTAATACATTTTCATGTCTTCTGCCATCTCTTTTGCTTTCTGCATACACAAATTTCTTCAGTAAAATTATTTCACCCCTCAAATATATTTTTGGAAGTGGACTGGCAGTGAGCTAAGCCAAGAATTAGATGAAGTCAGAAAAAACATTACAAAAATTAGTGTTATTAAGAGTTTCAGTTACGGTTATTAATTTGGGCATGACCCCAAAAAGCTGAGGTAAAAATATTGGGGGTTTTGAGTCATACTGTGCATTTTTTTCAAGACAGGAAAAAGTTCTTCTGGAATTGCTGTAGCACTGAAAAGGCTGGCAGTAGTGAGGTGAAATATGGCAGGAAAATAACATCCAGACAAACAACCTTTGACTGAACGCCGTGACAAAACTTTGGGTGGATTTCAACCAACTTTAAAAATTCACACATTCACACATCAGGAATTTATAACTCACCCCACTCTGACTTTCACTCATGTGGGAAGGCTAAAAGCTGATTAAAATGCACATGTAGGGATTCTACAAACCCTAAATTCTGAATTCTTCAGAAGGAATTCTACGAAGACCAACAACCCCCAAGTAGCTGCCTCAAAGTGTGAACATTCTTGTGCTGATGAGGAGTCAACTCTAACCTGTCCAACAATCCAGGATGGGCAGGCCTAATGGTTGGACTTGAAGATCTCAGAGAACTTTCCCAACCTAAATTATTCCGTGATCCTAAGTCATGATGGGAGTTAAATAAGCTTGTTTATATCTGGGTAGAACTGAACAAAATTAAATGTGAGCATTTTAGGATAGCAGGAGAAAATGTTGTGTTTGTCCAAATATGAGAAAACTCAATTAGGGATTTTACAGATGTATGTAATTTAGAATTCTACAAACATATGAAAGTGTTTAAGGTTTAAGAGCTAAGGTTGCAGATACCACATTGCCCTGAGAACTTCTCTCGATGGAGATTCGAGCAGAAACTTCTCCTAAGAGCTCATATTTGTTTTTTTCTAGGACAATGCACACGCACTGGTAGAAAGGTGTATTCAAATGCAAAATGCACTCCAGGCTCATAGTTCTGATCTCCTTTAATCTTCCTCTCTTGATTAACAGTAAGGGCTTCTGTGAAGGACAATTGATGTGGTGCAATAGGTCACTCTCTGGTCTCAACCTCGGCGGTGTAATCAGATACCTGGCAAGCTTAATAGAGGTCACTTAATGCAAAGATTAAAATTAACTGGAAGTCAATAAGGGAATAATAAAGGAAAATGATCACCCTGTTGCTCCTACTTTGTAAAAGTAAACCTCACATTGCAGGCCAGGAGTGAAAAAAAATGGAGTGGCAGGAGATCCAACAGGCCTTCAAAAGCCCTCCAGCAAACAATTTAATGATTTCAGGTACCCTTTAAACTAAGTGGCCAATCACTGTTAAATCCTTTGGTATTCGTTGTAATAACACTGATCATGATGAACTCTTTTGGTATTAATGTGGATGTAATATATACCTTTTTAATTATAGAACAAGAAAATCCAATTACCCCTTTGCCTCATCAAAGTTCTTTGCTAGCTGCGACTATTTAAACATACATTATGAAACATTCAAACTAAAGGAGGTTTTTGTGCAAAGCAAGGGCCAAATCCTGCTGCGTGCTGACCACTCCTAACTGGCAGGAATCCTGGGAGAAGGTCAATGTGCCAAGCACCTCCTGCTCTTTGCAGGATGGGGCCTTGATAGAGCATGGAAAGGCAGAGGAGGCACCGATCAGCTTTGGGAAGGCCCTGATTAAAAAGGCAGAGAGAATTTGTTCCTACAATGAAGCGGAACCTGCTCTGAACAGTTAAAATGATCATTAGTTGGGAAAAAATTTACTCTGTAGAAGGTGGAGGAATAAATAATGGGCTGAGCAAACTACTTTGGTTTTATTCCATGTATCACAGGCTGAAGTCTCCACATTCAGTTCCTATTCTTGGGGAAAACTTTGAATATAGGCTGGATATAATGCTTAAAATTTAACTATTGGGAGATAGAAGCAGAAAAATTCATGTTCTAGAGTGAAGTCCTTTTGACCTGATCCTGTATTATAAATAAAGCCAACTTCAGAAATGTGTAGTCACAGAGTGTCTCAGTCAGGTCCCATAAGCAGTGGGAGTCAACTTTTTGGGAGGATGAGATCAGCCCATACTCAAGGATGCCACTTCATTCATTAATCAAAAATAAGGAGGTTTGCTCAAATGCATTTATTGTTGTCCCTTCCTAGAAATTGGCTAAGAAAATGTTATGTTGAAAATATTAATTTCTTACTTTTTTTGGCCACCCTGTCAGTTCAGTCCCATAAAAGCAAAATCTGCCAGAACACTTCCAGGAGAACTCCATAACCTTGCGAAGAATCCAAAATATTGCAGGGCACTGCTATTGAAGGGAACCTATGAGGTCTCTTCTCCTATTCCAGCTTAAAACCACCACAAAATCAGACTCAAAAGAAAATTTTTATGACACCTTCAGCAGATTAATCTCAGCACAGCTGTCCCAAAGGTGAGCTATAGCAGAGGTAGCAAAGATCAGTGCTTGCATGTAGGAGGAGTGTCTGAGTAGGGACCAGGGAAGCTACAGACCACTATGGTATATAAATATACTTCAACAACAAATGCTTTTACAGCAAAATGGCTCTGTAATCATGTCAGACTGTAATTTGTAAGATATCACTGAACATTTATGAGATAATTGCCCGATTTCTATAGCTCCATTGCTACTGCAACCAGTTCATCACAAAAGGAATATTCAGAAGGAGCAAAACCAAATATTCACAATCCTTTAATGCTACATGAGGCAGTATAGGATTAATAAAGATATTTTAAATGCATTAAATGTTGCTCTTTCTTTAAAAAATTACATTATAAAAACCTTTCTTAAACATTATTTGAATAAAGCCTCATTACTCACAGTCCAGAGAAGTTCATTAGGAGAAGATCACTTTGGAAAGCATTCAAGTAACTAGCCTTTCTTCTCAGCAGTGAATTACATTAGCTACTTCCTAGTTATTTAAATCTTGAAATAAAAGATGTAAACGCTACAGTGACATCTTAAGATCATTGGTAAGGCAGGTCTTGCATGCACAAAAATGCCCAGCTGGTCCGGAGATAAAACAGATTGATAATTAGTTGCAAAATGTAACATTTCATCAGGAATATTTTGAATAATCCAATTTATCTTTGTCAGATATGCGGCACATATTTTTCCTTTGGAGACTCTTTGTTCTTTAACACAACATTATAATTTCAGCCTCCTAATTAACGCGCTCGTCGGTCGGCCCTGCCTTGATGTCCCGCCGCCGATCGGGGGCCGGCGGGGCTGTGTGGAGAGAAGGTGGCTGCCCTGAGCCACAGGCCACCGCCGGCTCCCGCTGCCTCCCACCACCCTACTGGGGCCCAACTGGTTTGATACGGGCGAGATCAAAGCCCGCGGCTGGGAGGGAGGAGGGCCTGGCCCTGCCGGCTGGTCCGCGGCCCGCGGAGCAGCTGGGATGGCTCAGTGCTCTCAAACAGGCTCCCGGAGCCTCGGCTTCCTAATTAACTGAGGGAAAATTGTCCCAGCCACACTCTCTGCCCACACGGATCCAGCGGTGGTGGGATCCCACAGCTGCCTCTCCCGCCTTGGCCGTGTCCGGCCCTGAAGCTGTGGGTGGCTGGGGAGGGAGGCCCGGCTTTACAGGGAGGTTGAGAGCGGCCTGAGTGGCACGGGAGGGGATGTGAACACTCCTGACCCTGCTCCCAGTGCCACCTCCATCGCCTGGCACAAGGCACTTCCAACCTCACGTGTTGGTATCACCTCTCCTGTAACCTCGCAAAAGAGGATTCAGTGTTTGCAAAGTTCAAGGAGCTCCTTGCCACTTGTGGTGGGAACGGAGATGCTTCTCCCAGGTTCACAGCATCTTCCCAGTCCTGGACGGGCTCGGAGCAGAGCTGAGGTGAAACCAGCCAGCCAGGTACCTCCAACCCTTGCTGCCACTGGCGCCTCTGCCTGAAAGAGGGGTGCCATGCCAGAAACACCAGTGCAGAGACCACCCCGAGCCCACTGCAACCCCAGTTAAACCCCTTCTGTCCTTCACAGCTCCTAACTCCATCCCTGACATATCTCAGGGTACTTTTTAAGGAAACAATTCTTTCAGACACAACCAGCGTGGAGGTCGGGTTTGCTTCAGAGGTACCAGACACCAAAGAGCTGCTTTTGCTTGTGCTGTACAAGCCTGCCCAGCACAGCCTCATTCCCCAGCCCACATCCGCACGTGCTACCCCATCAGAGAACAGCTTAGAAACGCAAGGAAGTTTCCAGGCACATTTTAACAAAGTGGTTGTCTCAGGAGCAATAAAATAACCAAATATCTCACCTGAGAGAGAAAGGGCTGGAAGGTTTTCCATTGGCTTTTATAATAAAACGTTGGCTTTTTGTAATTCCTCCTCTGCCTCGGGATTCAAGTCCTCACTGGCCTTGTGGAAGGAGGTGCAAAGTGTCCCTGGGTCAGTGTGGCTCTGCCTGGGCTGACCAAACATTTGTGACCTGCAACGACAACAATTTCTCTCCACCCCAAGTGCTTTAAACGTTCATCACTCTGTTGGTTTTACCTCGTGCACTTCATTCAATAGGTGCTTCTTCACATGCAACGCTTTGACTTTTCAAATTTCAGCTGATGTTTAGGAAAATAAAATAATTTGGAGACCTAGATTGAAGTTTCGTGTGAGTTCTTTGCCAAACTCTCTTCAATAAGAGATGGGAGTCGTGTAGCCTTATCAGCCTGCACCTCTGATATGATAATGATGTCTGTACCGTCCAGAAAGTAGGTCACAGTAATTCTTCATAGCAGTTTTTGTAACCTACTCAGGGACTACAAGGCCAGCTATTCTAAAGATAATTCTGAATTTCTTTAATAAGATTTTATTGGATTCAGATAATTGATCCGATTATTGAAACCTGGGGAAAGCGCTATTGACCTGAATATATACATCAGTAATTCTTTTTTAAATGAATTTAGGTCATCGCAAAGTTATTGCCTCTGCTTAATGTCAGGCAAGGTGCTCACTGCAGGCCTGACAAACAGACACAGCTCCCATTGTCCTTCCCAAAATACGTGAGAAGTTCCTTCTTCCCACCCCCAAGAGGGGTTGGGGGTCTTGAAGTCTGAGTTAAGCACTTTGGGACTGGTCTGACTTTCCCAACGAGAATCTTATCTTTCCATTTCTTAAATTTTTTTTCCCCTTGTCTCTCTTTTTAGTCAGCAGCAGCAGACATTCAGAGCTCTGCAGTTGCCTCTCATCTTCCCTGCCTGTTGCAGGGGTTGGAACAAGGTGGTTTTTGAGGTCCCTTCCAACAGAAACGCGCCTGCAATTCTGCAATTTCATTTCTGATACTGCAACTATTTCATCCAATTCCAGACAACTCCAATTCATTTTCCACCCCATTCTCTGCTTACTTTCCATGCTATCATCTACACAATGATATTTATTCCCACAACACCTCGCCCTACCAGCCTTTCCATGCTCCCCTTGGAGAAGGAGAAACAACTCTGAAGTTGTTTCTAGTTATGCCTCCTGTGTTACCCACCTGCTTCCCAGTCCATTGCAGTGTGGAGACACCAGTTCCACCTTTTGCAGATGCAGCAGATGTCCCCTGAGGTGACAAGGAGAGTTTCAGAGCAGAGGATCCATGTCCATCCTGCTCTGGGTGGGTGGAAGAGCTCTGGCTGTTCTTCCTTTCTCCCCTCACACACATACACACATGAATAAAAGCTTTTCCTAGGAAGGAAAAAATGACATTTCCCCACTTCTTGCAGTTGCTAAGTCTCAGCTGAGGGTGGCTGGGCTGCTCTGATTGCCTGTGAGTGCCCTGCTGGCTGGGCTATTGCTCCTGCTATTTCCCTGCTCTAATGCAATGCTCTCTATGAGCTCTCCCACACCAGACATGGCAGTGCTGGGTGTGATGGAAATGCACCTGGAGACAAAGCTGGGATGGCCTCATTCCCACTGCTCATACAGAATGGGACTGAAATTATCTGTACAGCCGAGCCTGGACCTGCCTCTATCATCCCAGGTCAGTTCCCAATGACCAACCTTCCACAAAATGCTGTGTTTCATTCAGGAAGAGATAGAAAAAAAGGCACATTTTTCTTATTTGTTATTTTTTGCACTCCTCAGCTTCACAGTTCTCAAAACAAAACTTATCCTTGACCTTACTAACCTCCCTTTTAACATGACTATGCAAAGTGTTTCTTTTTACTTGGATTTTGCTTTTTACAAGTATTTTATTCTTTCTTTTGTACAAAGACCAAGCCTCAGTCTTGCTACTTTAAGCATTTTTTCTTCAGATACTTTCTATCCTGAAGCAAAAGATTTTTTCCAGATAGTGCAATTTTAGCCCATCAGCAGCTCCAGGTTGGTGATGAAATTACCCTTCCCTCTTCCACCAACCTTTAAGTTCCTTGGAAGTCTAAAACCATAGGAAGGCTTGTCTAAGTGGGTATGAACTTATACCTATGTAAGTTATATATAAGACCACTTATACCAAGCTGGAATGTACAAAATAATTACCAAATTCAAATTAAAGGGCCTTATATTGCAGATCTTTGGATGTTGCTCTCTAAATCATGGTCCCCAATGGCTTCACAGGCTGCGAAGGGAATTTCTCCCTCAGCTGCACATGGTGGTCCCGAAGGAAATCTCTGCACAGGATTTGGAAGATAGGACAAGGGATGGAATGAACAATTAGGATTGTTCATCCAGGAGAGAAGGCTCCAGGAAGACCTCAGAGCCACTTCCAGTGCCTAAAGGGGCTCCAGGAGAGCTGGAGAGGGACTGGGGCCAAGGCATGGAGGGACAGGACACAGGGAATGGCTTTAATGGAAGAAGGTAGATTTGGATTGGATATTGGGAAGGAATTCCTGGCTGGGAGGGTGGGCAGGCCCTGGCACAGGGTGCCCAGAGCAGCTGTGGCTGCCCCTGGATCCCTGGCAGTGCCCAAGGCCAGGCTGGACATTGGGGCTGGGAGCAGCCTGGCACAGTGGGAGGGGTCCCTGCCATGGCAGGAGTGGCACTGGATGGGCTTTGAGGTCCCTTCCCACCCACACCATTCCATGATCCTATGAAGTCCTATCCATGCTGGAGACCAGCTGGTGACCTCACCTGCAGAGCCAAAGCCATCCTTGAAGTTCCACCAGAGCCTCACTCCAGTCCTGCATAACCAACTGATTCTTGCTTGTGCTTTTCCGTGATTTCTTTTGTTGCTGGTTCTTAGTTCCCTTTGCGTTGTGTGGAATTATGAGCTCTAATTACGTAAATAAACAGCCAGGAAACAAACCAAACCTCTGGGAGTCCTGAGGGGATTCCCTTCCCTGCACACACTGGCCATTTGCAGGTTCCCACTGTCTTTGCTTTCCTCTTTATTTTTTTTCCCTTTTGCTGCCTAGAGGGGAGAATTTGTCACTAAGCAAAGCAAGTCTCTCAAACTTCTAATAAAATCATAAACAGGCTGCAGTCCCTCATGAAAGCGAAGAAAACAAATGTGTGAACGGCAAAATCAACGATCTCTAATTTATTTATCATTGAAAAGCTAATTGCATCTTCCTTAGAAGCATCAAAAAAGCCTCAAAGTGCTGCAAAACACACGAGCATTTAGGGCATCCTCTGGGATTATCCCAGGCAGCTCCTGCTATCCTCCCTCTGATGCTGAATGAGGTGGCTCAACCCTTCAGGCTCCATCCTCCCAAAAAGTTCCTGGATGGGGTGCAGCTTCCCACCCTCGTGCATCAGGGAGTGGCAGAGGTTGTATTCCTCACCAAGCACCTACAAAATAGAATTTCTTTTTTTTTTTCCCCCAAGACACTGTTGGATTTGAAAAAAGTCTTCAACATCATGAGGAGGGTTGGGATTTTTCCAAACTTCCCGAGGAATTAACTTTACCCTTGGAAGAGTCCTGTGTCATTCAACAGGTGTAGCTCCTGGAAGTATCTAAATAAAAAAAGAGTCCATTCTACAGCCATTCCTCAGAAAAAGGGCTGAACAGAAATGATAATGTTACCTAGGATTTTTATTTTTAAAAAAAACCCAAATTTCTACGGCAAGATAAAACCCTCGATTAAATTTTACAGTCTGGTATAAAAGGTGCTGTCTCAAGGTTGTTATTTTCTATTATCAGTGAGAGTTTTCTTGAAGACACTGAGATAACTCATCAGGCTTTTCCTCAGCCCTGATTTAAGACAGCTGAAGCTGAGGAAAACTTTCCTGGAAGTGAAGTGAAACATCAGGACAGAAGAGCACTGACCTAGCAGGGATGATAATTGTCCCTTTCCCTGACCTATCAATATCTAACTATGAATATTTAGGGATTTACTGCAAGTTCACAGAACTTTAATTTTCCCTCACACCATTTGATAATGAAAAAAATGTTAAATACAAGCTGTACCAAAATAATATCTATTGAAATCATTACCATTTTTTCTCTTTTATCTGTAGATTATCATGCTCTAGACTCACCAAAACAACATCTAGAGACCTACAAATTTGGTTTTGTACTTTCTTTTGGTTTCTCCTTTGCAGTGAAATAATTGCAAGTAGATTTTGTTTGTGGATAATCAATATCTTGCTGCCAGTGTTAATGGGACATGGGACAAGATAAGGACAGTCCCTCTCCAAAAAAATTCCTGACATTTACTATTAATAATTTCAGAAGGATTTGGGTTTTTTTCCCAAAACAAAAATAAGCCAGGAGTTTGTTTTTTGTGTGCACAGTCATAAAGCGATTGTTTGAGAGAGCTCTAGATTATCTGTGAATAATCCAATCCTTCATCCAGGTTTATTTTGGATTTCTATAAATGGTGAATAAGTCAGCTGTGTGCTGAGGTGTGCTGGTGAGTTTGCAGATTAACAAAGTAAATGTATGAGAAGAAGAAAATACTCCTTTTTTTCACCAGTGAGAAGCCATTGGCTCTTCATACTCTCAATAAATTTCCAACCTGAAAAACTCCTGTTCAGTAAATCCTCAGAGCACAAATAACAACAGTGAATTGTAGAATCAAAGAATGTTTTGAGCTGGAAGGGACCTTACAGATCATCTCATTCCAAACCTCAGCCATGGCGAGTGAAACCTTTAAAAGTTTCCTTAAAAAAATTATCTGTGATGACTTAGAAATCCTCCTTTAAAAATCCCAATTTTTTAAATAAATAAAAAGCTTCATTACTCCTATAAAACCCTATTTTAATCCATTCATTTAAGAAACAGGAACACAAATATTATCTATACCAAATGGACCTGAGATCACCCCATGGTACCCTCTAAACTTGTGACCTGGAGTTAATTGTGAAGTAACAGCAAAGAAAATCAGTGTGAAAAGGAAAAAGTAAGAAAACAACACCTGAATTAAAGACCTTTTCCTCTGCAGCAGTTGGGGCAGCAGCTCGGATTGCCATCAGGGGATAAATCAATTTGCAGGGCTGTGGACAGCTCTTTAATGGGAGTTCTGAATGGTTTAATTGGGGAAGAGGGTGAGAAGCTGGAGGTGTGGAGTCAGGCTGGGCTCAGGGCACGTGTGTGTGAGGTGTGGGCACGAGGGCTTGGTGTGCTCTGCCCAGAATTCCTGCAGTCTGCAGCCACCACTGAGCTCTGCCCATCAGTGAAACTCCCTGAGACTGCTCCTACCTGACTCCTCAAATAACAGGGCAAAAATGACGGTGTGGGTTATGAAACCGATTTAAAAGTTAAATTTTACCTTTTTAAGAGAGCCTGTTTCTCCTTTGAAGATGGTGCTGCTGGATGTGAGAGGGCTGGAGGCAGGGCACAACTTCCAAAAGCCTTGGAAAATGTTCAGGAGACACAGCAAAGGGATGGTGCAGCCCTGGAACACACCTCCCTCGGTCCCAGGAGCTGATGGAGAACAAGCTCACACTTCAAGCTGCACCAGGGGAGATTCAGGCTGGATATTAGGAAAGGTTTCTCCACTGAAAGAGTGGTCAAGCATTGGGACAGCTGCCCAGGTGGAGTCACACCCCTGGAAGTCTCCAAAAACAGAGAGGATGTGGCACTTTGTGAGGTGGTTCCATGGGCATGGCTGGGATGAGATCAAAGTTTGGCCTCGATGGTCTTGGGAGCCTTTCTAGCCTTAATGATTCCATGATCCTACCCCTTAGTTTTGGATATTGGGATCCAAATCATTCATTGCTCATTCTTTAAACCCTCCCAATGTCTCAAACTCCTGTGGCAATGATCCCACAGCCCACCCCAAAGCCCTGTCTCCTGTCAGCAGCCTGTGCTGTGGGCTCTGCCACATCTTTCGGCTATTCCTGGATTCTTGTGTCAGCAGAAAGCAGAGGAAAGGAGGAATCCTCAAAACTTCCTGAGAAGTTTTCTTCTTCCTGAGATATTCCCTATCAACTACTCCTTACCTGATACCTTTTTGCTATTTCCATCCTTGTTGGCCACGAAATTAATGTTCTGAATTTGACAGGCTCTCGTCATACACATCTCACCCTCTGTCTAACCATTTCCATCAGCCCTCTCCAAACTGTTTCTACTTCAGCTGTACCTTGTTTGAAATGGAAATGGGAGCAGCATGCAAGGCAAAGGCACAGCACCCCTTTATGTAACAGCATCCAAACATTTCAGCACTGTTTGCTCTCACACAGCCTCTGCTGGGGTTTGATTTTACCAGGGAAGAATGGGATCAGTGAAGGGACAGTGAGGTGGTGCCCATGAGCTGGATGGGCACAGATCTGCTCATTCCTGGTGCTGACCAAGGCTGGGTCATTCCTTCTCTCCACGCTGCAATTTTATCCCCAAAGCTGAAAAGGGTACAAACACTGAATTTGTTGGTGCTCAGGAACGTGTCATATTGGGACTGTGGGATTTAATTATCATAGGGATATAAACTCATGGAATGGTTTGGGTGGGAAAGGACCTTAAAGCTCATCCAATTCCATCCCTGCCACGGGCAGGGACACCTTCCACCATCCCAGGGTGCTCCAGCCTGGCCTTGGGCACTGCCAGGGATCCAGGGGCAGCCACAGCTGCTCTGGGCACCCTGTGCCAGGGCCTGCCCACCCTCCCAGGGAACAATTCCTTCCCAATATCCCATCTAACCCCAATGGTTTGAAGCCATTTCCCCTTGTCTTGGCACGCCAGGCTCTTGTGTCTCCATCTTTCCATCTTCCTTACCACACATCCTACAAGGAGTAAATTACTCTGTGTATCCAACACTTACCTTTGCCCAGGAAAGGACTGCAAGTAAGGGCTGGGTTATTCCTGCATTCAAGCTCACATCTCCAGTATCCAAATTCTTGTGCTCCACTGGACACTGAAAGAAATAAACCCCTTTATTCTGCTCTAAAATGTTGACTTTATCCCACAAATAACACTCACTCTGCTGGCTGGGAGACCATGCTCTGTCTAAATCCATTTGCTTTCCAATGTTTAATAGAAGGACTTCAAAAGCTTCTCCTTTCCTCACCAGTGGAAGTGACAAAACAATATTATTTTTCCCAAATATTGGAACCTCAATAATATATCCCACTAATCTCCCAGCCACAAAGGTATTTTATAACCAAAGCAGGGTGGTTTTTATGGGTCAGATGTTGTTGTCCTACTGCACTGGAGCTTGTATCCT
Organism: Vireo altiloquus; assembly: GCA_013396875.1. Taxonomy (NCBI): domain Eukaryota; kingdom Metazoa; phylum Chordata; class Aves; order Passeriformes; family Vireonidae; genus Vireo; species Vireo altiloquus. The sequence goes on from VZRF01010027.1 coordinate 431,963, forward strand.
CCTGATACCACACATGTTTGTTCTCTACTTAATTTTTAATGTATGAATTTGTTTTTATATTAAAATTCAATAAAATTTTAATTATAAAACGCAATATATCACACTGAAGTATATATATCTACGGAGAGGCACATCTGTGGTTTTACAACAGATGTGTGGAACTCTGCAAATATTTAAGATGCAGATCTTGCTATGAAAATGAGCACATACCCAGCTTGCCTGCAGATGAAAAACTCAGGTAGGCCCAGGTTGAGTGCACCCAAATGGGTCCCTGATCTCAGGGAAAGCAGAAAGTTGATGAGGAGTTACTGAATAACAGCAGGGAGCAGGAGGAAAATCAGAATTAGAGTCACAAGAAGCCAAAAGAAAGGGAGAACTTCTGAGGTGCAGAACCAGTTTTGCCATAAATATGGTTTTTATAGGTCTGAATCTTTTCTAATTCATGCCTTTTCTGAACTGTAGATCTTCCTAACATTCACTGGCAGAAGAAGCATCTTTCTGAACTCGTGTAAAGTTTGCACAGCATCTTTGGTGCAATTTATTCATTATTATTTATTTACTATGGTGAGTTGCCGTTCAGAACTCCCAATATGAAGAAATTCTCTATTTCCTTTTAATTTTAAAATCAGAGTTTATTCTGCTGCCATTGCCTTGTCTGTTGTACTCTTTATTCCCATGAGCCTTTCAACAAGAGGAGAGTCAAACATACAATTCAGGAGAGACCTGGGGTGAGAAGGAGGACACTGAAATAACAGCGAGTTATGAAAATTAAAGTTTGGTGCTTATTTAAAGTAGTCCAAAGTGAAATTGTCATGTAGATGTAGATCAAAAGTATCCCCAGTGAAAAAATAAAAGTGATGGGAGGAGAAATAGGCCCTATGGAGAGAAATAATTCAAAATTTATCAGAGAAAAACTCAATCAAGATGGGTTTTTCCAGCTTAAACCCCAACCTTCCCAGTTTTGGTGCAGTTTTGGGGTGGCTCCTCTCACCCAAGCCTCGAGGTCCACAAAAAGCCATTGGAGATTTGGGGCTTGGCCAGCACAGAGAGGCCATTGGAAGGTCTTTTTCAGCTCCTTTATCTCTCTTTTCTCACCAAAACTCTCAATTTCTCAGCTTCCCCTTGCCCACGAGAATGTGGAATATTGAAAATCCTCATCTGAATAACAAATAAAACCAAATCTCCAAATTATCTCCTAAATCTCTGAATTATCCAGAGGAGCCTGAACTGTACATTACAACTTGCTCTGCACTACCTCGAGCCCACACAACCCCAAAACTGGAATAATCCTCGACATTGTTACACCAAACATTCCCAGCAATTTCTTTAAAGACATCGAAAATTCAGTGCCTGAAGTGCAGCAGATTTTCCTATTCACTGCCCACATCACAAGGCTGACCCATATAATTTTAAGCAAGGAGCTGAAATCTCGACCAAACTCCACAGAGATTCCACGTGATATTGTTTTAACTGTTTGCTGAACTCTTTCTAGAATTATTTGTCCTGAGTTTTGGTGACATGAAGTGAATAAATAATCACGTCTCACCTGGGAGTGGGAAATGTGAACAATGAGTTTCTAGCAGTGAAACCTTTTTTTGGGGAGGGGAGAAGGGAGAAATCTGAGTCGAAGAGTAAGGTCTGCAGGTTGTCTACATGCTTCAAATATTAATCAGCTGGCAACATTTCTCCGCTGGAACAGAAAAAAAGCAGGAAAAAAAAGACATTTCATAGGGCCAATAACACTCACAACTTGAGAAAGCGTAAGATGATCTTTTCCTTAGAAAAATTCATCACCAGCTAAACTCCTAAAGCAGAGGGGAGTTCTCAGGATTGCTCTTTTTTTTTAGAAAAACAAATGAAAAAGCTGCTGGTTCTCCTAAAAGTGAGGAAGGACTGATGTTAATGATTGCTTTCTGTCATAATTGCAGCGAGCTGTCATCAACGAGGAATTGCAGCTCAGAACTCTTGGGAAGTGCAGCAAGAGAGGCAAATCCGTGTCAAACTTCTGCAGATGGTGCAGATTTATGCTCTCTATTAGACTCTAGTGGAACATGCTGTCTCTCACCTTTTTTTTTTTAATTAAATAAAAAAAAAAGGAAGAAAAAGGAAAAGAGAAAAAAAAAAAAGCCATTATTAATAATCTCCTTGGCATTTTTCACTCTGTGATTTGCTTTGTAAAATGATGACTCTGCCTGAAGTTTTTAACACCATAAATAAACTGAAACCTTTATGCTTCCAGAATGTCACTGCTGTTTGTGAGCAGCTTTCCCTTTCTTCTTGCCTTTTGTTTCTTGCAGAGAAAGCTGAAACACCATCTCCTTGGACTTTCAAAGATGCCACACAGATCTATTTTTAAGCATCTATTTTCAGGTGCAGAAATAAACTTCGCATTCATTTCTTTTTCGTTTCGTAGTATGGGAAAAATGCTCCCTCCATCCTCAGCACTGGAAATTCTGAATGTAGGATGAGACCAAAGCATAAAGTTCAGTGTCCCTCGGCCTTCAAGGAGAAGAAATAACAACAGGATGAGAGGGAATCACTTTAGGGGGAAGAGGGGAAATTTAGATGGGATTTTGGGAAGGAATAACCCTGGGAGGGTGGGGAGGAGCTGGGATGGAATTCCCAGAGCAGCTGTGGCTGCCCCTGGATGCCTGGCAGTGCCCAAGGCCAGGCTGGACATTGGGGCTGGGAGCAGCCTATGGGATGAGCTTCTTTAAATTCCCTTCCACCCAAACCAGTCTGGGATTCTGTGATAACAAACTGGAGTTGGCCACAACCTTTTGTCCCTCGACAATCTCTGTGTCATAGGTGCCACTCTTTCCTAAGCCATCATTTTCTTATTTCTTTTCTTCTAAGACTGAAAACTGGACCCTCAAACCCCTTTGTAATTCAGTCTAGCAGCCATGCAAATACAAATATTTCCATAATCCAAGTATGAATTAAAAGTCAAATTACTTTATGGATTTATTTATATTTGCACACGAGGGACTTCATCAAAACAGACCTCAAGAGCTGAAAAACAATTTTTTTTTTTAAGCACAGCTTTTCTCTTTCAGTGTTAGGTTAACAGGTTCAGCTCTGTGATATTGTAAAGCCAAAAGGGGAAAAGGAACTGTGCTCTGTGAATTTAATGAATTCTCTACTTGTGGTACAAGGCATCTAAATGGCTGTGAAGGAAGCGTGAATGTGTTACAACAGTGTTTGAGTGGAATTGCTCTTCTTGGAGTGGTTTGGACAAGGCTGGAGGTGGGATTTGCATGTAACTGTGCCAGTCCAGCTCTATAAAACCCCACAGTGATGCTCCTAAACCAGCTTGGTCCTGGGTTCTGGACTTGTTCCCCTTCTCCACGGAAAATTATTTCAATCATGGCTTTTTGGTGATTTGCTTCTTCTTTTTTTTTTTAATTTTTTCTTCGTAGTTCTCCTTCCACGTTTAGGGGAATTTAGTGTTTTTCACTGATTAAAATTTGGGATTCTGGGGGGAAAAAAAATAATAGTGACCTTTTGATGCAGTCTACAAAGTACTCCCACTAAACAGGCAATAAGTGAATCTAATAGACACCCCAACCCACGCCAAGTCCCATAAAATCAGGGTGTGAAGCATAAGGGAGAGAGGGATTCATATTAATAATTCATTCCAAGCAACCCCCTGGAGCAGTTTTACTATGATATGCTATGCAGAATGCTTCAACACACTAATTAATATTTTCAAAGTGTTCCACGAGCCCCTTTTAAAAGCACTTTTGCCGTTCATTGAGCATTCTGCATTTCAGAAGGGGAAGCTCAGGCCTGCCCCCCAAACCCTGGGCTGAGCTGCAGGATTTGGGGTGCAGAGGAAGAACCAAAAGCTGCTGCAGTCCCCACATTTTGCTGCTCAAATCCAAAATGAGCTGGAACAAATTACTCTCCCTTGTAGCCGAAAATGCAGGTGACCTCCAGAGAGATCTTGTAATTGCACTGAACACTCCCTGCCTCATTCCTCTTCCCAGATTTTTCCGGGGAAAAACTCTGCCAATAACTTGAGACAACACCAAGTTCTTCTTTATAATCACATATCTATTATTTCTTACCACATATTTACAAACCAACTCAGTTTCCTGCTTCAATCAGCAAGAAAACACAGTGAGGTTGTGCTCAGCAATGAAAAAAAGTGGAGTTTTAGGACTAATGAACTTAACCCAGCGTTTGAATTTCAGTACCAAATTCTATCTCCAGCAATAAATCTCTCCATTACATTTCTATTAAATGCATTACAACACTTTTTTTTGTAGGAAAAACAAAAGAGCCAAGGATGACACTTGACCTGCTCATGCTCCAAAAATCCAAACAAAAGGATTTCTTCAGGAGAAATAAGGCAGAGAGTGAACCCTGCCCAAATCATTGTTTCCTGGTTGGCCCAAATAATCTCTTGTCTAATTAAGAGCTGAAGAATTCAAGGAGTGAATTATTTTTAACCCCTGGGGTGCCGGGGATTGTTTTGTAAAGGTTGAGGGCACTACTCAAAAAGTGACACTGGACTAAGTTTCAGCAGAGGCTGGCTGGGTTTAGAGGGAAAATACAGAGAATTAAGGTGCTTAGGATGCAGGAAAACTATGCCCAAATTTCCCACACCCATCTAAAATCCAGCTCCTACCTCTCCTTTGAAGATCCAGGTGGTTTACACCAGGCTCACTGCATCACATTGTGGGGCCAGTGTCAGGATTTGCCCCAAAAAGAAGTTCTGCCAGCCAGCCACTGACACAGATTGCAGGATAAACTCTCCTGACATTTAGGAAAAGGCAAAACAACAGGAATTGACCACTCTGGAGCTGGACCAGCTGGACCATGGGCTCAGCCACCGTGCAGCTCTGAGCAGTGGAGGGGCTGAGCTGCTCCACACAAACCTACAGCAGTCCTGCCAATGCAAATATTAATAATCAAGATAATCGTGTTGATTTTGGACACTCCCCTGAGAATGCCCTCTAACCCCAGCCTGGCAGTTTTCGAGAGGTGCAATCCAGCACAGCCCAGGAGCCTCTCTCTCCCCACCACCCCTCTGAGAAGAGCCCCTGTGGGTGCTGGGTGACAGCAAGGACAGCACCCCCAGCCCAGAGACACCCACAAAGAGTCACCCAGGGCAGGAAGGGGCTGGGAATCCTCAATCCCAAATCCTGCCCAACCCACCCTGTTGCCCACCCAGAGCCCAGCTCCCCTTGACACCCCAATACCCACCAGTGCTGGGCACACCCCAGCATGGGGGAAGAGCTCCTCTGTCTGCAGAGACCCCAAACTGGTACCAGTCCCTCTCCCACAGTGCTGGGACCTTTAGGACATGCATTATATTGATACCTTTAGGATGAATATAACATTGATACCTTTAGGATGTTTATTATATTGATACCTTTAGGATGAATATAACATTGATACCTTTAGGATGTACATTATATTGATACCTTTAGGAAGTTCATTATATTGGTACCTTTAGGATGTGCATTATACTGGTACCTTTAGGATGTATATAACATTGATACTTTTAGGATGCACATTATATTGATACATTTAGGATGCACACTATATTGATACCTTTAGGATGTTCATTATATTGATACCTTTAGGAAGTTCATTATATTGGTACCTTTAGGATGTACATAACATTGATACCTTTAGGATGTGCATTACACTGGTACCTTTAGGAAGTTCATGATTTTTGTCCTTTTAGGATGTGTGTGAAGCTGGCACCTGGAAAGCACCCCCACAAAGGGCTCATTTGGGGCTCAAAGAGCCAAAATTTATCCATTTTTTTAGAATTTTATGCCCTTAGTTTGGATTATTTATTATTATTATTTATTATTATTTTCAGGATTAATTCCCACTCCTGCAGCGAGGGCTCCTTAATAAGAAGACAGGTGACACAAGGGCTCTGCTGGAACCTTCCAAACTTCACTCCTGCTCCAGCTGGTGATGAAATGCTGCCTTTCTCTTGGGCTCAGTGGAATTGAGGAGAAGCTCTTCCCTGAACAGCAGCTTGGCACAGGCTGCCCCAGCAGGAGCAGTGGTCCATGGCCGAGTGGTCAAGACCTGATGGAGGATTTGGAGCTCTGTATCCAAAGGCAGAGGATCCTTTCAGGTGAGGAAAGGAACAAAGGAGCGAGGTCTTGTTTTTTCCCCTGCCAGGAAAACACAGGAGGTCAGCAACCTGTACCCAACCCCAGGCTGTGCTCTGTGAGCAGGGAAATCCTTCCAGCCCCTGAGCACGATGCCCAAACCCACCTGGCAGGAGGGCAGAGGGGAGGAAGGAGCAGGAATTGCTTCCATGGCCGTGCTGGTGTGCAGGGGTTCACTGACTTTTCTGCCAGCACACACATCCCTCCCAGCCAGGGCCATGCAGCCTCCAGAGTGACCGTGCTGGGAAGGGCAGGATCTGCCCAAACACCTCCCTGCCACCCTCCCTTCCCACACAGCTTTAATGTGGAGTGAATTTAGTGCTCCAGATTGATAGAAAGCATTCCTGTTTATAAAACACCCTCAATAAGAACTGTTCTAGAGAGCTGCCTGCACTCCTGACTTTTGTACAGCTTGAGCTGAGCAGAAAAAGCTCCAAAACAACAACTCTGACCTTTTCCCCCCATAAATGTCCCAACACAAGCTTGCTCTTGGGCCGTGGGCTTTGTGGCCCTCTTGCTGTGAAGAAAGGCTTTTTAAACTGATTTTTGGGTGCGTGTAAAATAGTATTTTCAGATGCATTTTCCCCAGCACCCTTCAGGCACCCTAGGGCTGGAGCTCTCTCCCTCCCTGACCATCCCCAAATCCACTCGGGATGCAGCTCCCGAGGTCACGGCGTGGGCTGGGATGGGGACAGCTCAGGACTTCCAGATTTCCAGGGGAACTCCGAGTTGTGAGTGTTCTGTTCCCCCCCCCACCCCATCAACTCCTCCTTGGCTTTTGGCAGTGGAAAAAAAAGGGTTTGGATGAGATGCTGGGAGCTGGAGATGGAATTGTTTGAAAGCTTAAGAGTGCCATCGTGTGGATGTGAGATTGGTGCTGCTGCTCCCTGGAGCGGGGCTGGGGCTCTGAACCCTCCTCTTGCCCCCCAAAATTTATATTAATTCCCTAATAAATCTGTTGTTTGGGGTCCCACTGTCTCACCCACTCTGCATTTGTAACTCCTCACCCTTCTTTTCTTTTTGTTAATCGTCCCCCCCTTTTTTTTTTTATCATCATTATTTTTTATTATCATTGCACTTCATTACTGGTTTAACCTTTTCCCTTTTTTTGTTTATAGAACACACTTTGTCCTGGCACAAATCACATGAAACTAAATAAACCATGGGACAAGAAAGCAAGAAGAAAATAAATGTCTTCATTCTGAAGCCATTTCCTTTGTGCTTTTGGACTCTGGGGCTCTTTACATTTCAGAGTTTCGTGTTTTACTGGCTATTAATCGCCAAATTTAAAAATAAAAAGATAAACTGCTCTTTCTGCCTGCGGTTTAGGAACACACAGAATATTATATTTGGAATATTACAAATCTGTAAGGATTTAAATTCCATACATCTCTCAGTAAAAAAAAAAAAAGGAAATAACTGAGATTTCCCAAAGTGAGTTACATTTTCACCAAAAAAATCATAGTTAAGGAATTTTTTATATTTGGATTTGAACGGGCAAGAAAAGACATTTTCCTTTTCATTAATGCAATGGATATTAATTAATAAAATAGTGTTAATAAAGGATTTAAGGGCATGGGACTGATCCTGCTCTGAACTTAATGGCCTCATTCCTTCCCAGTGCAGCAGATCTGGGCTAAAATCTGGGTGGGTTTTTGGTCAGAAAGTTTTTAATCCAGGTTACTGAAGTCAGGGATGGCTCCCACTGCCTTGACCAGGGTGGCATTGAGCCTGCAGAGAAAATCTTCCCCTAAATATCCATTTTTAAACAATTCAGCCCCAAATTTAACATTGATACTGTCATTTTCTAAAAAAACATCCTCTGGATCCCAAGGATTTGCTCCTTTTTAAAAGGACTTTTGCATTCAAACACCACGGGGAGGGTATCAAAAACACCCAAAGACATGCTCAGGGGAAAAAAAAAAGCAGCTTTTTACCCAAAATGTTGGTGAGGTTTTTTGTCCCACGTGTGAAACAGCAGCTCCGAGGCTCCAGCACTGGGGCAGGTGAGGCCTGTGTGGATCTGGAGGTTAAAATGACACAAAGTGAGAATATCAGGGCAGAAAATTGCATCTAATTTGTTTTAAATTCACAGAAGTCTCAGTCTTTTGGGAGGTATTTTTACTTTACATATTTGTTAATGCGAAATTTTCTCGTTGCCAAATATGCTTAATATTCGAGTGGAAACTAGTTCTGCTTTTGCCTCCTTACTCTTCCTAAACCAAAAATAAAGCTGCTTTTGCATCCCCCAGGTTTCCCTCCTACCCCCAATCCTTCAACATTCCAGCTGAGGAAGTGAAAGCACAAAAAACGCTGTGAGAGTGGGATTTTAATTCGTTAAAAAATGTGCCAGAAAATTCCCGCTTTTCTCACCAGATCTCGTTGTGGATTTGGGAGAAAGAACACAAAGCTTTTAAGGCAGGGCACATTTATTTCCAGTGTTAAATCTCAGCCCCTGAAAGTGGCTCTTATAAACTTCATTTTAAAAGCAGACTCGAGGCGGGCTCTTGCAGCCCTGTGACTGAATAATTCATATTATTTGCCATCATTTAGGGAAGCTGCTGAATGCCAGGGAATAAATATTTTGAAAAGTAGGGAAATCTGTCCTTCAACAACGGGGGAAAGGAGAGGTGCCAGCAGCAGGGAACAGCATCTCTGTGTCAAACCAGCACCTTCTGCTGTGCTTAAAAAGGGTTTAAAGGACCACTTTGAAGCACCCATTTAAAATATAAGTTTAAAGGACAAGTTTGAAGCTCATCCACCCAGCTCTGCCAAGGAAAACTCCCCTGAAAACCCTGAATGAGTCAGGTCTGAGTCAAGCAGCAAAAAGCCCAAGTGAAGGAAAATGCTTCCCTATTTCCCCAACCTGCCCAAAACATCCCAGTGAGGCCCTGAGCAGTAAAGATTTCCCAGTCCAAAGCATTTGGGGTGTGGAACAAACTGGGTGGTGGTTTCAAGGACCAGTTTCAAGGACCAGTTTGAAGGACCAATTTAAAACACCAGTTTAAAGCTCATCCACCCAGCTCTGCCAAAGAAAAGCCCAGCAGCAAATCCTCCCTGGGCAATCCCAAATAAACTAGGCCTGAATCAAGCAGCAAACATCCCAACAGAGGGAAAATCCTTTCCTAGGAAAAGCAATTTGCTTAAAATGTCCCCCAAACAGTAAAGCTTTGCCATTCAAAGCACTTGGGGTCTAGAGCAAGCTGGGTGGGGGTTTAAAGGACCAGTTTAAAGGATCTGTTTAAAGGACCTGTTTAAAGGATCTCTTTAAAGGACCTGTTTAAAGGATCTGTTTAAAGCTCATCCACCCAGCTCTACCAAATAAAAGTCCAGTGGCAAATCCTCCCCTGCAAATCCTAAATGAATCAGGCCTGAATCAAGCAAAAAAAAATCCCAAACAAGGGAAAATCCTTCACAAGGAAACACTTAAAACATCCCCCCACCAGTAAAGCTTTGCCATCCAAAGCCTTTGGGGTCTGGAAGGAGCTGGGTGGGGGTTTCAAGGACCAGTTTAAAGGACCAGTTTAAATGACCAGTTTAAAACTCATCCACCCAGCTCTGCCAAGGAAAAACCCAGTACCCTGGACAATCCCAAATAAGCCAGACCTGAATCAAGCAGCAAAAGGCCCTACAGAGGGAATACCTTTCCCCAAGAAAAACCTAAAACATCCCCTTGCTGCCTTTCCCTGGTCTTAAAATTAAAACCAATAATGGTTTATGGGGAAAAGGAGTTTTTACCTCAGTATTTATTTCATGATCCTTGGGTACAGCATTTGGTCCAGGTGGAATGCCCCAAAAATGCATGGACACTGTCACACTGAAATACACACAATTATAGGCCTTGTAAAATTAACATATTTATCAAAGATTCCCCAATGGGAGGCTGGAGTGAAGCCCTCGTTGTGAGGAACCTTCCCCCTGGCTGGGCCTGTCTGAGGTTCCAAAATGTGTTCTGGAGAGGCCCTTGGTGTCTGGGGCTCCCAGGATGTTTGCTCTCCTGGTTTAACGGTGCCGTGGGGCTGAGCTGAGTTATCAGCCTTGGGAAGTTACAGTGTGTGGGCTAAAAGCACTGAGAATACATCAAACTATATAAAAGGGTATATAAGATGGGTATAAAAGAAAAAGCAAAAAAATCATCCTGGCATCACCCCCAGCAGCAAAGCTTTGCCATCCAAAGCATTTGGGGTGTGGAGCAAGCCCCCTCTGAGGGAATGGCTTCCCCTGCTGCCTTTATCAGTCACAGGATGGCAATAAAACCTGGAGCTGTTTCCTTACACCAGCACTGCGATTTACCTACCCTAATAGACAATGCAAATGCTAAAAGGCACATATACATCTTCATTATATAAGCTGGTGCCTGAGTCATTTTCCTCCAGAGACAGTTTTATTCATTTTTATACAATTTGCCTACTGTACAGTGCAGATGGTTTCTATTAAGTAAAATATCTGTTTGCTTCCAAATTTTTAGTTTTCGTGATTAAATTACTCGAAAATGATGGTACATTGTATTACCCTCCTTCAGGACTTAATGCAGTTGTGATTGCACGAGGCTGAACTGGAAAGCCCAGTTTCATCCACTCGGAAAATGGGGATTTTGGCCACATGCTGGGAGTCTCTGAGCTCCGTTTTCTATGTGCTGCAGTGTTTTTCCGAAAGTCAGAACTGTGGGAATTGTTTACTAAATATACATCTTAACAAGGAGTTTAAACAAAAGTGTTGGACAACATAATAAGATTAAAAAAAAAAAAAAAAAAAAAAAAAAAAAAAAGGGATTTTTAAAAATTTTTTTCGGGTTTTTTTTTTTTTTTTT
>VZRF01010027.1:442928-461679 GCA_013396875.1 Vireo altiloquus
GTTTTTTGTTTTTTTTTTTTTTTTGATTGTGGAAAAATTGCTGTTTCTGTGGGAGAGAGGGGTGGGAGGCTCGGCCGGGAGTGTGACATCCATCGCTGTGCTGCCATCGGGTGGATGGCTGGGAAAGCTGCACATTCCCAGCGAGCTGCAGGAGCAGGGAGTGAGGAGCAGCAGCTCCCAAAACCTCCCCTGCATCCCCTGGGAACATTTCCTGCAGCAAGGACAGACCTGTCCTCGGCCGAGCTGTTTGCCCACCAAATGATCATGGCCTGGGGTGGCAGCAAGGCAAAGAATCCTAAAATAGTAAATGGGTTGGGTTGGAAGGGAACTTTAAAGGTCATCGAGATCAACCCTGCCATGGCAGGGACACCTTCCACCATCCCAGGGTGCTCCAAGCCCCAATGTCCAGCCTGGCCTTGGGCACTGCCAGGGATCCAGGGGCAGCCACAGCTGCTCTGGGCACCCTGTGCCAGGGCCTGCCCACCCTCCCAGGGAACAATTCCTGCCCAAAATCCCATCTAGATTTATCCTCTTCCAGCTAAAGCCATTCCTTCTGTCCTATCCCTCCATCCCTTGTCCCCAGTCCCTCTCCAGCTCTCCTGGAGCCTCTTTAGGCACTGGAAGGAGCTCTCAGGTCTCCCAGGAGACTTTTCCTCTCCACACTGAACACTCCCAATGCTCTCAGCCTTTCCTCCAGCCCTCAGGACCCTCAGGTCCCACTGAACCTCCACCAAAAAGGAGCCAATCCCTCACCCCCAGGCACTGCTGCACCTGAGCAGAACCCAAAGCCAAGCACTGGGATTTTCCCAGCTCTCCCAAGGCCCCTCTGCTCCCCCATAAACACAAAACAAGGCTCAGGTGTCCGTGGGTGTCCCAGCCTGGGGGTTTGCCCTGATCCCTTGAATGGGCAAATCCTGCTGAGTGTGCAGGAATTGAAGCACCAGCATTCCATAAAAAATTACTCTGAGACATAAATCTGCCGTGTTCCACTGCTTTTGAAAAGCACAGCAGTGGGAAGAGCTGCAGGAACACGATGGGGATGGGAAGAGCTGTCCCCTGGCAAGGATGCACTCCCTGCACTGACTTTGGGAACAGCCAGAAACGCTCTAGCATGAAAGGCTGGAAGAAAGAAATTAATTAAGACAAACTAAGGGGAGTCTCAGGCAATATTTGGTGCCAAACACCTAAAAATGAGGTGACAAAACATTCAAATGCATTTTGCTCTACTAAACACCATCAGTGCAAACCGGGAAGGGAATGACTGACCCAGACACGACCTGAAAGGGAATCAAAGTTCCATCCTAGGAACTGGAGAAGAGAAGCAAACCCTGAGGAAGTGGCCAGCCCAAGGAAAGCTGACACAGCTCTTCTGGCTCATGCAAACAGTAGCACAAACCCTTTCTGTGCTCCTCCCAACCCAAAACAAAAGCTTGTGGTGTCTGCCAGGACGTACAAATCTTCTGGAGGAACAGAGGAGAGAGAAATAAATGTGAGTCTGTAACAAGTCTGCACGATGTCAAGTAAAAATCCATTTCATCTGCTGGCATTGGCAGCACAGGCCTGTAAATCAGAGAAAGCAAAATATTGCCTTCATATCCATCGGAGACGTTCAGGGAAATAAGGATCTCATCTCTTGGGCTGCCACAAAAATTATCTGTGCCATCAGAAAATGCAGGTTTTGAATGTCAGCAGAAGCAACAGGAACAGCTGTTCTGTTCAGCCTGTCCACTGCCTTTGGCCTGGAGAGCAACCAGGGCAGAAAACAGAGAGGACAGCAGATCCCAAACCCCACCCTGAGGACACAGAGCCCCTGGCAGCACCAGCAGGGACCACAAAGTGCCACAAAAAGAGCAAAACTGGGAGTCAAAAGCTTTCCCTGCCTCCAAACTGGGAGGGCAAATGAGCAGTGGGTGAGTCAGGGAATTGTAGTCACACGCAGGAAGAGCAGAAAGCAGCCACAAACACCCATCAGCAAACAGGTTCTAATCTTTCCACTGTCTATTCCCCAAATTTAGGGATTTGTTGAAGATGGGAAACAGGACATTAACATGTACAACATGCCAGCTATCACTGCAACATAAAATTCCTGGTTTTCCATCTGCCATCTCTCAACAGGGTAAAGGAATTCCTCCTGCAACATATGAGCAGTCGTCTCTTTTATGGCTTTTTAATGGAAAGCAAATAAAAACTCTCCAACTTTGAATTTATCAAAACCATCTTGAAGAGTTTTTCAGAAGAGTTTTTCACCCTTTCCGAGAGCTGCACCAGCTGCATCCAATCATGGCAAATAATTCCTTCCCAGCTATCCAGTGAGCCTGGGAAGGAACCAGAGCCTGCAGCCCAAATCCACAGGATGGTTGATAACACAGGGAAATGTGATTTCCAACTGGAATCAGGCTGCAAACAAATTGCAGGTGACTGATATAAATAAAGACAAGGGTTTTTTAAAGAATTAAGTTCCATCTGATAAGAACCACGGGATAAAATAATTTCCAGGCTCTGACACAGACCTCCTTCTCTGATCATACTTTTTTTGCAAGAACCCAAAGTACAAATTGTAAAACTCCTCAGAAGGGTGATGTCACTGCTCCACTCAAAGCTCATCACCGAGGAGGAGAGGAAAATCCTGGGTTTGTACAAAATCAGCACCAAAAAAAAAGGGTTGGTCTCAAATTCTGACAACACCGCTCCAAAATTCTCATTTCTGAGACTCTGTGCTCTCAAGACACAAGTCTGAGCAATTTAATGCACTTCCAGCCCAGGGCAGAACTGCATTTGGGGGCCTCTGATGCCTGGAGTCTGCAGCAGTTTAGGTTTTAAATTCACCAGGAAGTTCTGAATGTACTAAAGAAATGGATCCTGCAGAATAAATGGATTATGCTGAGATGCCACCGCGAAAAACACTAAAATAAATTAAGTGTTGGGACAGCAACACAAAGCACAAAGTCTTAATGTACAGAGCTCTCAGAGAAATATCCAACAATCTCCTTTCACTTGTGGGACAAGTGAAAGGAGAAGATTACACTGATTTTCAGATAACAAAGAAAATCATGATGAAGGGAAGAATCAGGATTATAAAGAGATGTAGAGAGTGGGAGGTGATGATCCAAAGGGTCTCAGCTCCTCTACCAGAGTCCCTAAATAAGGAAAACCACAGAAATGAGGCCCATGAGTCCAAACATTGACAGGTTTTCCAGAAAAAAAAAAAGTCATCTTTGTCCTGGAATCAATTTATCCGTTGAATATAAGAGATATGTAAATATACAGAATAAAATATAAGAATACATACAGAATGAAAGCTGATAGGAACAATGCTATCAAGCCATTCAAGCATGGGAAAGGAACTCCTATTTTTGCCTTTCCCTGGTCTTAAAATGAAAAACAAAACACAGTTTATGGGGAAAAGTGGTTTTTACCTCGGGATTTGTTTAAGGATCCTGGGGTGCAGCACTTGGTCCAGGTGGAATGCCCTGAAATACACCCAATTATAGGCCTTGCAAAATGAACATATTTATCAAAGATTCCCCAATGAGAGGCTGGAGTGAAGCCCTCGTTGTGAGGAACCTTCCCCCTGGCTGGGCCTGTCTGAGGTTCCAAAATGTGTTCTGGAGAGGCCCTTGGTGTCTGGGGCTCCCAGGATGTTTGCTCTCCTGGTTTAACGGTGCCGTGGGGCTGAGCTGAGTTATCAGCCTTGGGAAGTCACAGTGTGTGGGCTAAAAGCACTGAGAATACATCAAAATGTATAAAAGGGTATATAAGAAGAGTATAAAAGAAAAAACAAAAAAATCATCACTGTCACTCTCCTTCCATAAATCATGGAAGAATCAGAGAATAGATTGAGTTGGAAAGGACCTTAAAGGTTGTGTTGTTCCAACCCCTGAGAGGACAGAAAGCCAAAATTGGGATGAAACAAGTCTTTACCCTGAGAATTTGGGGGCTTCTGAGCAACTCTGAGCCCAGAAAGAGCAGAACAACAGAATCCAACAGAGCTTGGAATGAACCCAAAGCAGCCAAGTTCTCCCTGCTCTGTTCCAGGGGCAGAGAGCACAATAATTGGTGAAGTGTTGGTGATAGAAACCACAGTCACACCAATAAAATCCTTCCCCAGCAGAAACACTGTACAAAACATTGCCTTTGTGGCTGCTGTCATTCCGTTTGGAGAGGTTTTTAAGGCACAATTGGATGGAAAAGGAAAGGGAAGGAATGTTGGGATTTGATGCTGTTCATTTTCAGTCCTGTCTGAGTAAAGGTCCACCTGCCAGTGGAGAATGAGCACTGGCTGGAAAAAAAAACAGCATTTCACTGCACAGGCTTCCTGTGGTGCCACATCATGGTGAGGATTTGGGGTAATAATGCACAAATTGGAATGTAAATGCAATATTTCAGAGGTGGAGGAGAAAAACTGAGAAACAGAGGGAGAAAGGGAAAAAATTTAAATAATTTTAGTAGAGTTCACATTACTCTGCTGCAGCAGTGTCCAACAACCACTGCCAATGGCAAAGGAGGGAATTCATCCCCAGTTCAGGAAAATCCTTAAGCTGGAATCTCAGCAGGACCTTCCCTGTGCCCTTGGGATCAGGATCAGGATCTTCAAGGGAAATTAAGTTGTGATCTTCAGGTATTGGAGGTTGAGACAAGAAACATTTTCAGGCCCTGCTCCAGCACGAACAAGTCACACAGCTTGTAGATCAATGAAAGCCTTATCAAATCTTATCACTGCTGTGCTTGGAGATAGAACCTGAGAGGAACTGAGGTGGTCAGGAGGCTTTTAAGGTACCTGATATATGGACATCCAGTTTGGGCTGGAACTGAAATATAAAGAGCTGCCCATAGATATTCTCAGAGCAGGACTAGAGCAGTTCTGCTGTCCCATCACAAAGGTAAATTCACACCTTTGTTCCCTGAATTAATCCAGATTTATAAATAATTTTATCATTATCCAGATTTTATCCTGTAATCAAACCCATGGTTTTTAGCTCCATCCTGCCGTCTTCTGCATCTTGGGCTGAGAATTTCAGCAGTTGGGAGCTTCTCCATCTGCTGAATATCCCAGGTTGAAGCAGAACAAGTGGATCCCTGCTGGCTGCAGGCCAGCTGAGAAGGAGGAAGATTTATGCAAACTCTCAGGAAAACATTCCAAACAGCTGGAACAGAAAGGAAATCCAGGCAGCATCTGAATCACAGAGTTATTACCCAGCCACTCCACACAGCATTACCAGGGTCCCTCCAGCAACCACATTATTTAATAGACCATTTAATAGACTATCAAAAATCCAGTTGTCTTCATTACAGCAAACAGGAAAATGTGGGATAACAGAGTGATTTTGTGAGTGGAACAACTGCTGGCAACCAAAGGTGGAACAACACGGAGAAGTTTCACACTGACAGAAATAAAGATGCTCCACACAGGCTGAAAACTGGGAAATTTCAGGTCCTGAACATCTTAATTCTTACTCTGGGTTAGCCTGAATGAATAAATTAATAACTATAAATGGGAGGAGGGAGACATGTGCTGCCACAGGTCACCCTTTAAAGTGCTTGCACAGATGTTGAACATTTTTTAGGATGAGTCAAGGCACTGTTCCTTCAGGCCAGGCCCAACATCTGCAAGCAATGAAGGTGGAGCTGAGGTCCAGCAGTGCACATTGCTCCTGCAGAACGTGGTGGTTTCATATTTGTAGGGTCACGATTCAATTCCAAACCAGGCCGAGCGAGGATGAGCCACACGGTGCCTGATCCCAGGAGATTCCAGCCATGCACAGAAAGCAGGGAAAGCATCTCTGGGGCTGTGCAGGAGTGCTCAGCTCAGTTCCTAAATCACCCTGCCCCAACCCTGCTGAGGAATCCCTGGGTTCAGGGGCTGCAGATGAGCCTGGAAACTCCTGGGAGCAGAGCTGAACAGAAATGCCTCAAAAAGGCATCTGGGGTGGCAATGCCTCAGGTTTGAACTTTTCTATGTTCCCAGCCCTGCAGTGCCCAGTGTGACTCTGCAGTTCCCTGGAGCTCGTTCAGTGCTGTTCTCTCATGCTCACACTGACATAACAAAGCCTCTCCAGCTCGCTCTCCAAGGACACCCAGACCCTCCTGGGCCCAACAACTGCAAACCTTCATCTTGGGGAGAGGGGGGCAAGCTTGGGCAAATTCCATCCTTGCCTGGCTTCTGCTTGGGCAATTGATGCTGATATCAAAGTGGGAAGAACTCGGGAGCTGGCATTGTCCATTTTGGGATGCACTGAGGCAGGAGCCTCTGGAGCCCAGAGTGTGACCTCTGAAGGCCTTTCCAATCAATCCCTCCTTTATTCCTTTATTCCTGCCTGGTCTCTGTTCCCAGACAGCCATTTAAGGCATCAGTAGGCTGGAAAGCTTTTTCCATGACATAAAAATTAAATGTTAAAAAAAAAAGGAGTTTTCCAATTACTAAATTTGCAGCAAAAAGTGAGAAGTTTAAAGAGTCACTAGATGAGCAAATATACACAAAAATATAAATTTATAAAGAATAATTTGCTCTTTCACTGCTTCCCCCAGAGTTCAATTTAAATACTGACTTAGCAAATGACCCCGAGTTAGGAGCAGCTGTCCCACAACCAAGAGCTGGCCAGCAAGACTGACCAACTGTGCCAAGGTTTGACCACCCTTTCCATGCTGGAATTTTTCCTAATATCCAACCTAAACCTCTCCTGGAGGAACCTGAGGCCACTCTACTCTGAGATGGATCTGCCTCCCTTCCTAGAAACTCAAATCCTCTCACCAAAGGGTCCTGCAATGATCCTCTTGACACATTTTTTACCTAATCATTAATCAAACACCACAGTGGTTTGCCCTTTTTTTTTGAATTTTCATTCTTCACAAAGCAAATTCAAGATAACTTCAGTATTTTCCACATTTTAATGAAGCAAATTTCTAGGAACTTATAAAACTTCCTTCTCCCTACAACAAATAATATAATTCTTTTCCAGATCTGAAACATTCACGTGTTTATGCCTGAAGTCTCAGTTTTTCCAAGTTTTGGAGTGGCTGGATTTTTGGGCTTTTTTATGGGGGAAGGGGAAGAAAGGAAAGGAAAGGAAAGGAAAGGAAAGGAAAGGAAAGGAAAGGAAAGGAAAGGAAAGGAAAGGAAAGGAAAGGAAAGGAAAGGAAAGGAAAGGATCATGTGGGGCTCATGATCCTCTGCACTCTGCTCATGTGCAAATGATTTTAAAGACAATTAACCTTCAGTTATAAGTCTAAAGCACAGCACATCTTGTTCTTGCCCTTAGCATGTTCCACATCCAGTAGCTCTCACCTCTGGAATGAGGAAATAAACAACTCCACTTTTCCAGTGTGGCTTGAAACAAACAGGGATCCACCACTATTCACATTAAATATGTGAATAGAATCTTAACAGAAAATGGGATCACTAGGAAAAACAGTGACATGGAAATTTTCCTGGAGTTATCATTAACTGGGATCAGGATGTCTGATGCAAAGGGTGTGTGCTCCAGTGGTCTTAAATACCAGGAAAAGCATGTCTTGGCAAATTGGTTCTCTGGAGGCCAAAGTTGGGAATGAAAATGGGAGAAGAGCAGATCTTCATTTTCAGCAAACATCAATTCTTTTTCATTGTGATGCCATTAAACCATCCTGGCAGGGCAAACTCACCCTGGGAGCGTTCCAGGACCAAAGTGCTTCTTCCTCTGGGATTTTCCTCCTGCCAGCTGATCAATATTTTAGCAATGTTTCACCCATCTAAGTGCAGGAAGAGGGGAATGGATTCATCCCTGGCAGATTCCAAGGTATTTCCAAGGTGGTTGTTGTCACCTGCTGGATCACTGTGAAGGGGACACAGGGTTCACCTTTTCCTTTGTCCTTTAGCACAGGGTAGGGCACCCAGACTGGAGAGATAATGGGATTTTCCTTTGGATTATGGAAAATTTCAGCCCCATCAATTTCCCTAAAAGGACTGGGCTTGGTGATTGGTTCCTGCTGAGGATTAGTGGGTATGGAGCAACCACATCTGCTGGAAAAATGGGAAAATAGGACTTGGAGACCTCACCATGAAACCAGGAAGGTGTATTTGTACCTGGATATCAAATAAGGAGGCAGAATTCTGTTCTGAATTAAAGCAACATCCAGATATTGCTGCACTACCCACTAAATTCTGCTATTTCTAATCTTGCAGAACATCAAACCAGACAAAAAATTACCTAAATTCTCACGAGAAAAAAGTAACCTGCTCTGGAGCTGATGACAAAGCCATATAACTTCCTGGGAAAAACACACCTTTCCCCAAAACTGCTGAATTTGAGCCAGCATTTTTACCAGCATTCCAGGTACAGGCAATGACTCGAGGAGAAAAGATGAGAGAATGGAAGAGCTGCTCACATCACAGCTGGGCTTCAACCTCCACTTCAAAATCATTTCAAGAGGTGGGCTTGGAAGCAAATAAATTAGATTAAAATGTGTCACCACGTCCACGTAACGAAATGAACTCACTTACCTTGCAGTGCCCAGCAAATGCTAAAACTTTGAGGTTTGCTTGTCCCAGTTGTGATCCACAAAGTGCTGCTGTGTTCCTCCAACACCCAGGATCCATCCTGTCTCTCCCAGTGACTCCCTGGAGCGCAGGGCAGGTGGCTGAGGTGCAGATTTCTGGTGTCACACACACAGACCTGTTGTCACACATTGGCAGCAGATAAAGGTGTGTGTTAATGACTGGGGGAGCCGTGGCAGGGCATTCCCAAAATGGATTTGCCTGGATTTACCACAGGAGCGTGGGAGCAGCCAGCCCAGACCACAGGCAAGAGCAAACAGGCCTGGCTTAGCCACTTAGGCAGAGCTCTTAGGCTGAGTCTCACAGGGTTCCTTAAGGAGAGGAGCAGCCCAAGCTCTCCAAGCCCTCCTCAGAGCTGCTGGCGTTGCACGTAGGATGAGGTGGCAGCTTGGAAGACATCTCTCATTAAGGACACATCAGTCACATCCTCTTACTGCCCAAAGAACAGGAAAGCTTCTCCTAAAGTGGTTTGC
Organism: Vireo altiloquus; assembly: GCA_013396875.1. Classification (NCBI taxonomy): domain Eukaryota; kingdom Metazoa; phylum Chordata; class Aves; order Passeriformes; family Vireonidae; genus Vireo; species Vireo altiloquus. Next base: position 451,932 of record VZRF01010027.1, read on the forward strand.
TGACAGGAGTTTGACTTTGTCGGAGACATGTGCCTTTAAAGCACGCCGCCGGAGAAAAGCTGCTCCAACAAGTACATCTTTTATAATAAATACAAGGAGATTCACAGCCAGGAAGGAAATTGTATTTAGGAATAAATTTGTGTTCGGATTTTATTACTAATTCATTACATTCTTAATCTGAAAAATCCTGAAGCAGCACAACTACTTGAGAATTATCATTAATAATTACATTGATACTGAATTCTTTTATGCAAATAGTACAGTAGACTTAAGAGATAGGACTCTTTGTAAACCTCCTGAGTGTTTGCAGGAAGTTTAATTCATCCCCCTATCTCCTTTAGTTTGCAAATGAGGTGTGAAACAATTGTCTGCTCCTGGAAGGTGCCAGCATTGAAGTGCCACACGGGGCTGTCACCCACAGTCCCCAATGTCATCGAGTGAGGTCACCCAGGTATCATTAATTATTACAAATTACTGACTGCTGGCAGGGTAAGGATGGCCTGGGTGACTTTGGACCATGCCCAGCTCTGTAACTCACCTTTGGATGCAGAGAAGGCAACGCCCAGGATTGTTCAGGGACCAGGGATGGGCTGTGGCCCAGCAGGACCCTCCTGATAAAACAGGGAAAAATTTTGCCTCATCATTAGGGCTTTTCCTTCCCCAAGGAGGGAAGAGCTCCCAAGCAGGCAAACATCATTAACAAAATGCCATCACCTCCCAGACACCTCTTTTTATTTTTTTTTTTTAAAAGCAACACATGCTGCTGCCAAATATTTCTGGGAAGGAAACAAAACTATTCTGCTAAAGAGATTTCATTTGAATTTGTTGTGCCTGAGCCTCATCCTGGAGTTTCTCAGCTCTCCTATCAGTTTCTGCTAATGAGTTTAGCTCCCTGGGTAGAATGTGTCTGGTAAATTTTTCAAGAACCGATCATTAGCAATGTTTTGTATATTTTATTTTCTTGTTTTCGCCGTATATAGAGTTGTCATTTTTAATTCATTGCCCACTGGAATTTTATGAAGGAAAACTCACATTCCCTTCAAAATGAGATGAGGAGGTTGGCACGGATTTTAATAGATGCATGTTGTGCTGCAGGTGAAATTTTCCAATTCTAATACAGGCGTGTGAGAAACAAGGAAACGTGGCCCACACTGAGAAAGAAAAGTGGTTCTAGAGATAAGAAACTCACTCTTCCCATGGCAGGGGGAATGGAGCACTGATAGTTAAAGGAAAAATTCCTAATTCTTCCAAACACACAACGTGGTTGTTGCTGTTTCCGAAGTGCATCTCCTCTTCTGGCCTCTGGCTTCAGATTAGAGAATTTGAGCTCAGCAAATTGGGGATTTTGTTGGCACAAAACCCTGAAAACTCCAGTTTAATCCTGATTTATGGGGAAGGGGGTAACATAATCTTCTTACTTTGCAGCATTTAAAAGGGCAGAGCGGAATCAAGTGGTTTAGCCTAATTTAGCTGGGGTTTTTTTCTATTAGATTTGTAAAACAAGATGAAATAAAATGAGCGTGTCCACGCACAGAGCTTCTTATAATGAGCTGAGAAACTCTACTGGCAAAGAATTCTAATTGTGAAACAGGGTAACAACGCAATAAAAAGCTCAGTTTTGACTCATTTTACTTTTGGGTTTTCTGTGCCTCTATGACATCACAACCTGACAATTTCTGTGTTACATCATAGAGATGCATCTCTGAAATGTGCTCACCTGTGGTGCTGAAGGTGCTCCCCCCTCCAGCTCAATCCCTCGATAAAATTAACCCTATTTAACCCTAAAATTAATCCCTTTCCAGCCATTTTTTCCACGATCAAGGAGGATGAACTCCTCCTCCTGCAGATGTGACCTGTTAAGTCACAGTTAAACCAGACACAGTTCTCCAAAGCCTGTTGTCATCAGTAACAGGAAACTTTCCCCTCTCCTCCACTTTCTCCACCCATTTTACCTTCAAAGAAATGTTGAGGCTCATGGAAGTGTGAAGAATCCCAATCCCACCCCTTTCCATGCTGTGGAAGAGCAAGGAGGACTCTTGCTGATGCATCCCATGCCTCAAAAACAGAATTTGGAGGGACTTGGTCATTTCTTCCTCCCCCCAAACGAAATCCCACACCACAAAACATTGGGGCTTCTCCCAGTGCAAACAGCTCTGTTCATGGAGAGTGAAAATTCACAGACTCATGGAATGGTTGGGTTGGAAGAGACCTCAGAGATCATCCCATCCCACCCCTGCCATGGCAGGGACACCTCCCAGGCTGCTCCCAGCCCCAATGTCCAGCCTGGCCTTGGGCACTGCCAGGGATCCAGGGGCAGCCACAGCTGCTCTGGGAATTCCATCCCAGCTCTTCCCCACCCTCCCAGGGAACAATTCCTGCCCAATATCCCATCTAAATCTCCCCACTTTCAGCTTAAAGCCATTCCCTGTGTCCTGTCCCTCCATGCCTTGTCCCCAGTCCCTCTCCAGCTCTCCTGGAGCCCCTTCAGGCCCTGGAAGTGGCTCTGAGCTCTCCCTGGAGCCTTCTCCTCTCCAGGCTGAACAATCCCAGCTCTCCCAGCCTGTTCAATTCCTACAAGACCTCAGAAACACTGACACAGTCACTGTGCCCACCTCTGCATTAGAAAGTCAATTTAAATTCCATTTTTCTCTCTCCACACAGATAAGGAGATCTCAGCCTGGCAAAAATCTGCTCTTGTCCCATCCCATCCCAACATCTTCCCAGATGATGAAGAAAGAATCCAGATTTCACATCTCTCAGTGTGTCACTAAGGAAAGGAAAAGAATTCAGGACCTCATGCAGAGAATTTCCTGACTTCCCACCTGAAATCAGGAATGCATTTGATAAGATGCATTTAAAATATTGCAGCGAAACTTCCTGACAGCTTCGGTGTCCCTCAAGGAACATCCAGAGCAGAACAATCTGGACATCTTGCAGGAAATGAAGCATTTTAAATGAACACTTATTTATCTGCTTTTGTTCCCCCTTTTCTCACGCCTGTTGAAGAGGGATGTGTAGGATCAGTTATGGGGTAACTCAGCCCAGAGATCAGAGGACAAGGAAATATTTGACTTCCTGGTGGTAATTTTTAACCAGAAAAGCTGCACCAAAAAGAAAGGAATACATAATGAAATGATTCCGCAGGAGAAAAATGTCTGACTTCAGCCTTACCCACGGCATTGCAAATGGATTTTGTCAGCCCGCAGCCTTACGAGGCTCGTTGGCAGTAAATTAAATTTGGTCAGTTTATAAAGGTATTGCTATCATGTTTCTCTCCCAAGATCTTCCATCCCTCGGAGGTTTGGAATCACCTTGCTTCTCCTCGCTTGTCTTCTATTCTTCATTACACAACAGATGACCTATCAGATATTCTTCTTCTACTCCAACAGCTTTCCCGTTGCCAACCTTCAATGAGAATAAAGCCTGCAACCCTTTTTATCTTCATTCCGCCGCTGTTTCCATCGGGGTTTTTTTTTCCCTCTCTCTTTTCCTAAAGATCGTTTGCCGGCGTTGCTTCCTCGCTTTTTTACCCAGTGGAACAAGCAGCGTCTTCTGAACTGACAATTCTGACTTTTTGCTGCTTGTGATTTTTCTAAAGCATGACAAGTGCTGGCATGAAGACATGGCAAACCTTTTCAGATAAGGAGCCTGGAAAAAAGCACGGCCTTTCAAAGAGCAGTGGTACTTACTGCACAACCAAACGAGTCTCCCATGGATTAATTTAACTCAGCTCCACCTTTTCCACAGCAGCAACAATTAGAACCAAGACTTTTTAACACATTATATAATTTTTTTTTTAAGTGTATTATAGCACAAAACAAAACTTTTTTTTTTTTTTTTCCTCCGTGAGAAGATAAAAATATGATGAATATTTGATATATTTTACCCTGGACGAGAAATAGAAACAGAAATAGATAGGAAATGGATCCCTGCAACTGTTAGAGGGAAAGGCAGGTCTAGGGTGAGATTTAAAAATAAAATTTCCACTTTGTGCATCTCATTTCCTACTTTGCACATTCTTCAGAAGATCATCCCAAAGTAAGAATTGATAGAATATCACTGATTTCTGAATAAAAGAAAAGGACTCTTGAGTAGCCTCCTGGGATTTAAAGTTTTCCAGAGAGGTTGAGGCTGCTCCTGGATCCCTGGCAGTGCCCAAGGCCAGGTGGGACAGGACTTGGAGGACCTTGGGTCAGTGGGAGGTGTCCCTGCCATGGCAGGGGTGGCACTGGATGATTTTAAATTCCCTTCCAGCCCAAACCATCTGTGATTCCATGCCTTTGGGAGCTTGTAGAACCCTAAGGCAGCAGCTGCGTGTGTGTGAGACGAGGCAGGCTGACACTGACAAATAAGCAAAAAAACCATGAAAATAAAAATAAATAAATAAATAAATAAATAAATAAAATATTAAAAATGAAGAAATAAATGAACAATTGTCGGCCCAGGAGTCAGTGGGGATGGTCTGATCAAGTCTCTGCTGTGCACACAGTGAGCTGGGCTGGAGCTTGGATGTGGCTGAAGGACAACCTGAAGGATCCCTGGTGGAGAGAGGAACTCAGCCAGCACAAACCTTCCCGGGGTTTGCAGCCTGAGAGATGGAAAAGGATGATTGATGCTGATGGCAGAGATGGAGTTTGTTTTCCTCAAGCCTTAAAACACTCAGTGGAAGTTCCAGGCAAAGGGCTGGGTCCTTTTTCAGGGCAAAAGGCATTGCCCAAGGCTTCATCTCTGCTGCTCAGAGCAGCTTCTACCAATGCCCCACCTGGTGAAAGGCCATTAAGACATCCAGGAGTGAGGACAGCGAGTGCTGTGAAAGCAGCAGAGGGAGTCGATAGCTCCTCACACACAGAAACAAAACTATTTTATCCTCTCCCATAATGGAGCAGGAGAGCAGCTATCAGGTTCTATTATCTTAGTGCAGTGTGAATGGAGGCTAATGGCCTGCTCCCGTGCTGAATTAAAAGGAGGATTGAATCAATAGATGTGAGAAGATGAATCAAGTGTCCATTTCCTTGAGCTGATAGCAAAAATGATGTGATAATGCACGAGGAGCTCTCCTCTAACGTTTCTGGGGTGTAACTGGAGAGTTCTCTCTCAGTGCCAGCCAGAGACTCTTCTGACTCAGGAATTCAAGAAGAGGAGATGTAAAACACACTGCAAAAAGCAACGAGCGCTGTGAATTCAGCCACTCACCAACAACTTCTGCTCAGCACCAAATCCTTCCTCTCACTCTCTCTCCTCTCCTTCTACACCGGGAACAGTGCAGAACAGGTGTTCTGGAATAATTTCTTTCCATATCTGCCATTGTTCAGTGCCTCTGGCAGCCCCTCCACCACAAGCAATGGGCCTGTAACAGTTCCAAATTGCCTTGAGGAGTTATTTTGCCAAGCTAAAAGGCAGCACTCAGAAATACATCACTGCTCTCTGCCCTTCCCAGGGCTGGCCAAGACAGCTGAAAGGTGAGAGAGCATAAAATATGACTCGGCCCCACCTTAGCTCTTCCTAAGGAGCATCTTCCTGATGCCATCAGTGCCTTTAATCATCCTCTTTCATTTGGGGGAGAACCAAGCAATAATGGCAAGAACGGGAGCGCTCTGATTAATCACACGAGGTTTTTAACAAGTGAGATCCTCGCTGAGGTAATGTTCCAGGGAGCTGAGGTGCTCATTGATGTTATTCATGTATTGATTGGGAGTAAGAGCCTGGGTTCTGCTTCCAGCCCTGCCACTGACTCTCGATGTGACCTTGAGCTTCTCCCTTTCTCCAGCCCTTTTTCCCCCCTGCAATAACAATTCCTCATCCCTCACATTTCTGCTGTGGTTGGGCCACACAGATTAGCTTTGGACAGGACATTGGAGTGTTTTTCCTGAATCCATTTGGGGTGTAACACCAATATCACATTGTCCTGCCCTGAGAGTTTTCCTTACAGACTCAATAAATAAATAAATAAAATTCTCTATGAGAACAGCTCAGAAGCTGCTCAGTATTCCAAATACCCTTCCCATGCACTGATATTTTTGGTATCTACGAGAGCTGTGCAGTAACTGAGGTTGGAAGGGGGGGCTGAGGTTGTCTCACCCACCCAGAGCAACAGCTGGAAGCTTCTACTCCCACACCCTAAAAGTGGTGTGGTACATTTGCCTGTGAGTTAATCTGAAACAGGGCCCAGAACGGCTCAGGTCAGGACAATCCTGAGATACAGCAGTGAGAAAACTCCTTTCTCACAGGAATCCAGGGCAGTGCTCCAGTTCTGCCCATCTTCACCTGAATTTCAACCCAATTCCAGCTGCCTTTACTCATCCTTGGACTAAACCCCAGAATTCATGACCCGTTCTGGAAATTTCTGCCTCTCTTTCTCTTCCCCTTCATTTTTATTTTCCTCTTTCATCCTCTTTGCCTTCTTCTCCAGAACATTCCATAAAAGACCTCCTGTCCTCCTGGCAGTGAGGGTGGAGCAGCTCATTCCCGCAGATATTTAATGTCTATTTTTACACAAATGACTCTCAGATCCACCTGCCTGGTCCCAATTTGTCTCCTTTTGTTCAGCCTCGCCTTTCTCTCTCTCTCTGTTAACAACTCTTCCTGCAAATTCTAATTTAAAGAGCCCAAAATTGGAGTCTTGCTCTTTCCTCTTAAGGATCCTTCCTTCCCAAATTCGCTGTCAGCCCTGCCAATACTCTAATTTTCCTGTCATCCAGGACAACAAATGAGGTGGTCACAGGTGATGACAACCCATCTTTAATATTTTAGCCAATTAACGGTGACTTGGCTGACAAACATATGAAGATAACGAGTATCTGTGCTAATATTTGTAAGTGCAGCCATGAAACTTTGATTTTTATCAGTGAAAAATGTTATTTAAATACAAATTTATACTGGGATGTGCTAATTCCAAAATCTCCCCCTCCTCCCACACACAGCAGTTGTGTTCCTGGTTATTAATTCAGGGTAAAGAGCAGAAAAACCTTGTGAAAATTCCAATTTAAGTATATTTAGATTAAACTTCAGTTCTATGACATTTTCTGTAAATTTTCTGGGGAAAAAAAAGAGATGAGTATTGGAAAAAATATTACAAGTATTAGCAAGAGGGGCTTTTTAAAAGTTCCTAATTGGGAGAGGATGCCAATGGATGGTTTAAAAGATGAAATACAAAAGTTTACACATTAAGTTTGGACTTTTAGGAAGCCAATTCATTCCCAATCCCCAGGTGTATCCCTCTCCTGTTTTCCCAGCCCCAGGAAGGTGTGACAGAGAAAATAAACTCCACATGGTGTTAGGGGCGAGAATAAAACCCTAAATTTACACACCCCCAGTAACAGGGAGCTAATCCAGGTGCTTCCATGATACCAAATTAATGGGAATTCTGTGCCCCCTGACCTGGTTGTGTGCTGGGAGCAGAGTCAGGAGCTTGCTGGGCAGCCCAGCCTGGCATCCATCACAGGAGCAGCTGCTCCTCAGGAGCCCAGCAGCCTCCTTGGTCTTCCCTGCTCCCTGCCCAGGGGCTGCTGTTGGGCACAGGAGGGGAAAAGGAAAGCTCATAAATCAGCCACGTGCAGGGGAAGGAATATCAGCCAGCCTGAGACCAAATCAGGGCTCTGTCTGATGCCTCAGGGTTTAACTTTTCTCTGTTCCCAGCCCTGCAGTGCCCAGTGGAACTCTGCAGGTCCCTGGAGCTCGTTCAGTGCTGTTCTCTCATGCTCACACTGACATAACAAAGCCTCTCCAGCTCGCTCTCCAAGGACACCCAGACCCTCCTGGGCCCAACAACTGCAAACCTTCATCTTGGGGAGAGAAAGGGGGGCAAGCTTGGGCAAATTCCATCCTTGCCTGGCTTCTGCTTGGGCAATTGATGCTGATATCAAAGTGGGAAGAACTCAGGAGCTGGCATTGTCCATTTTGGGATGCACTGAGGCAGGAGCCTCTGGAGCCCAGAGTGTGACCTCTGAAGGCCTTTCCAATCAATCCCTCCTTTATTCCTTTATTCCTGCCTGGTCTCTGTTTCTAGGGAGCCATTTAAGGCATCATGTCCACCACGGGAAAGGACACTCCAGGACACCCCTGGTTGGTAATGTGTGGCGAAGAGCAGAAATTCCTGGGAAAACTCCCATTAAAATAATTTGTTTGTAAATCACAGCCATTGTTGGATCTCCAAGGTTTTCTGCTTCCCTTCCTGTTTGCTATGTGAGTTTTTTTAAAGATGATAATTCCTGACTTGGCCTGCCAGGCTCTGTGACGTGCAGGGACTCCTCTGCTCCTGCTGCCAGGCTGCACCTCTCTCATCCCTTCTGGCTGTAGATGCTTTCAGGATCCCCCAAAGGCCTCTCCACTCTGCCAGGAAATAAGTGAGCATCTCTTTTTTTCCATACAAGATGTTGGTTTTACCTCTCTTTTTAATTACAGTTCTGGAAAGAAGGAAGAATTGTCTGGAATTGTCTGGAAGTGGGAAAAGCATCCACTGCTCTCTGCCAGGTCTTGAGGAGCACCAGCTGAAGTTGGAGTTTGGTTTAAAGAATGTTCAAAGTTCATGACAAGCATGAAATCCCTACTGGCAGCTTGGCAGAGTTGTTTTAGTCTCGCAAATGTACTTAAATAGATCAGCCAATTAAAACTCTGAGCTGGCTGATTTCATTGAATGCAAATGCTTCCAAAATCTGTGTGATCCTGGGAGCTTGCAGGAAAAGAAAGGAGCTCTTCCTAGGAAACACAAGTGGAAATCAGGAACAGAGCTGAGCAATCCTTTCCAGTCAGACCAATTTGGGATTCCAGGTGTGTTGGTAGCACAAAGGAAAGCAAAGTTTGTCATGTTCTTTCCAAAAAAAGAGAGCACACCTGGGTGCTGCCACGGGATACTCACTTGGTGGCACAGACTTGAGTCTGTCCCTGTGACCTGATGGGGTCCCTACTGCAGGGTTTGAGGTGTTCACTGCTCAAACACATCCTAGAGTGCCACATCCATGGGTTTTTTGAACACTTCCAGGGATGAGGAATCCTTGATTTATGTGAGAATGCTCAGGCAGTGGCTTCTCCTTTAACAACAACATCAACAATTATTATTATTGTTATTATATTAATAATATGAATACTATTAGTGATGTTAAGGTTATTATTATTATTATTATTATTATTATTATTATTATTATTATTATTATTACAAGGGGAGGGAGAAATAGCAACAAAGTCCAAGAGAAGCAAGTGATGCCTGACACAATTTCTCAGCACCCACTGACCATTCCCAGCACATCTCCCAGCCTCAGTCGGTGCCTCCCACCCAGCTCCCCCCAGTTTACATACTGGGGGTGTTGTTCTGTGGTGTGGAACATCCCTTTTAGCCAGTTTGTGTCGGTGGAAGGCCTCTCAGTCACCTTTCCAGGAATCCAAAGCTGTGGCATCACTCATCCACCTTGTGAGATCAGCTGAGGAAATGGCTTGGGAAGCACTGGCAGCTCCCTCATCACCCCACACCCCAAATCAAAAANTCAAACACATCCTAGAGTGCCACATCCATGGGTTTTTTGAACACTTCCAGGGATGAGGAATCCTTGATTTATGTGAGAATGCTCAGGCAGTGGCTTCTCCTTTAACAACAACATCAACAATTATTATTATTGTTATTATATTAATAATATGAATACTATTAGTGATGTTAAGGTTATTATTATTATTATTATTATTATTATTATTATTATTATTATTATTATTATTGCTGGATCAGTCCATGGCTGGGGGTGCTGTGCCAAGAGATTCCTTT
>VZRF01010027.1:461794-559928 GCA_013396875.1 Vireo altiloquus
GTTGTTCTGTGGTGTGGAACATCCCTTTTAGCCAGTTTGTGTCGGTGGAAGGCCTCTCAGTCACCTTTCCAGGAATCCAAAGCTGTGGCATCACTCATCCACCTTGTGAGATCAGCTGAGGAAATGGCTTGGGAAGCACTGGCAGCTCCCTCATCACCCCACACCCCAAATCAAAAAAACCCTTGGACTTCAGGGCTACTGCTGGTGGCTGCTGTGCCCTGGAGTGGGTGTGAGCCTATAAATACAGCCTTGCAGTTTATTCCATATCAGAGCACTTTGATTTACTCAGGAAATAAAGTATCTCCTCCTGCTCCATTCAAATGTTATATACAGATTTAATCACAAGCCCCATGATACTCCACGTTACTCACAAAGCTGAGCTTTTGTACTTCACACGTTCCTTCCCTTTGCCTGTTTTTTTTTCTTTAAGTACCCATAAGATTAAATTAAAAAAAAAAAAAAACAAAAAAACAAAACAAAACCCCAAAAAATGGAACCAAACCAACAAAAAACTGGCACAGGGTGAAAAATACCCAGCAGCCAAATACAGGGCCACAAATGACATTTTCCTTTTAACAATCTTATTTTTCAGACATGATCTGGAGGACTCACCTGGAAACCTGAGTGCATTATGAGACATGCTCTGCCACATTAGAGAACATTCAAATAAAGGATTGAATACCATGAGTGACTCAACAATGCAGCAACAAAAAGGTGCAGTGCCTGCTGAAGAGAAAATGGACAAAACAAACAGGAAGGGAAGAGCATCAAGACCTGGATTTAATTTAGGAGAAGAATAGGGTCCCCAGAAAGCAATAAAAGCTTAGGAAAAGGAGCAGAAAGGGGAATAAAAAGAGAAGGTTGAAACAAAGGTTTGAAAGGGTCACACCTTTATAAAGACACTGATCTGAGGCACCAAAGCTTCCTCAGGGCTGAACTTCTGAACTTTCTGAGGTGCCAAATTCACTTCCCTGGGCTCCACACATTCCCACTCTTCCCCCTCCTCCTCCTCTCCAGCCCTTCCTCACCGACCATCCCCAGCAGGAGCTGAGCAGCCCCCAGGTCTGGGAGCTGTGGTCCAGCTCCCTGCTGCCAGCAGAGCTCCAGGAGCTCTCCTGGAGAAGAACCCTGTGGAGCAGGTGGGAGGCAGCAGAAGGAAAGGCAGGTGCAGCAGCTGAGCTCAAATCTGCTCAGGCCTGGCTGCTCCTCCTGCAAAGGCACAATTTATGGACTCACATCTCCTGACAGCCCAGGGGATGGTGGAGGAGAAAGGCACAGCCCCAAAAAGTTCTTGTGTGCCCTTAGGAGGGTGTCAGCAGGATGCTGAGGCTCAGGGAGGGTGCTGAGGAATGCCTCAGCTGTTTTCCAATGTATTTTCTAGGATCACAGAGTCACAGAGGGGTTTGGGTTGGGAGGGACCTTAAAACCCATCCTGTTCCATGGGCAGGGACAGCTTCCACCATCCCAGCCTGCTCCAGCCTGGCCCTGGGCACTGCCAGGGATCCAGGGGCAGCCACAGCTGCTCTGGGCACCCTGTGCCAGGGCCTGCCCACCCTCCCAGCCAGGAATTCCTTCCCAGTATCCCATCCAGCCCTGCCCTCTGTTAGTGGGAAGCCATTCCCCCTTTCCTGGCACTCCATGCCCTCTTGATTGAGGTGTCCATCGCCCTCAGCTGTGCTGTGCTGAGCTGGAGATGAGCTTTGACACAAGGCCACAATCATCCTTTAGAAAATGAGCATTAAATTATTACAGCACCCCTCAGAGAAGGCACTGCAGGAACAAAAAACTCTGTTGGCAACAAATATGCCAAAAAAAACCTACAGAAAAGACACCAAACTTGGGCTGGGATGGTCTAAGTCTCTTCCCTGGCTTCCCTGGAACCACGGATAGATCCCACCACAAACCCCCTCAGAGGAGGACAGAGGAAAAACCCCAGTGGAAGCCTCTGGGCTGGCAAAGGTGCCTGGTTAGAAGATGGCCACACCACGGAGCCAGGTCCAAGGTATGAAAAGAAGGCAAGGATTTCAAACTTTGCTCATAGATATTCTTCAAGTGGTGTTTAATACCGCTCCTTTTGTTTGTTTTGACAATGGATCTTATCTTTTGGTAAGGGCTGTGTTCAGGACTATTATTACCCTCTATAAAAGCCTCATAGTCTTTCTTTCCACTTGTTCAGCACACCAGAGTGGCATAGCAAATTTAATCGAAGAACGCAGCTCCAGGGAGAGCCTTTGGAGACTCTCCCCTTTTTCATAATGCTGTTATCTCCCTTTCCTTGTGTTGGGGATGCATAAAAATCACAAAAAAGTCATTCTGAGTATATTCTTCCTGATAATTATTGTCAGACTCCGAGATAAGTACCCTACGTGATGTAATGTGTGTCAGACCTGGCTCTCTGAATGCAAATCCTGCAACACTCCCAGGCCCAAACAATGGGCGCCCTAAACACCAGGGCCTGGTATTTTACCACAGACAAGAGAGAGCTTTGATTTTTTGTGTTTCGATAAGGCACAATCTGGGTGCCTTTATCTCAGCTGTTATATTTAAAGATGACATTCTAGCCTTGCAGCCTTGCCTATTGTCTTGACCCTGATTATCTCCAAATGTTGTTGTTTAGTCAAACTCGCCGCTTTAATGAAAGGCCTGCTCCCAATTTAAGGAAAATTATTTAAATGCAGAGTATCCTATACACTGCGGTTTCCAAAAGAACTAGGCGGTTAATCAAAAGTTAATTGTATAATTCTCATGCAGATTAGGGCCTCTTGCAAATGAATCCCAGGTTGTGATTATTAAAAAAAGGGAAAGTGCTGGAGTAATGCACAAGGGTCTTCAGTCTGGTAAACAATCAGCTAAGGTTTAATTTGTGGTAAACAAAGTGCTGATACACCAGGGGTCTCCAAAGGAGACAAAAAGGTGAAAATAAATTAAAAAACAACATACAGATATGATCTTTTTGTTTTTTAGGCATCTTTCAAAAACACGGGCTCAATGAACAAAAAGTAATCTATTAATATTTACTGGCAGCATCCTGGCAATATGCAAATGAGAGCAGCCCCATAATTATGCTGCAGCCCTTGGACAGGGATCCTGCTCACCCAATGTCACTGCCACCACCTCCAATCACCACCTCTGTGGTGCTCCCGTGGCAAATAAACTGCTCTAATCAACACTTTGATTAATCACAAACTGCTGCTCCCTGTGCCAGAGAACAACCTTGGCAGGAAAGGGCACCAGTGGTAGGTTCAAAGCTTATCCGTGTGCTTTGGAGTTATCTGAGAGAAGGAATAAAGCAGGAGTGATACTTTCCACGCCAAAAAAGTCATGGCTCAGCCGAAAATAAATAAAATAAAGAGGAGGTGCTCTTCCTACAGAAGTCAGGCTGGATAACCAGCTCCAGGTTTTTAACTAACAACCTCAAAAATTGATTTTCCTTACCTGGATAACAACCCAAGGGGAACAATACTTCTGTTAATAAACTTTCAAAGGACATTCCTGACCCAAATTGTGGCCAGGATGGAAGATTAGCAGGGTTAAAGGCAACTCTCTGGTGACCCTTCAAACTGAGACCCAAATGAGAGCCTTGGACTCTCCTGGGATATGAGTGGGACAACTCAGGTGAAGAGGTGTGGTTCCAGACAATATTTAAAGCCTTTCCTGTAGAAATGGTTGTTTTCTTTAGTTGTAGCTACTCCTGATGAGCAGTGGAAGTGACAGGAGCACCGTCAGCAGAAGTGTGACTGCAGAGCTCCCTGCTGCCAGGAGGGATGCAGGATTGGGAATTCCTGTCTGCCTGCCCAGGAAAAATCTCTTATCAGCTTAGTTATTTCCTGATGACAACATGCTTGGCCCAGGATGAAACAAAACACAAATCCTGAAATCAAGGGATGAGCTCCATCCAGGGATGAAGGCGCTCGGCACTCTCCTTCCTGCTTTTCTCTTTCCAGATTTTCTCCTGCCATAAAGAGATTTATCCTTCCAATTTAAATTAGGAACAGGATCTTCAGCCAGGTATGGGTGATTTAAGAAAAGCTAAGGAATTTTTGGCTGGGAGGGAGGGCAGGCCCTGGCACAGGGTGCCCAGAACAGCTGTGGCTGCCCCTGGATCCCTGGCAGTGCCCAAGGCCAGGCTGGACATTGGGGCTGGGAGCAGCCTGGCACAGTGGGAGGTGTCCCTGCCATGGCAAAAGTGAGTTTGGAGGATTGCTAAAGTCCTTCCCAACCCAAAGCACTCCAGGATTCTAGGATTCCATAATTACACATGTAAATGTGTGTATTAAACCATGATGATGATTTAGGTGGCTCTGCACAAAGCAGATTTTCAGGGAGGACCAAGAGGCTGCTGCCTGATCCACAAGCAAGACGTTGGCAAAAGCAGCTCAAGCTCTCCTGGAATTTGACTCATCTTCTGAAGGTGTGAAATGAAATGTGGGAGAAATATGGAAAGAGGTACCAGCTGCAAGTCTCTGTCAGAAACATTCTACGCTGTCAGAAACTCCAGTTTCAAGAAGAAGTGAACAGAACACACCCCTGAATACTCTAAAATTGAAAAATTTGTAACAATCTGGCACTTCCTAGGATTTAACAGCAATTATTGTGATGTTTTAAAGGGATTGTTTGTGTAAAAGATGACCACCAAAGCATCCAAGCTTCCAACAGTGGAATTCTTAATCTGGAGGTGAAGGGAATGCTATTTGACATTAATTAGGAATTAAGGGTAAATAAGGACACACATGTTTATTTGCCATTAATTGAAAAAAATCATTAAGTACAAGCAACTTTGCCTCTATAGGAAGGTGGGATTTTTTTTCCATTTTCACACTATTATTAATCTTACTTAGAACATTCTGTTTTGAAGGAACAGGAGGGAAAATGTTGCCTTAGAAATAAAAACCTAGGAACTATTAATCATGAATTATTATCATCATCATAATCATTTTATTATTATAATTTATTATCATTATAATTTATTATTATAATTACTATTATAACTTATTATTATTACTATTATTGTTGTTGTTATTGTTGTTATTATGACTGTTGTTATTATTATTATAGTTATAATTATTATTATTGTTATTATTATTGTTGTTATTCTTATAGTTGTTGTTATTATTATTGTTATTATTATTATTATTTACAGGGGGTTTGCTCTGTGTTCCCAAGAGCAAAAGCAAGAGAATTTCCCTGCAAAAATTGAAGCCCTGGAGCACTGAGAGCTGCTCCTGGGGCAGCAGCAGCAGCAGACAGGAACCCAGGGCTGGTGCCATGGGGGAGTTTTAAAGGATCAGGGAATATCATCCCATTTTTTTCTTCACTATTCATTGCTCCAGACATTCACCACTCCCTGCCCAGAGTTTGGAATTGTTTTCTTTTAACTGAGGAAGGCCAGAACAGCAGAGACCTTTCAGCTGCACTGCCCAGGGTGCAGGGGAGGGCAATGTTGACTTTTGCCACATTCCCATCAGCCCATGGCAGATCCCTGATAAATCATACATCAGAGGAAGACTTTGGAGAGGAAATTGTTCAGTAATATGCATTTTCGATCAAAACACGGGGGAGACTTTAAAAATTTACTGTGCATAAATAAAATATTTGATCGTCCCAATTCCTGTTTTCCAAACCCTCACAGACACTTCATACTAATATTGACATTAAACTTCAATATTGGTGTAGGGATGATAAAACAGAACTGCTATAAATACTTGAACAGGATGCAGGAGGAAGTGATGACAAAAACAGGGCTTTTCTGGGATCATTTCTCCTGTTGTGAGACACAGACAGGCCCAGAAGGCTGTTCCACCCCTGAGCAGGAGTTACTAGAGCCAGCTGGGATTCCTCTATCACAGGGAATGGCTTGGGTGGGAAGAGACCTCAGAGATCATCCCTGCCATGGCAGGAACATCTTCCTGAGTCAGAAACTTCCACTATCCCAGGCTGCTCCAAGCCCCAATGTCCAGCCTGGCCTTGGGCACTGCCAGGGATCCAGGGGCAGCCACAGCTGCTCTGGGCACCCTGTGCCAGGGCCTGCCCACCCTCCCAGGGAACAATTCCTGCCCAATATCCCATCTAAATCTCCCCACTTTCAGCTTAAAGCCATTCCCTGTGTCCTGTCCCTCCATCCCTTGTCCCTAGTCCCTCTCCAGCTCTCCTGGAGCCCCTTTAGTCCCTGCAAGGGGCTCTGAGCTCTCCCTGGAGCCTTCTCCTCTCCAGGTGAGCCCCCCCAGCTCTCCCAGCCTGGGTTCAGCCCTTGGAGCAGCTCCGTGGCCTCCTCTGGGTTTGCTCCAGCAGCTCCACAGCCCATGCTGGGTCTGTGTCTCAGCCTGTCCCTCTGAGAACCTCCATGAGCTTTATGGCCACAATCAGACTGGAAGAGTCTTGATAATCCCAAAGGCCAACCTCAGGCTGCAGGAAATTTTGGCAAAAGCTCCCCAGAACTGGGATGGCTCCTACCTTCCAGAATTTTTGTGCTGCTCTGCTGCTTCCCAGCTCCAGGTGAGGCTGGGGAATGGCTCCAGGGGCTCCCTGGCCATGGCTCTGGGGCTACAGCCTTGACCTCAGTGTCAGCCTGTTGACTTTCCCTGGTCTTAAAATTAAAGCTAAAACACAATTCATGGAGAAAAGGGGTTCAGTTAAAATCATCTTGGCATCAAGCCCTCGGAGCAGGGCCCAGGAGAACAGGAACATTTTCACCCTGTGGGCGTGTGACCCCGTGGGGATCCATCCACGCCATGCCCTCGCTCATCAGGTGAGCTGAGAAATCTCCTGGAGGCCACAATTCTCCATAAAACACATCAGGTGCCTGCTGAGCATGACAAATAAAACCATAGTCTCCATGGCACAGCAAGAACATGACAAATTTTGAAGCTTCTCTAAAAAAAAAAATGCAACTGAAAAGCCCAGTTATTTCATTTTAGGCATGGTCTATTTTTGCTGTGGAGGCAAAAGCAAACCACCAGAGCCAACATCAAAAATAGCATCTAATCTACTTTAAAAACAGTAAAAAAATTCCAAATAATTAGAGCTGGGTTGCCCAGGAATCGTTAGAGAAATCAATATCCAGCACCAGTGAAGTGTCTACAAAATACCAGATGGTCACTAGTAAAATCCAGAACGTGAGAACTCAAATACTGCCAGTAAAGGGGAAAAAAAAGATGAGCAGGAATTTTCCTTGGGGGAAAACAAAACTGATCAAAATTAAATTTGGCAATTTCGTGATGAGCTTGTTGTGCTAATCAATATCTGAGCAGAAGGGCTGGGCTGGGGGGTGGGCAGGGATCCCAGGGGGAATGGCCAGGGATCATCACATGCCAAGGGCTCCTCCTGCCTTCACATGACTGCAGAGACCTCACTCTGAGCTACACTGATGGAATATAAGGCATGAATTCCTCAAAATTTGGGAGAGAGGAAGGAAAGGGGGGAGGGGGAGAGAAGGGAGGAAAGGAAGGAAGGAAGGAAGGAAGGAAGGAAGAAGGAAGAAGGAATCACAGTCACAGAATCACAAAATCCCTGAGGTTGGAAAAGCCTCCATGGTCGTTGAGTTCAATCTGTGCCTGATCCCACCTTGTCCCCAGCCCAGAGTGCCACCTCCAGCCCTTCCCAGGACACCTCCAGGGATGGGCACTCCAAACCTCCCTGGGCAGCTCCTGACAAGGCCTGACCACCATTTCTGTGACAAAATTCCTCCTGATGTCCCTCCCAGGCCAGGCCCAGCCACCAGTTTCCCTAGGTTCTGTGCCATCACTGCACTCCTGGAGTTCCCCAGCAAGAGCCCAGCTGAGGGAGTAACCTCGGAATTGCATCCTCACCACAGATTGCCAGGGTGGGACTTGGTCCATGAGGTTTCCTCCTTGGAGCAGGAAGGCCAGGAGACCTTGGCCAGAGCTCGGGGGCCTCTCCCTGGTTCTCCCACCTGGTCATGGCTGAAACAACAGCTTGAAGCAGCTTTTGGGTTCAGCCCAGGGATAAGAAACTCTGTACAGATAATCACACTTTTAAAAGATTAACTCAGGATCTTCTTTGGAGCTTAAACTTAAAAATAAAGCTTAAGCTTAAAATAAGCTTAAAAATAAATTTTAGTTATTTCAAGTGAAGCTCAGGTTGGAACCTTGGAGAACAAAATAAACTGGGGAGCTCTTCTTCCTTCTACTCATTGTCCATGTGCTTGTTGGTATCCTACAGCATCTCCCAGAAGAGATTCTTTTACCAGACTTACAAAAGGAGGATTTGTCTTCTTTTCCAGCCTTTCTGTTGGTTATGGAAGTGTGTCCGTGTGGCCTCTGCTTCTGCCTAATTAAATCTCCATTAAATAAGTGATTGCACCCACTATAGATTACAAAGAGTGCATCTCCCTGGATATTTAGAGATCCATAGCAAGGTGCTGTGCCTGTCACAGGCTTTTAAAAGTGGACTTTTAAGGAAAGTCAAGGAATTTGGTGTGGCTCAGTCACTACAGGCTTGTTTCTTTGGAGTCCATGGAATTAGGACATGGAAAGAAGCGTGGGACTTGGAGCCCTGACTTTGGGATGTGGCAGTGAGGAGTTCCTTGGAGCTGGGGCCATGGGAGGTGGCCAAAAGGACGATCAGAGGTCATGGCAAGATTAGAAATCACGGGTCTGGCCTTAACAGATATTTTAGGTAAATTTTAAAATTTAAATTTCATTGGAATTTAATTTGTAGGGGAATTCAAAAACTGAAGCAGATTTGTGATTCCATAAAGAGGAGGTCACATACAAACATGATCAGTTTGGGGTGAATTTTTGGTGAGTTTTGTTTGTATCTGGATATCACTCTGAGGGGTCTGAACCAGCCAAAATTGCTGTTATTTCATCTAAGGAATAACTTCCTTACCGGGAAATTCTGAGCTGGACAAAGGAAGAAATGCCAAGCACACTCCCAATGTGAATTGGGCAGATCTTTGAAGAAGTGAAAGAATTTTCATGGTTTTATGTTTATGTCAGATTTTAAGGCACTGAGGTCACCTGTTGCATGTTCTCCTACTCTTGGCTTAAGTGCAGAAAAGATGCAGAGGCATTAATTAAGTAATTTATCCTCCTCATGAATCAGTCAGAGAAATAATCCATGGCTGCTCTTGTGAATGTCAGGACTATAGAAAACCAGGCTAAACAGCAAATGTAAATTGAAATCACAAAGCATGCAATGACAAATATCTTGAAGAAGAGCCTGTTTTGGGCTGTATTTTATCTCTCCCATCTATTGGACACTAGAATTTCTGCTATTGCAACACAACTTGAAATACTCCTAAGGTGATAGTAAATGAATGTGGCTGTACAGAGCACAACAACTTACACAGAGGTCATATTTCATCTTTAATTCATTTGAAATCAAGTGGCTGCATGACATCACCCTGACATTCCCTAAGACAGCAACAGCCAGCTGATGTCACACACATTCTGAGGAAATATGTCAAAATACATTAGCTCATATTTTTATCTGGACAGCTACCAAATGAAGCCAACAGCAAACAAACTCCGCTGAAAGCAAACATCTCCATTTTTGCAGTCTCGAAAGGGACAGGACAAATTATTTATAACTTTGAGGTTTTCACACACAGGCAAGACCTTTCTCTTCAGACTTTAGGAAAAAGAAAAGGAGGAGAGCATTAAATTATTTTCAATAATTCACTAATTCCAGTTTCACAGGTGTACAAGCTGGCACTCCCAGAGCACTGCAATCCGTGTTCTGATTCACTGGAATTCACTCAAATTCAGCCTGGATATGGGCTGAGTACCCCTTGTTTAATGTGCAAATTGTGAGAGCTTGGGAAAAAACCACCAGATTCCTTTTCTGGTGGCTGTTTTCCCCGAGACAGACACAGTTTCCATCCCTCTTTTCTCAGTCCCGCTGGGAATCACACACACAAATACCTGCACCTCTCAAACCTGCCTTTCACCCAAGGCTGAGAGGCAGAAGGCAGTGCCTTTGCAAGGCTGGAGAGAGTCTTTTAGACGTGTTTGATCCTCTGTCACACAGCTCAGTGCAGCTTGAAACAATAAATTTCAGGTTTTTCATATTATTGACACATTTGTTTGCGGTGAGGCATCCCCTCAGCCCTCCTTGGCTGCTCTGTGATCTCAGAAATGCTCCTTGGGCTTGGCCTTGATAAACAGCACCTGATTTAAGCCCTGACTTACCACAAACACCATTTGCTCCCAGGAATTTGGGCTGTCGGGAATTCCCCTTGGAAACTTCTTTTTCTTGCTCGAATAACCCAAATGAAACATCATTTTTATCATTAAACTTTCCAAGAAAGCCACCAGCTTGGATTGCGGCCAGGATGGAAAATTATGAGGACTAAAATCAACTCTCTTGGGACCCTGAAAAAGCTCCTACAGCAGAAATTCCTGTCTGGATTTTGGGGGAAAACTGGTTAAAAAGGGTTGAAGTGTTTGTTGGGGCTGCCTGGATAAACCTGTCAGGATTTGATGCACTTCGTGGGCAAACCTGGGAACTCCCGGAGGGAAATGTGGAGTTCCACTGCGCTGCTGGGAATACAAACTAAAAATGATGAATCAGAAGAATTTCCCAACCATTTTAGAGACACCAATCCAACCTAAAATTCCTCCCGCGGACCCAAAACCCGCGGCAACAGCGGCGCTTACAGGGACTGACAGGGTGGTGGCGGATTTGGGGAAAAAAAGGCATCATTGAGACAATTCATTCACCTGGGAATTCCCCAGCGCGGCCGGTAATAAAGGGCGGTGGTGTTTTACAGTTAATTACCGACAATTAAATGCTAATTGTGTACCCTTAACTGCTGTTGTTCCAAATATTGCCCGGTAGTAACACTGATCCAGGGGCTGCTCAGGCTTGGGTGGCTGCCCTGGATGTTTAGGATGGATTACCCGACTCCCTGAATAGGATAAAGCACAGTTTGCTTGTGGGGAAGGATCCAAAACACCTCAGGGGTATAAATACTCGCCCATGCTGCTCTTGCAGAATTTTTACAGATCTCTCACTCCCCCTGAACTGTCCCAGTACAGATGATATCCTAATCGGAAGAGATTCCCACAAAAAGTTCGGGAAAGCAGCAGCAGGATGGGAAGCATTACATGAAGAAGTTGAAATTCCACCTGGAAAGTGTCAAGGATGAAGAAGAGGAGGAAAAGCTTTGGGCACCTGGTGCATCACAGGTAGCACAGGAGATTCTCTGGATGCATTATGAAAAATAGAACAAATAAAGATGCCGCAATCAAAGAAAATTACAGCAATTAATGGGAATTGAAGCGTATTGGAGGAAACTTGTGCCCAGATTTTCTATAATTTCTTGCACACTTTACAAAAGGGGAAACAGTGGGAACTCAAACAGGAGGAGGCAGTCAAACCCCTGATGTCAGAATTACAACTTCAGAGAGAAAGCAGGAAAAACACTTTCAGACTCCAAGCTCTATTTCCAAGCTGCAATAAAAAAGTCAGGATGCCCAATGCATTCTCCCAGAGATGTTCCCAGATCTCTCTCATTTACACACAATTTTGGTGATTTCTCTACTACACAATCTGCTTAGAAGTGATACCCAGGAATAGAAAAGCTTCTGTGTTCCTATGGTTGTACCTAATTATAAAGGTAAAACCTTTGATCAAGGCCTTATCTTTCATTTTGGATAATGCAAAGGCTTTTAACATTTTTAAGTCTAATTCTCATTTAGCTCAATGTGATTTGTTTTCTTGAAGCGCTCTTTGAAACACAAACCAAAACAGTTTTTAAAAATTTACACTCAGTACAGACACTCAGAGACAACAACTCTGTTTAAATATTCACAGAAAAGGAGCTTGTAGATAAAGAAAACTGATCAAAAATTAAGTTCTGCCCACAGAAAGGGCCACAGTTCATTTTTGCTTTTGAGCAAGCACCAATTGCAGCTCTCTGGAGAAAGGGACTTTGTGTCACCACGGATTTTGGGCAGCCTTTGCTCTGAGGAGCCACTCGAGTTTGTGAGCTCTGTACAATAAACTCATCACAATTTTGATATAATGTAGTAACTCCCTATGCACAGCAGCCATTTTGCAATACTGTGACTTGATTATCTAACTTTTTTTTTTTTTTTGGAATAGCAAAGAATGCACAGTTTGCAACAGTGACAATATTTCAGAGCACTGTGGTGGTGGAAGGTTGATCCTGGCTGGTGCCCACCAAAGTCACTCCATCACTCCCCTCCTCAGCTGGGCAGGGAGAGAAAATATAACCAAAGTCTCCAGGGCTGAGATAAGGACAGGGAGAGATCACTCACCCTTGTGGGCAAAACAGCCTGGACTTGGGGAAATTAATTTAATTTATCACCAATCGAATTGGAGCAGGATAATGAGAAACACAAACCAAATCTTAAAGCCTTCCCTCCCACCCCTCTCTTCTTCCTGGGCTCAGCTTCACTCCCATTTTCTGTCCCTCCCCACTCCCAGAGGCACAGGGGGATGAGGAGTGGGGGCTGTGGTCAGTTTATCACCCTCACACCCTTCCCTGCCCCAGGGTGGGTCCCTTTCCATGGGTGCTGGGGAATCTGGAGCAGCTCCAGCCCCTCCTTCCTCACTGCCCTGGGGGCTGCAGAGCTGCTCCTTGTCCACCTCCTCACTCCCCTGTCCAGCTGAAGCTGTGCAGGGATTTTTTTATCTCATTCTTGACCCTGTTACCCAGAACTGCTGCCACCAGCTTGGCCAGCAGTGGGTCTGTCCTGGAGCTGGAATTGGCTCTGTGGGAAACAGGGAATGTTTCCATCAGCTTCTCCCAGAAGCCACCCCCACTACCAAAACCTTGTCAAGCAATCCCAAAACAGTTGTAGAAAAAAAATTCTTTCGAAATGAATGAGCCATAGAATTAATTTCTTCCCCACCTAAGGAAAGCTGAGGAGAGGAGCCCAACCACGTGGATATCCCATGGCTCGGCTGCCTCTTCTTTCTCTCTCCTGAAGGATCCCTGGAAAAGCTCCAAGCTGAGCATCTAAAAGTGGAGTTCAGGGTGTAAGATCTGCCTGCAGTGCTGCCATGGGAGTGGGGAAAGGAATGGAAGGCTGCTGAGCTGATTGTCTGAGAAATTTGTCACTTTTGGGGTCACCGCTTCTTGTCCTGAGCTGGGTCATCACAATGAGGTGGCCCAAGACCTTGGGAGCCTCCAGTAGTCCTGGAGTTAGTCAGAACTGGAAAGAAGACATAAAACAATGCCTAAGACAAGGTAAAAGCACTTGTGAGCAAGCCTGGAGCTGCTTTCTCCCTGGAGCGGGGAAAAGAAGGAGCAAAAGTTTCTGCTTGGGCAGCACTTCCAGAGCAGAGGGTGGAGAAACCACTCTGAGGAAAACACTTCCAGTTGGGAGTGTCCTGGAGCTCCAGGAAGGGCAGCACTGGGAAATTTGACATATCAAATCCACATCCTGGCAGCACAGTGACCAGTTTGTTCCCTCCTTTTCTCCTCGTGGCCGTGGTGTCTCAGGGAAAGCACCCCCAGCCTGTGATCCCAAGGATCTACAGGGAGATCAGTCATGGGAATTCTTCTGGCCCCTGGAAATATTTCCTGAACTGCTCCAGTTAACAAACCTGCACAGAATTCCTCAATTTCCACTTGTGTCTCATGGCAGCCACAGCTGGCAGGAAACATTTATTATTTTCTTCCAAGGACATTATGTTTTTACCTGAAAGAAATGACAGGGCAGGGGGAAAAGTTTGTGTTGTTTGCAGGCTGATCCCAGCGACACCAGGACTTGACTGGCTCTGATCCATTTGGGGTTTATTAATGGGACAATGCCTGGAACAGCCAAGGGCCTCTGGGCCAAAAGGGAAAGGTGAGAGCCTCTAAGAAAAATCAGATCCCACAGTTTTGAAAGAATAAAATCCTGTAACGAATACTTCATTCACATTTAACTGCTTCATCTTTTCTGGTGTCAAATCCACCATTAATTCCCCTAACACCAGGAAAATTGTATCCACATCATCCATACCAAATCCTTGAAATCTTCCACCCATTGCACCACTTAAAGAAATATTTATACCTGTGCATAGAAGAGATTTTTTTACCTGAGAAGAGTAAAAGCTTCCAGTTGAGGCACACAATGAATTGTAGGAGGAAGCTGTTTCCTGTGCCATCTATAGAAATTCCAGATTCCAGTACATGCATTTAAAATAAGTTCTCCTTAAAAGCACAGGTGAAATAAGGACACTTCAATGTTTCCAAAGCAAAAATGTTTTTTAAAAAAATTACTTATTGATTGTTCAAATGGTTATGAAAGGTGTGGTTCTATTTCTGCCCAGACCCAAGTGCTCGGTGTCTCCTGACACCAAATCCAGGCGAAGCCAAGTGGGAAAATGTCAGGAGAAAACAGGAATTTGGTCTAAAAAAATGGTCATGGAGTAATATTTGTATGTGGCTTTTTTGCCTCTCCATTGATACCTCGAGCAAACCAAAAACCTCATTTGAGTTTTGGCTTTCATTCTTAAATCTTTGATTTTCCTACTTCTCTTATACTATGTGGGTTTTTGGGGAGTTTAATGAGTTGGTTTCACTCCTAATTTATAGCAGGAAAGTTTTCACGTGAGTGTCTTTCTTTTTCTAAAGCAATTAAACTGCAAATGGGCATTTAATAAATCAGGGGCAGGTGATGCAGAGCCACTGGTGATGGCAGGAAATAACCTGGAGCAGGAGAAGGATGAGCCCTGGAAAACAAAGGCTACTACAGAGATTCATCTCAAACTACCACTTAAATCCAATGCTAAATTTTCTTTTCAAGATTTTCCACTAGGACAAAAATAAGACCTAATTTTTTTCACTTTTCATTTACATTTGCAGGTTTTTTCCCAGGTCGAGATTCACTGACTTACCTTCACATGACTTTTTTCCATTCTGAAAAGGGATCTGTGCAAACCATTCAAAGCAAGCCATGCTGCTGTAGAAAAGAAAATAAAATAGAGTAAAATAGAGTAAAATAAAATAGAGTAAAATAAAATAAAAGAGAATAGAATAGAATAAAGTAGAATGAAATAGAATAAAATAAAATAGAATAAAATAGAGTAAAATAAAATAGAATAGAATAGAATAGAATAAAATAAAATAGAATAAAATAGAATAAAATAAAATAGAGTAAAATAGAGTAAAATAAAATAAAATAGAATAAAATAAAATGGAATAAAATAAAATAAAATAAAATAAAATAAAATAAAATAAAATAAAATAAAATAAAATAAAATAAAATAAAATAAAATAAAATAAAATAAAGTAAAATAAAGTAAAATAAAATAAAATAAAATACAATACATCTTTCAATTCTGGGCAACCAGTTAATGAAGAAACTTTGCAGTGGGCATTGTGTCCACCACAAACCTTTTCTCTGAGCAGTAAAGCCTCTAATTATGAACACGACAAGGACTCCTTCCAGCACAAGGGACAAATGAAACCAGGAATGTTTTTCCTGATAAAATGCACCTCTGCTCAGGTGTTTTCCACCTTTCTAACCCAGCAGCACCTTGATAAATAGCAAGAAATTGATATTTAGTCCTCAGTAATAACCTGCCTTGCTGCCAGAGTTCACGAAGGATTTCAATATGCATATTTTGAGCAGGGAATATTAAAAAACAACCTTTTTTTTTTTGCCTTCTCCAGTTTCTCCTGCTAATTGTCACAGCTGAGGAATTACCCAGTGCTGGGAAGGCTCTTCCATGCTGTTTTGCCAGCACATTCCAGCCCTGCCCTCCTGCATCCCTGTCATTCCAGCCCTTGCCCTCTCCTGAGCAGCCCTGCTAAATTGGGTAGTGGTTTTGGAAGTGAACAAATTGGGACTAGAAAAAGACCCCAAGCTCATTTTCAATTTTGTTCTGAGCTCCTGTTTGAACCCGAGCAGTTAGGAAAGCAATAAATAGGCCAGGGCCATGGGGGAACAGCACTTGATGTACATTTGGGTCAGGGGCTACCACTAGGATTTCTTTAGGAAGCCAAATGATATTCGATTATTAAAAAAAAAAATCCCAGCCACAAGAAAGTTTTGTGTGGAGAGTTTTGGTAGGTCATGAATACAACAATAACAATTAGCACTGTGAAATAGAAAAGGATGATATTTAGACTCAACTTATTTTACCCAGGCACTCATACATTGTAAATTTACCTCCCCAAATGTCTCAGCTTGCAATTTAAAATGGGCATTCCACACATTTCCTGTTAATTACTATGGAAAGATATTAATTGAAGCAGGCTGTGCACTTAAACTTATTTTTCAACAAATTCTCTAGTTTAGCAATATTAGATGTATTAACTTACTTATATTAATGTAAATAATTCAAGTAATATAAATCTTATTAGCAATAAGTCAATAAGAAACAACAAAATATAAATCCTCATTGTTTTTATGTAGATCCTTAAACTGCAGTCAGTGTTTTATTACCCAAGTTTATAAGGGTTACATAAATAAAGAAAATAATAAATCTCTCTGTCCTTTTTTAGTTTTTCTGCCTTGTCCTTCAGATGACTGACAGAGAACATGAAGGCTGAAATTTCGGGTTTTTTTTTAAATGGAGATTATTCATCATTTGGATTTTGGTGGACTCTTAGTTTAAGTTTGCTCTGCTTTTCTCATACATGGGCTGTAAATTTATATTAAAACAGGCAAGGCTGGAGGAAGAGCAGAGATTTAGATGGGATTTTGGGAAGGAATTGTTCCCTGGGAGGGTGAGGAGGAGCTGGGATGGAATTCCCAGAGCAGCTGTGGCTGCCCCTGGATCCCTGGCAGTGCCCAAGGCCAGGCTGGGCATTGGGAGGTGTCCCTGCCATGGCAGGCGTGGCACTGGGTGGGTTTTGGGGTCCCTCCAACCCAAACCTGGGATTCTATAAAGAAAAGACTCCTGTGCTTGGACTGGAAGGTGATGAATTTACGTGCAAACACATTCCCTGACATCTGGGCACGTGGGGAAATGTTCAGCCCATGGGGTACCAATTTATGGATTTGCCCCCACAGAAATTTCTGTGCTAAATTTTAATGAAAAATATTTAAAAATATAACTTTAATGCCATGGACTGCAACACTTGGGGCACCAAGAGCACGACTCAAACCTCCTCTTTAGCAGAACAATGCAGGGCTGCTCTCAGGTTATTGTGTGGGACAACACATTCCATGGGTTGATGCTGCACCAAAGACCAGGTGACCTCAGCCCAGGTGTGGTGTTTTGACCCAGGGATCCCCCAAAGCTACTCCATCACTCCCTGAACTGGCTGGGGGGACAGAGAGAAGGGGACATGGTCAGCAGCTCAGTTCATCACCCTTTGTTTCTTCCTCCTCAGGGATTGGAGTCCTTCCCTGCTCCTGCGTGGCTCCCACAGGAGTTCTCCATCAACCTCCCCAAGGTGAGTCCTGCAATTTATTTTTATAATTATAATTCATTTCCTTTCTCATCATTCCTGCCCTGCCTTTTGAAACAACCAAGGGACACTTTGGTATTCTTGGAAGTAAATTTGATCCAAGCAAACAACAACCTGTTATTCATCTTGATTCCTTCCATTCCTCCACAAGTTGGACACTGCTTATCATCTCTCTGGAGTGGAAGTAAATAATAAAATAATTCCTCTCGTGGAATGAATCATTCAAAGAAGTGTCAGAAAAATACAAAAAACCCAAGAAATATCTGCCTTTGTTGTTATGAAGATAAGGTTCTTATCTTTCAAGGCCTTTCTTTAAAAATGGTGGAAAAACTTGGAAGGGCCTACCAACATCTGCTTCAATATTAATTAGAATTAGTAGATCATAATTATATGAAATGTTGTTTGCTGGTTAAAGCAGAAACACTTTGGGAGATCACAATTAAGGATGCACTGGGGAAGATTAAGGTTTTTTAAGCTGCACTATCCAGTTCTAGCAATAAATGACCAAAAGTTTGGATTAGAGGAGAAACTAAGTCTTTGCTAAGATGTTTTCTGTGACTGAGGTCATGTCAGGATTCCAATAAATTTGATTATTTCAGATGGACAAATCACTGCCCAGAGAGCCTACACGTAAATATTGCACAACTGGTTGCCCACTGTATCTCTTAATGACTTAGACTGAATTAAACCTCATTATTTCTCAAAATAATTTCTAGTAAAGGCTACTCAGCCAGCACAAAATGCATTTCTTTTGCATAGAATCATAGTATCATTAAGGTTGGTAAAGACCTTAAAGATCACCAAGCGCAACCATCAACACCTTGAAATATTTCCTGAAAAAAAGACTGAATTATACTGAAAAATACTTTTCTGTCTTCAGTCCCTAAGGCAAACATGTTTCCTCTTCCCTCCCTGCTTCTCACAAGGTAATTGGTCCTTGGAAAACATTAAAAAAGGACTCAGAAAAAGGGGTTTACTTTCAGAGAAAGTTCTTAAGGTGAACTTAAATTACTTTTCTTTATTCCTACCTCACCCTTGTCATCTCCCTGCCCCTTGTTTATGTACAGGTGTGAGAGTGAGGAAAGGGCAATAAAACCCCAACAAAAGTGGGGTTTGGGGTTGGAATTTAGCAGGGATGGCAGGATGGGAAGCACAGGAGGGACAGACATGGGGAAGGTAAACAAAGCAACCCCAGCCCCTGCTTTTCACCCAGCAGCAACATTTAACCCAGGCTTGAAAAGGAGGATGCTCGCAAATACCGTGAAGTCATGTATTCAATTTTGCTCAACTACTGGTGTGAAATTTTAATCAAAAAACTAGAGAGCTCATTCAAAAAAGAAATTAGTGAAGAAAAAAAAAAATTTAAAAAAAAAAAAAAACTTTGGTCGTCTCTCATCAGTGAAAACTGATTTAGTTATGCAAATTACTGCTATGAATATTAAACCACTGATGAAAGGTTTTTAATGAAGGGATCTTTTGTTTTGGAAATGCAAGGGTATATGCTTTAATTTCTTGCTAATTTACTGTTCTTTGATAATGTTCGCATTTTCCCCAAAGTGACTCCACTGATGGGTTTAATACTGTGAATAGAACTACAGGCCAACAATACTGGTTTTGACAAGCCTTCCCCTGTGTAACTATAGATCATGATTTGCAGCCCCTTATGCACAATTCTATTAGGGTGAATTTTGTCTACAGGGCTTTCCATGAAATGAATTCTCATTTTAATGTTAGCCTCCTGCAGTTTTTAATTTTTAATCTGTAATATGAAATTGCAAATTTTACAAACATCATTTGAAAAAGCCACTAGGACAGAACCGAATGCCAAAGTTTACATATTGCCTAATTAGACTGTTATGAGAAGCAGCTTATCAATGTCAAGCCAAAGATCATCAAAAAATCCAATTACTAATTTGAAAAACACATATATTTATAGGTTCATTTTGTTTAATTTGCATCCGATTAGCTTAATAATTGTTTAAAAATTGTATTAAGGTTAATAATTTTGGTTCAGTTAGCAACACACCTGGGCTGCCCAAGCGGGTACCCCACCAAAAATAAAAACTCCGTGGTGATCTTTTCCAGCAGAAAGCACAGAGAGCTCATTACTCAAATGACAAGGCAATTTTAAATATGAAAAGTTATTAAATCCACTCACTGGCCGCTCTTTTTTCAGCAGTGTTACTGGTCAGGACTGCTCAGGGTGCTCTCTCCCAAACCTTCCAGGAGCATTCACCTCATTTTACAGCACTGGATGTTGAAGTCTTGTCTCACCAGCCAAGGTGTGTTCCAAGATCCTAATGGGGAATTTGGGCTTTTAAAAGTTGGCATCAAAGAGGTTGTTCCTCTTTAGGATCAGTTTTAGTGCAACCTCAGAGCAGACATTTCTGCCCACAGCAAGGGGCAGCTCTGTGGGATAGGCCTTGCTGGACTCAACCTTAAAGCTCCTTGTGGCTGGACTCAGCCTTAAAGCTCTTTTCCAGCCACAATGGTTCTACAATTCCATGAATTCCATGAGGTAGGTGCCACATCCAACATCACCTGGCAATGTTGGCTCCTGGAAAGGTTGGTCACTCCCATTCCTCCCTGGCATTGGGTTGGAGAGTTCAGTGGTGCCCTGAGGAAACACAGGAGGCTTTCCAAGGGGGAACTGCTGGGCCTATGGACAATATGGATCCTACAGACCAGTGCAGCTGCGGGCAGAGACTGGGAAAGGCAGGGACAGACTGGGAAAGGCAGGGACGAGCTGGGAAAGGCAGGGACAAGCTGGGAAAGGTGGAGTGGGACAGTGGTGTCTGTGTTTCTGAATAGGCCTCACTGAGGCAGAGGAGCCGGCCCTGGAACTGCCCTGGAAACAAACCCCGCCTGGGACCTCCTTCATTAAAACAGGAGCGGGGCCATGCCTCGCCTGGGGATCAAGGCTTTCCCTGTAGTTAATGGAAAGCAGGAGGCTTCTCCAGAGGGGGATTGGGAGCACCAGGCCGCGCTGGAGCGCCCTGGAGGAACGGCCATGTCTCCGCTGACTCCGCGGGAATCTCGGGAAGCAACTCTCCAGATGATCAAATTAGTGCTTCTAATTCCAGGAGCCTGCCTCGCTCCCTAATTGGCACGAGGTGCACCAACTAATGAACGATGTGCACTGCAATGAAGGAGGCACACGCTGGAAGAGGAGGAAAACGAGCTGGTGCTAATTGGTGGGCTTGACTTGGCTGGGATTAATGCCCACATCCCAAAAAACACTGCAGCCCTGATTTGCATATGTATAATGAGCTAGAGTTTGGTAAATTGACAGGATTCAACTTCAAAATAGAAAAGCTGACGTGTTTTCATCTGGTCCAAGCCCCTAAAAGTCTCAGGTTTAGTTTTAAACTTAGTTTCAGGCTTTGACTGAAGAGCTGCTCTCAGTGGGTTCAATTAAAATGGATTTGGCCCTTCGCTTGCCTCGTGGATGATTTCTGATCTGCCTGACCCTCCTAGAGGGGTTTCTCATTTCCCATTATTTAAAAATAGGTCACTGAGAGTTTTATGAACACATGCAAAATATTAATTACAAAGTTCACCAGCACAGTTTTGGTCAGCTGGTGGGATATCTTCCCTCAAAGAAAAACAAGGATTTATGGCAGCGAGTTAGTCTCGAGAAGAGCCTGCCCTAATCTAATTTACAGCTCTAATTAGCTGATTTTTAGAAAAATCTGTTTGACCTTCTTGGGGGCAGTGAAAGCTGCACCTTTCCCTGGCATTCACAAACAACAACTGCGACTTAAAACAGCTCCAGAGCTGCAATGCTGAGAGCCTCAGACCCAGCTGGAGACTCAGCTCCCTCTGCAAGGAGCAGAGGAGCAAAGCAGGAGTTCCTCCTTCATGTGCCACACAGTAGCCACTAAGATTTCCTTCTGTTCTTCCATCAAGCAGCCTGGAAGACTCTGAAGTTGCACGAAATCCCAATTTTCATTCCACCATGCCAGCACTTCTAGCTCGTCCTAGAAAATGTGATCCTCTCACTGAAGGAAATGATGTTAAGGAAATGAAAAAGCTTAATATTAATTAAAAAATATTTTACGGTAATTTCATGTTAACTTATTTTGTAATAATATTTCTATTAAAAAGCTAAATATAAATTCACATTTGAAATAAACTTCTAGGTAGAATTAAATTGAGAAATTCAGAAATAAGCTCCTACTTTTCAGATGGCTGCAAATCTGTGCAGTCCTTTGATCTCCTAGCACAAATAGCAAAAAATAGGTTTTTTTTCCTGGAAATCACAAGTTTTTTGCTTCATGAAAGAGTTGCAATTTATTGTTAAGAAGTTTCTCTTATGATGAAACATGAAAACACCCTCAATCCAACAAATTATTGTGTCTGTCCAAGTTTAAACTTGAGTTAAACTGGATTCAACTCCTCTTTTAAAGTGCTGCAGGTCAATTAGTCCAGGTGTCTCCTGGAGCTTGGACATTTGTATTGGAGGATTTGTATCAGCAGATTTTAAACTTCTGGTCTGAAGTCAAAATTGGGGTTTTTAATTGCTATATGAACACTGAGGAGCGAGATTTCTCTCACAGAGGTTTTATTTTAAATATCCTCCTAATTTTAGGAGGGAAAACAAGCCACAAGGAAATCTCTGGCAAGATTTCTGTATCTAAATATCATAAGTTTTAAAATGTAATAACTTTATTCAGATAATTCCAATAGTAGCACAAAAAGTAGTGCTAAAACCACTGATTTGTTGCCAGCGTTTCTTCCCTAAAGCACACAGACACAGGAATATTTGTCCCAAAGTGCTTTGATTTCTTCTGGCTTTGGCTAAAAGGATTCCCTGGGCAAGGTGATCCTGAATGGTGCTGCCCAAAAGCAGCAGTGAGTGGATATTGAAGCACTTCTTTCATGTTTTTATGGTATCCCTACCCTTCATTCCAAATTCTGACTGCAGTCTCTATGTTAAAACTGATGTTTTCAATGAAATATAGAATGTTTAACTCATTGCTTCTTCTGCCCTCTGTCCCACAGAACTTGTGGTTGTCAAACATCAGTTTGGGACTGCAAGGTTGTATTTTAGCCATGCACAGTCCTGCCTTCTACTGGATTTTTTTTTCCCTTCTGGAAAAAAAAAAGTTCTACATATGGAGAATTTGCTTAAATTAATTAAGATTTAAAAAAAGGAAATTTATAATGCTGAAGATCAGAACAGTATTTGTTTTTTAGCTTTCCAATACACTGATTTTTCCCAATTTTCAGTGTTAATGTCCATTGCTATTTTATCATAAAAATGGCCCAGTGAGGACAAACCATGATGACAGACAGTCCTGACCTCCCTGCCACTCACAGAACCACAAAAACATCAATATCTGCCCTGAGCACCATAAAAAGGTCCCACATGACCCCACACCCCTGATATTAAAATTCCGGTTGGGTTTTCATCACCTTTTTTAGTACCACAGAAGGAAAATTTACTTCACGAGATGTTCCCTGAGTTTAGTTTATCCACAAATTCCAGCCTCACAAACCTGAGAATATTCACTAATTATGACTTCTGGAGTGGCAAAGAACCTCACATGGAATTTTTTTAAAGTGGGGGAGTTCCCACCTGTCCCCAGGATTTTTTTTTTGTGACCTCCTCCGAGTACCAACCATAAATTATATTCTAAAGGAACAGGGAAAGAAGCTGGAGTGGCAATCTATGGAGACAACATCCTCAAAGATCCTCACTTACCTGCTATCTTTTCATCTCTGAGAATTGCCTCCACCAGAGCCCAGCCTTTGGGAAATTACAGAATTTCCCAAGGTTCTGGGGGTGTTTGCAGCTCGGCTCCAAGGTTAACAACTGCACCATTCTCCCAAAATAGCATCACACCTCCAGGTCAGGGCAGGAGAGGGACGCCACGGAAAGAGACAAATTAAAAGGTGCAAAATCCAAACCAGTTCAAGTTTTCTTTCCATATTTGGTGTAATTAAGCAGCTCCTCTTGCTGTCAAGGAACTCTTTCAAGCCAAGAACTCGCAGAAGTCTGGAAGGAAATTGGATATGAAAGAGACTGTCAGGAACAGGCAGAGCTGTGGCATTGATTGCAATGCAGGGCTGAAATATTAAAATCCAGTTTTGTTGTCAGGAAGTTTTGAAGCTTTTGAAACCCTCAGTGACAATCAAGTTGATTTTTTTCAACCTTATTTACGTAGTGGAAGCAGAAAGTCCATCTATTTTTAATAAGAATGGAGATGAAATTGAGAGTATGGAGGGAGGTTCCCACAGGGAAGGGATGTGGGTTGGTGGCAGCTGACAGCTCAGTGCTGACAGTGCCATCAAAAGGATGTTCCAACCAACAGCCCTGGAAAAATAAAGCTCCTGCTTCAATAATAAATATTCTGCAGGGATTTAAAAGAATGTGGCACTTGGGGGCATGGCTTGGTGATGGCCTTGGAAGTGCTGGGGTTGGACTCTGATTTTAGAGGGTTTTTCCACCCTAAATGAGGCTGTGATAATAAATATCATCAACAGGCTGCTCTCTCTACTTAAACAAGATTTAAATTGCTTATTCTTCTTTACTACTCACTCAAAATCACTTGAGAACTTATCTTTAAATAAATTTGTAGATATAATAAATATCTAGATATATCTATACCCAGCAACTTGTAAACGCAAGTTTGGATAACTAAGAGGAATCTCTGCTTCCTGAATTTTTATGTCTCATTCATTCCTTTCTTTCTTTCTGTAAGAAAATCATCTGCCCAGATTAAAACCCAAAAAGATTGATGATGCAGAAAGTTTGCAATGGACATTTCCAACCATATTTTCTTTTTTTTTTTCTTAATTTGTGTTCCCACCCAGCCAAGAGTGATGTAACACTACAGAAATTATAGAGAAGGTTATTTGAAAATTTTCTGGGGAAGAAATTTCCTAGAGGAAAGATATTTCTTTGGCTGACTCCTCAGGTAAAAGATTTGGCTCAGCTCTCCCTCAGAATCATCTACCTTGAGGTAGATTTGCAGGTTCAGAATTTCTGAGTGGAAATGTAGCTGCCCACATCTTTATCAAATTTGAATCAACAGGAATGCATGTTAAACAAATGTCCTCTGGAAATGTCCTGGATAGTGAGCAAAGCCATGGTCTGGGTGGCTGCAGTGTCCTCACAACCAAATACAGCTTTATGCTCATAACATTCATCAGCCACATACCTTGAACTGCTCTTTTCCCTGGCTGGCTGTAGAACATTCCCAAAAATGACACAACATCACTTCCTGAGAGACCTCCACACATTTACCTTTTTTACCTTCCAAACTCCCACCCTGCCTTGTCCAGCTCTTCACAAAACACATCTGGACTTCCACAGATCTTCACAGGATCTGTGCTCCTGGCATTGCAAAATCTGGGATCTGACTTGGGAGACCTCTCCAATTCCTACAAAAGCAAAGGGATTCCCTCCCTAAGGAGAGGCTCTGCTCCTACCTGAGAGAAGGCTGGGACCAGGATTCCTTCAGTCTTGAGACCAAACCCAGAGAGGCAGCCTGGGAAAAGTGGGAATGAGAGAAGCAGACAATTCCTGATAGTTTTGCCTGGAAGGGGAGGAACCCCAGCTCTGGAGGAGAATTGAGGCATTTAATGAGCTGAGCTTCTGTCAGATTTGAACTAGGATCAATCCCAAACGTGACAGATCAGAGTGACTGGAGGAAAAAACCCAAACTTGTTAGAACCAGAAAAATACTCTTGTGGATCCTTGTGTTTCCCAGCCATGGCACTGACATTGCCTACACAGAGGAGACAGTTTGGATTTTAGGTGAGATGGTAAAATTTGCTCTCCTCTGAGATTTCAGGACTTAAGTTTTAGGAATGCCATGACTGGGAAACAGAGTTAAAAACCCCACAAAACACCAAACCAAGCCCCCCACCATAACATATTACACTTCTGATATCAACCACATGAAGTTCATCGAGAAAAACTGTCGGATTCTGCACCTGGGAGGGAGCTGATGCCTTATCCATTTCCACCCTGGACATATGGACAAATTGGAATTTTCACACTAGAATTAAGTAGATTAAAAAAGGAAGTGCATTATAATCAGATAATGGGTATGGGTACAAGGGACACAATGAGAGGGAATGGCCCCAAGCTGTGCCAGGGGAGGCTCAGGTTGGATATTGGGAGAATTTCTCCATGGAAAGGGAGGCCAGGCATTGGAAGGGCTGCCCAGGGAGGTGTTGGAGTCTTCATCCCTGGAAGTGCTCAAAAATTGTGTGGATGTGGCACTTGGGGATGGCTGGAGTTGATCTTTGGGGTTTTTTCCAACCTTAACAGTTCCAATTCCAACTGCTCTGCTGCAGAAACATTCCTAACTCCTCTCACACCACATAAACACAGAGGATTTAAAGTCAGGCCTAAAAGCTACACAAAAGTTTGATTCCCAGGCTGAATTTTCTCTGTTTCTGCATTTGAGAAAATTCAGCCTTGAAGACAAATTAGCTGTAAAAGGTCCTAAAAATGGTGTCTCCAAACCACATCCACCAGAGAGGATGAACCTTAGAAATGAACTTGTAAGACAGCAGCAATTACATTCTTAAAACCAAAAAACCACACCAGTCCCAATTGTTCACAACTTTAATGACTTAGAAATTCGTACTTTTTAATACAAGCTTAATTTTTTTTAAAAAAAACTTATCAAAAATTCAGCATCATAGTTCTGCTAATACAACTGCAATTTTTTTAAAAGGAATATTTACAGAACTCCAAAGAAAAATAGAACTTTAAGCATAGGAGAATTTCAGCAGAAAATAGCTTCAGCTGGCAGTAATATGGCTTCCTGATTGCTGTATTGATCAATAGGAAAATGGAGAGAAATACTGGTTATAATGAAATGTATTTTATGTTTGCAGCTTTGCACAAGCACCCCATGGTTTAGGAACCACCACACATTGGCAAAGCTACTAAAAAAATATCTACCTTCTATCTGTAAACAGGTAAAAAATTAAGAAATATATTTTTTAAAGCAACCATAGAATTATCAAAAATCTGAGCTTAAAATCTGAGTGCAAATCAATTCACATTGAAAAAACCTGTAATTGGAATTACTGAATTGATTTAAAAACTGGTTTTGGGACTCTATATCCGTGTTCTTCTGCTGGATCTCATCTTCCTGTCCATCCCTCCAGTGCTCTGAGCTGCCCTTGCATCCTCTTCTCCAAGTTCTTTAGTTTTGTTTCTTCTTCCTTTCTGCAGAGACCCATTTTCATCATTCCCTATTTGCACATGGAAAAAATGTCAATTTGTATCATCAATCAAACATTTCCCACAAAATTCCATCCTCACCTACATTGTTTGGAAAGGAAATGTCCCCAGTGACAACATTCCTAAGATTACATCTCAGAATTCAACAAACCAGATACCAGCCCCACACTTCTGCACATCCAATATCCTTTAAGTTGGATCCCTGAGGATTTACAGCTATTTCTGAAAGTAGGTTAACATTAATGAGAGCACCAAAACCAATTAGCTGCCATTTGAGCTAAAATTCCTTCCACTGATATGTTAAACTAAAACAGAACCAACACCAAAGTCCTGCAAAAATGGAAACAGAGGAAGTTTTAGGGCAGGAAATTCCTCACTGTGTAGCTCTAAAGAGATGCTGTCACTTCCACTTCAAGGCATTCATTTGATAATACTTTCTAATTGGGAGGTTTTAAGTCAAGCTGAAAATTCCAGGGGATATTTTAGGTGGCAGCAGGACCCAGGCAGTGCACAGGGCACTGGGGAGGCACCTCCTCTGCTGTCTCCAGTTTGGGTGCCTCAGTTCAGGGAGGACATGGAGGGGCTGGGGTGTGACCAGGAAGGGAATGGAGCTGGGGAAGGTCCCACAGCAGCTGAGGGAGTTAGGAGCTTGGATCTTTTCCAACCTAAACGATCCCACAATTCTGTGATCTACATCAGCAGCCCACAGAGTTCTGCACACATGATTGTTGGAGCTACACACAACTCAGCCAAGCCCAGAAAAGAGAAAGCCAATCCTTGCCTCACCTGATTTGAATCTCTTGGGTGCCTCTGCTGGAGGCTGGCACTTCCTTCTGCGAGAAGTGGGGGCTGCCTGTGCAGCAGGGTCACCCTCCTGGCCTTCCCCACACCGATTCTCTTCAGAGCCAGTGGATGTCCCACTCAGATCCTGAGTTTCCACAGCGTTGCCGTTCTCTGGCAAGTCACTGCTTTTATGGGGAGAAATAGCTGCCTCTGAGGTGAATTCTACCTTCCTCCTCTTATTCCTCAATGGCCTTGTTCTTCCCTGGCATGGACTATCTTCTGGAGACGCATCTTCACTTTCTTTAAGAATCCTCTTTTGACCTCTGCCTCTGGGCAGGTTGGGTTTTCCCCTGAGAGAAGTGGAAGTTGTTTCTTCACACGTGGAATTGGTTGTTTTCTTCCTGCCCACTCTTGATGGATTTTCTTTGGCAGGTGGAGCTACTTCCAAAAGTTTACTTTGTTCTTCAGGAATTCCATCCTTGCCATGTCCTGGCAAACCTTGAAGTGAGGTGGGACTAAGAGCCGGTGAAGTGGTTGTTTGCCTCAAGCTCCCTTCTAAAAGATTCCTATTTTCTTGGGAAGGAGAATTATCCAAACTCAGTTTTGCTTCCCTATTGTTATTTTTCCTACCACTTTGTTTTGATGGGCCCTGTTTTCCCTGAACAGAGGGGACAATTTCTTTCCTTCTGCCTCTCCTCAGCTGATTTTCTTTTCCAGGTGGATCACAAGTTTTGGGAACATTTTGCTCTTCTTTGGGAGCTTCTTCTTCATCACCTGCTGGCAAGCCACGTTTCCCTCGAAGAGAGATGGAATTTGTTGTGTGCGATGTCAGAGCAGTTTCTTTCCTTCTGCCCCTTCCTGGTGGCTTCTCCTTTGCACAGGACACTGCTTCCAAAGACACACTTTGTTCTTCATGAGTATCCTCATCTTTAGTCTCCAACAAGCCACATTTTCTCTGGAGAGGAGCTGAACTTTTTGCCTCTGCTGCCAGATTCGTCTTTTTCCTTCTGTCCCTTGCTGATGCATTGACTTTAGCCTGTACAGTTTTATTGCCCAGAGCTGGATTTTCATCTTCTCTCTCTGCCATCTTTTTATCATCCCCTTCTCCCAGCACCCCACGCCTTGTTCTGACAGAAGGAGATCTGGTCTGTGATGCTGCAGCCACCTCACGTCTCCTCCCCCGCCTCGGTGGATTGTCCTCTGCTGAAGAGGGAGCAGCTTCCAAAGCCGATTCCTGCTCTTGTACAGCCTCATCTTTCCTGTGATCTGCACTTAATGTTTGTTCTTCCATAAAGGCAGGACTAGCTATTTGTGGGATGGAATCAAGCTGCTTTCTCCTGCCCCTCCTTACCTGTGAAGGAGGGTTTTCGGAATTCTCATGTTGATTACCTTTGTCAGTCATCCCTTCATTGTCCTCAGGCAAACTCCTTTTTCCTTCAACCGCTTCGGAACTGCCTTCTTCAAGCTGAAAATTAACTTTTCTACCTCTTCCTCTTCTACACATCATTGTATTGCTTTGTGCTGGATTCTCCTGCAGGATTTCAGTTTGCTTTGCTCTAAGTATTCCCCGTTCATTTCTCGTCCTCCTTTGAGCAGGACTGGCAATGCCTGCAGCAGGGACTGCTGTGGCACCGGGGCTGGGCTGCTCCTTCCTGGCATGGGATCCATTGGCACCAACACAGCCCAAGGAATCCTGGAGAGAAGATTCATCCACTTCTGTTTCTGACTTAAATTTGGGAGTAATTGGTTTTGGGCTGTTCACATTTTCAGTAAATTCATCAGCTTTTTGGTCCAAAGAGTCTTTTTTGCCTCTCCTGTTTCTAGCCCTGCTCGTTTCCAAGTTCTGAGCACTGGCTGGCATTTTGTTTGTCTCTGTAGAAATTGACTCTGACTTTAATCTTCGAGCTGCCTCTCTTGTATTTTCCTGAGCATTTTCTGTTTCACATCCCTGAGATCCTTTCATCTCATTTTCCACATGGGATTGTATTTCAGCATCAGTTTCAGCTGATGTTTCCTCATTTTTCTGGATGCTTTGTGTATTTTCAAGTGCGGCCCCACAAGCGTCTGCTTTCATTTCAGCTGAGTGCTTTCTGTTTCTAGTACTTCTACAAGACTTAACTCTTCTCTCTGTTGCCTTTAGCTCAAGTTTAGTGCCATTTTCAGATTCTTGTTTAGCGACAGCCTCAGGAGCTTTGTCCCAGGTCTGTTCCTGTCTCTGTGTCACCTTTGGGGATGGATCTTTACGAAGCTTCCTGGTTGTTCCATGAAGGTCTCCTGGAGAAGCTGCTTTGCCTTGGTCATTCCTTGCTCGTCTCCCTCTTTTAGGTGGAATCACTGGTTCTGTGTTCTCCACTCCTCTGCGCCTCCTCCTCGGTGACAGGAGCACTTCTTCACTGTCCTCTATCCCACTGTCATTAGCTTTGCTGTCAGGTTTATTTGATCCTCTTTGCAGCCGACAAATTCCATTCTGAATGTTTCCAGGCCCTGTCTTTGTGCCAGGATCACCTTCAGTTTCTGACACATCACTGATGCCACAGTCCTGCAGACCCTGTCTGGTATTTGCAGGTGCTTTCTGGAGCACTGAAGAATCTTCAACACAAGACTCAAGATTTTTGTTGGGATGTTTTGACTCCTTCATCTCTTTCCTTTTACCTCTACCTGGTCTCTGAGCAGCTCCAGGTGGTTCTACAGATGGAACAATGTCCAGCCCTTCCTGATCAGGGTGCCTTGGAACAACTTCTTGTAAGCAACGCTTTGTCCTCCTTCCTCTTCCCTTGTTTCCAGGTGTGATTGCTGCTATCTCCTCTTGTGTATCAGGACTCTGCAATTCCTTTAAACTCACACCATTGTCACGTGGCTTTGCTGGAGCAGGAGGTACAGCATTCCTTGTTCTGCCCCTTCTTGGTCTCTGGGTAGGCTGCTCTTCACCAGCTGAGTCCTTCTGGTGAGAATCTTCACCTTGGGAAACTTTTCCTTTCTTTCCTAGAACTGGATAAAGAGCACAAACAAAAATCAGACATTACTGTGCCTGATCAAAGTATCTGTGAGTGTCCATTTTCCTAACAGAGGCATCTTGCTCAAACAAGTCAAAAATATCTTAATTTAAAAAGAAATACTTAACCAATTCCTAGATTAAAGGCCTAGAGTTGTTTAGTCTCTTCCTAGAGTTGTTTGGTTTATTTGGTAGGACAAAGGGAAAAAAGGATCTTAGCTCAGGAAATAGCTAGGCTCACTGACAGGGCTTTAAACTGGATTTGAACTTCATGGTAACATTTATGACTTCATATATTCATTATCACTCTAAGCAAAGTATTTGTACTTACCACGTTTACGCCTGGAGTTAGAACCAGGAGGTGTAAGTTCTTCCTGAGAATCCATAACTGATCTGACCTAAGGGAATAAACAACAACTAATAAATAGATGAACTCATGGAGCTGACCAATATCAGATAAATGTACAGCAATATTTATAAAAATTCTTGTCAAATGCTTTTAGTTACAAATGAAATCAATTTGTCTTATAACTACATCCCTTTATCTGATAGAAGCACACAAACATTGCAAACTTAATTCTTGTCATCTAGAGTGGAAGAAAGCAAACACTGTGGAGAAATGTCTAAATGAGTGCTCAGAGGGAGTTTGGGGTATTGAGGTGAAATTGAGTGTTCTGTGGTGTTTTATTGTAGTCCTATGCACTAAGCCCAGTGATACTCAGCATTTTACGTATGGAATATGAAAATCAAAATCACTTTTTCAGAAAATGATACTGGGAGTGATGGCAGCACATCTCCACTGAAGATCAAGAGATTCTTCTCACAATAAAAACCATCACCAGAACAACCCAGGCTGGGCACAGACATCACCAAACCTGACCCACTGGATGGGAGATTTTTCCTACCTATAATGGTCACTGTGGAATGGTGAATGAGATGCTGGGAATGTCACTTTTATACTAAGCCTGTTTTTAATACTTTGCAGGTGAGTCTTTGAACAATCTTAAAACACTCATTTGTGACAAGTCCCTTCAAATAAATCTATTTTAACACACAGAAATGCAGCTGTCCTTAAAAAATGTTGCAAGACACAAGATGTCATACTAGGAAGCCTAAATTCATTTCATGCACAGGTTTCAAAGTCTAAAAACATTCTAAAAGTTAAAATATTTTACCTTCATTTCCTCTGGGGTACCAAACATTTCTGTCACTCCAGCATAGTCCACTTCAGGATCAGAAGATTTCTCCTTGGGTTCTGCCATGAGCCTCTGTAGCCCCACAAAATCCTCAACTGGTTGGTATTTCTCTTTAGGAGACTTCATTAATCTGCTAATTCCAAACATGTTTTCTACAGGCTCAACTTTCTCCTTTGGCGTCTGGAAAATGCGGCTGATGCCAACCATGTCTTCCACGGGTTGGGATTTCAGCTTTGGGGCTTTCTTGGTTGAAGTCACACCTGGCACAGCTTTTACTGCTTCCCTGCTCTCTACTGGAGTCTCCAGCAGCTTTTTCAAGGCAATTTCATCTATGACTGGTTCCAGCTCTTGCTGTGGGGTTCTCATGAGCTCCCTAATGCCAGACAGGTCCTCCACTGGTTCTGGCTTCTGCCTTGGGGTCCTCATGAGATGCCTGATGCCTGACAAAGCCTCTGCAGGCTCCAATTTCTGTTTTGGGGTCCTCATGAGATTCTTGATGCCTGACAAAGCCTCTGCAGGCTCCAATTTCTGTTTTGGGGTCCTCATGAGATTCTTGATGCCTGACAAAGCCTCTGCAGGCTCCAATTTCTGTTTTGGGGTCCTCATGAGATGCTTGATGCCTGACAAAGCCTCTGCAGGCTCCAATTTCTGATTTGGGGTCTTCAGGAGCTGTCTGATGCCTGACAAAGTCTCTACAGGCTTTGTCTTCTGCTTTGGGGTCTTCATGAGTTGCTTGATGCCTGACAAAACCTCTGCAGGCTCCAATTTCTGATTTGGGGTCTTCAAGAGCTGTTTGATGCCTGACAAAACCTCTGCAGGCTCAGACTTTCGCCTTGGGGTCTTCATGAGCCTCTTGATACCAGACAAAACCTCTCCTGGTTCTGACCTTTGCTCGGGGGTCCTTAAAATTTTCCTTTTGCCTGACATGACCTCAGCTGGCTCCAACTTCTGCTTTGGAGTTCTCCTTCTACTTCCTGACTTCACTAGAGATGCTGGTTTTTCTGGAACTATTGCCAAACTATCCACATTATCTTCATGCACAGCTTTGCTTTTTTCAGGAGTTTTTGTGGCTGTTTCATCAAAAATAGATGGAGATGACTCCTCTCTCAGAAAGTGGAATATGCCTGGACTCTCTCGTTTCTGCTCTGAATCATCTGAATTATTTAATGGTGACACAATCATCTCTCCTGAAATAAGCAGTAAATTTATGTCATATGGAAAATAAATTAAGCACGCAATCCAAGCATTTTAATTGCTGTATAATTAAAAAAAAAATTCAAATAGAGCCTACTAGAAATCAACATCCAAACAAATTCATTGGGCATTCAGTGTCTCAAACAACTCTTCAGTTTGAAGTTTCACACCAAATAAAATGAATAATAAAATATCCTACTCAGAAATTAACTGGAACTACAACACTTTCTTCTAATACCTGATAAATCTCAGTGGTTCCTTTAATGGGTTACCGGATGCCTCACCTCAGTTAAGTCTGCATAGGCTGAGATTGCTGCTAACCCATAATATACCTAAACATTCCTTTTTTTTTAAACCTACCAGATTCTTCAGGGGTGTGCAAGTCAGAAATGTCCCCTGCAGCACACGGTGGTGTACACTCAGCATTCCGAGCAGCAGCCAAAGGCAATGTTCTTCCACCCCGATTTTCTGGAGTTTGAAACATTTCAGGCACTCCTAGAAATTGTATGTGGAAAAATGAGCACGGTTTGACAAAAGAACTGCATAGCTGGAGTGAGCAGCAAACTTTAAAGTCTCACCTGTGAAGCTTTCATCCATATCCATGTTTAGCTTCAGGATGGGATTTTTTACCACCTTAGGGACGTGTCCAGCAGATCTGACTGTGGTGGAATAAGCTCTACCTACAACTATAGTAGCAGGTGACTCTGCATGACCTGTGCTGAAGTGATCTTTTATTTTCTTCTCTGGAGTCTGCAGAGGTAAAGGGAGGGAAAAAAAAGAGTTATTAAACAATTATTCATGGTGGAAGAGGTGGCCAAGCTCCTTCCATCATTAATCACCAGTCCTAGTTAACTGGGAGGTTCCAGATGACTGGAGGATGTCCAGTGCCAAGAAGGGTTGGAAGGCTCAGCTAGCCCAAGTTTAGGACAGGCAGCTCCTACCTGATTTTTATGATCAGAGGTTGGACTCCATGATCTTGCAGGTCTTTCCCAACCTTAATAATTTCATGATTCCTTTTGTACAAATCTCCATTTCTCTCATGCTGTGAGAGACATCAACTCCCATTTTACACCACACCAAGAGCTCCAGAGCTTCCAGCTTCTCTATCAAAATCCATGGCAGCTGTTTGGTGGTCATGCGAGAAAATAAAACATAGAAACACAAAAAAAGATACCTTTGGTGGGTGGTTTATCCTCTTCAGGGGTCTTCCTTTACGGACACTTTTTTTAGCAGTCTTTGACTGTGGTCTTGCAACTCCCAATTTTACCACTTCTGCCCAAGATTTTGCAACTAGAAGCAAATGAGACAGAACCACTTTAACTCTCAGCTGTATAAATGGAAATTCACAATTATTTCTTTATGATTCCAATACATTTTTTGCAGTCTGGCAGAGGAAAGTGTTTGTTATTACCTGACAACACCTGAAGTGTTGTCTGAAATATTTTCAATTTGAAAACCCAATTTCAGCTGAAGTTTAAGAGTCCAAGTACCCAGTGTGGCTTTCCACAGCAAAACAATGAGCTTCACACAGTGTCAAACACAGCTCAGATCCTACAACTCGATGCTGACCCAATTCCTTCCTTCCTCTTTTGTAAGGAACTCATTTTTCCCAACAGAAACTCGCCATGAGCCTTTCAGCCTTGTTCATTATAGATGAGTTTTCCTCTGGTGAGATTTAACTTAGGAGAAATTGTTTCTAAGTCAAGTTTGTTTCACCAACTTCCTGAGGAATTTCAGTCAGGAAAACTATTTATCCTGCATTTAGATCTACACAGACTTCCCATAATTTTTCTTGTATCACCTTTTCCTAGTGACACACTCTCAAAATTCCCAAAGCATGGTTACCTTCAT
Source organism: Vireo altiloquus (assembly GCA_013396875.1). NCBI lineage: Eukaryota > Metazoa > Chordata > Aves > Passeriformes > Vireonidae > Vireo > Vireo altiloquus. Next base: position 496,363 of record VZRF01010027.1, read on the forward strand.
CATAGCATCATTATAGCTGTGGAATAAATGAAGCCGGAAGTTGTAGGATACCTGCCTTGTTTACTTCAGGAAAAAAAGTCTATCAAGACATAGGGATCATATAAAAGAAATGATTTTTCAAAGCAGAGATAAAAAGGAGAATGCTGTTCCTAAAGAAAAGGATGTTACACTTCTCTTGTCAGAATTGTTATGTCAGTCTGTAAATAAAAAGAACTTTGAAAAGCTGACATTGCCAGGGTGTGCAGGATGCAGAAAAAAATGCCAAGCAGTCAGGAATTTATCTGAAAAAGCACTGGGAACAGAGTTTTATTTGGGATCCAAAAATTTTAAGAGCCGTGATGTTCTTTTCATGTTACAGAAGGAACTGCCACAGCAATATTAAAAAGCACCTTGCAAAGAGCTGGTGAGAAATGGAGTGCCATCAATATCTGTCAAGGCTCTGCTGCCATTAAAATGGACAGAATAATAAAGTAATAAAAATTCCTGGGTGAATGGGGAATTTGACTTTGTCAAACTGATTTAACTGATGAAAACAGGTGACAAACACACCATACTCGAGTTTCTTCAAAAGTAAAAGCTTGAAGAACCAGAACTCCCCCATCACAATTTCCAGTGCTGTCAAAACTATTTCAAATCAGTGCTCAACATGGAGAATTTTGAAGATTTGAAAGTAACACCCAGTTATGATCCTATTTTTTCTTTCTGTTACGTACCACTTTGAGTTATTAAATTCAGTCCAGTCCCTGGACCAAGGTTGTGAGCCTTGTATAAAAATAAGGCACAAAGTGAAGCTGCATTCCTATAAAATGTTAAGTTTTTCAAAACAAAATTGATGTAATAAACATGGTTTGGCTTAACACTGCTTGAACTTAAGAGATTTTAAAGATCATGACTATAACCTTGCAAAGAGAAGGTTAATTTTGTAATTTTTCAACTTCTGCATAAAATTTGTGTTTAAATGAGTTTGTAGATGCTTTAATAAACTTGCTTTATGAATGAGAAAATGCAACACTTTGCACTTCCAAGAAGCCCAGCAGATTTCAGAAGATTCACCCAATTATTTGGTGGCCTCTGCTTAACAAAAAAAGCCTTTTCCAGTTTGGTTCCTGTATTTTAAAACATGAAAGTGAATATTAAAAATTAACTATTGAAACCAACCTAATAAATTGGCACTGGAGGCACCACTTCTCCTCTTGGCACTGATAACAGCCACAGCCCCACCTCTGCTCTTCACTGCAGCTCCCTTCAACCCCAGCTGGGCACTTCTGCTTGACCTGGTGGCTGTCACTGTCACAAAGCCTTTGGCATCCTGGGTGGCAGGAGAAGATTTTGGTGTTTTCCCTTGGACATCACTTTTCTCCTTTGGATTCACATCCTCTGTGCCAGCATCCTTCTCCTCTGCAATTGGGAATGGTGTGGGGGGCTGGCAGATGGAGAAACGCCCTTTCCTGAAAGGGGCTGGAGACACCAAAGGAATTTTGGGTGTTGCCTTCCCTGAAAGAGGGGATGAGGCACCTGGGGACTGCTGGGCTGGGGAATTTTTGGGTGACCTTTTTTCTTCCTGGTAAAAAAAAAAAAAATACACATTAGTGAATGGAGGGTATTTCCTTCTTTTTAATAAGGTGATCTGTCCAGGGAAACCCTTCCTGAGACTGGGATTATTTTACTTCTTCAGGAATGATACAGGAAATGATTCCTAAACTGTTGATCAAGTCTGGGCTAAGTTTGGTAGGAGGGTTTGCCTTACTTTTGATCCTCACACTTTCCCATCCTTACCCTTCATCCATCCCCAGCCACCAATTAAATCATTTTATGTCAATTTTAGTTTCAGATTGATTGATTTTAAATTTTTTGCCTGGTTTTATCTTGTGTGTTTTACCCATCCATTAAGTAGCAGAGTGACCTTGCCAATGTACTTTGTTGTACTTTCACTTTAAAATAAACCTGGTATTGCTGTTGCCTTTGCTGGTGATTCTTTGAGCATCCCAAAACACTCATGAGTGACACCAGCACACACCACACAAGGTTTACTATTCATTTTGAATTAATAAATAATAGAATAAATACATTTATAATAGAATTTATAAATTCTGATCACAGTAATGGGCTCAGCAATTTGATTACTCTTAACATTTACCTGATCCATCAAGTGCTTCATCTCCTGAGCCTTTTTGAGCACAGCTCGAGGAGAGTTTCCGTAGGGTAAACTCCTCCTGGCAGGAAGGGCTCCTCTTTTCAAGGGAGAGTTGGGAGGCAAACTTTTATCAAAGAGCTCTGGACTCAGATGACCACCAAAAGACACTCTCTTTCTTTTGCCCAAATTCTGAGGGAGCGTTTCACCACTTTTCCTCTTCTGAGAGATCTTTTTTGTCTTGCCTGAAAAGAACAATTGAAAATATTTTTAGATATCTAAGAATCCAAGGCAGCATTTTAAGCCTTCCTTGCGCATTTCAAAGTTGGAAACAAACCCAAAGAAATTTACCTTAGAGAGAAACAGATTCAATCCAGGATATTTTTATACACATTGTATATTGTTACAAAGGTAACTCCATGATAAATATTTCAGAATTAATGTCACCATTGAGTCTAGGGTTACAGAATTTCTCTAATATAAAAAACAAGGCAGGGGATCTAATGGATTTACCTGAGTCTCCTCCGTGCAAGGGGCCAGGAGTTTTAGTTTCAGAGCCAGGCTCAGAGTCTTTCAGCTCAGCAGCACTTCCTGCAGCCCTTCTCTTGTCTGATGGTCTCTGAGGTGTCGCAGCACCGGCACCTTCCAAATCCTGGTTTTGGTGACACTCATCCGTGGTCAGCTCTGCTGGAGTTCCACTGCCTTTTCTGCCTGAATCCTGATGTTCCTGAGCAGTGTTTGTCTCCAGTGCTGTTTCAGTCAGCACTCCCGAGACCCTTGGCCTTCCCCTTTTCCTTCCAGAGCCAGGTGTCTGACCAGCAGGAGATGCCATCATCCCTCCTGAAGCCAATGCCTCTGAATGGACACTTCTGTCCAAGAATTCTTTACTTTGCCTGCTCTTTCTTCTGGGACTCCTGGAATTAGAGAGAAGGGTGGGGGTTTCACAATGTGCCACCTTTGAGTTATCTGGGTTTGCCTGATCCCAAATTTCTTTCAGCACTTCTTGGACAGGTTTGCCTGGTGTTTGTTGTTTGCTGCTTCGTCTTTGCTTTAAGCATTTGTCTTCTGGCAAAGGCAGTTGTATGTCAGCAATTCTGCACACTGCATCTTCCCCTGGAGCTCCAGCTGGGATTTCTGGAAGAGCCTTCAGTTTCAGTGACCCACGCCGTGGGGTTCTTGGAGCATTAGGATTTCCAGGATTCATTGCAGAGGTTTCTTTGGGAGGTGACACAAACAGAGACCGAGGACTCCTCCTCCTGGGCGTTGCTGTGGACAGCACACATTTACCTCCTAGAGCAGCACTGGGGGCTGTGGGGCTGCTCCTTTCCACTGGACAATCAAACCTTTCTATGGAGCACTGCTGCAGTGCAAACAGGGAGCTCCTGTGCTTCTCCTTGCTGGATTTGGGGGTGCCTGCAGTGCCTTTGCATCTGCCTGGTGTCCTTGATTCCTTCAGATCCTGCAGGGGACTCTTCCTGGGAGTTCTTCCTACAGCTTGCAGCTGCTTAAATCCTGGGCTGTTTCCTTCTTCTCTTCTTACGATTATACATTCTTCAATCTTTTCCCTTCCGCCTGTTTCCTTTCCTTTAGCCAGGCTGCCCAGATCAAAAAGACAACTCAGGGGTGAAATGGGAGCACTTGGTTCTGGCAGAACACTCCCAGGGTCTCCTTTTGCAGCTTGTTGAGAGGCACTTCTCCTGTGCAGAGGTTTTTCTGCTTTCAGCTCATTTTTCAGGTTTTCATAGAGTTTACTAAAGGGAGACATTTCATTTTGCTTTTTAAGAAGATGATGTATTCTCTGTGAAGATTTGGGTGTTCGGAGTTTGACAGGGAGAGCTTCAGGAAGATTTTCCTCTGGAGTTTGTTTATTTTCATTAGCATTTTTTTCTTCACACTCAGCATTATCTACAAAGTAAGCAAAACAAAACAAAAATACAAATGCAGAGTTACTTCAAAATTGCAGAACTACAAATATAAGTTCCATAAACACAGATTAAAATTTCCTTCTTTTCCCTCCCAAGATGGTCAACCAGGATGTACTGAAATGGAACACTTGGAAGCAGCTGGAACAAAAATCAGTCAGAAATTATAATAAAAAGCCTTCTCTGAAACTCAGGATTATTTAAGACAGGAAAGATGGGAAGGTGAAGCTCTGGCATTTAACTAGTCTATGGGTTATCAATATCCAGAATTAACAGCTCTGGATTTTTCTGGTTATACAGGAAAACAGTTCCTGTAAACAATTATTTCCATATATATCACATACCTCCAAAATTATATTTGTTTCGATTTTCTATTAGGAAAGAATGCATGAGAGAATGCAGTATTCACTTAGAAAAGGTGTAACTGTAGGTCAGCAGAGAAGTTCAAGTTAAAATTTAATGACAGAGGTGAATTCACATGTGTCATGATGAGATCTAAGTGTGATGAGATAATTACAGACATAGTAAGATGTTCTCAGATTGAAAAATCTTAAAATGACTTTTTTCCCTCCTTTAACCTCCTTTTAATTCTAAGCAAAAATGCAGTTAAGGGGACAAAAGCAAACAAAGTTCCCAGAAAAGAGCTACCCACCTGAAGCACCAAGACTTTTAGCTCCTGAAGTTTGTTTGTGTAATAATTCCACTCCTGCCACCTGCTGAACATGAAGAACCTGTAAATTTGCACAACATTACAGCAGAGCAACAAATATTTCCCAGTTTCGTTTTCATTTCCACATTGAAAAAAACTACTTAGGAGAGAATATGCATAAACCTGTAAAAGCCTAAACAGGCTTTAAAGTATTCAAATTAAATCCTTGAACTTTTCAGTATTTAACATTGACCAATACATTTGAGACTCTAAAGAGAAGTTTATCCTGCTTTATCATTTGAATTCTGAGTTGTCAAAGCAACTGTAAAATAAGAATAAAAACACTTAAACCTCCCCGGAACAGCACTGACAGTGGAAGATTTATAGCTCTGTCTGCATGAGTAACATTATAGATTATGAATTATCTTTTGATAAATTATTATTTATCAAAAATTGACAAATTTTTGACTAAAATTTAGGCTAAAAATTACTAAATTTTTGAAAGTATTTATCTGAAGTTCATTTGTATTTTAGACAGAAAGGTACTTTAGGGCTGAAAAATTACTCCTAAGAAGAAAACAGAACAAGGAAATAGAAAACCATATCCCTACTACCAATATATTTGTAAAAGAACAGCCCAAAGCCACAAAATTACCTGCAGAGTCTCATCTTTTGGAGACCTGGAACGCCTCTTTTTCGGAGTTGATTGCAGAGGATATTCAAACCTGAAAGAAACATTTTTAAATACTATTTTTTATCAAACAGTTGATGACTAAATTCCTATTATTAAGAGGAATGAGCTAGGAATAGTTGTCCCCTGCCAACAACGCACACATCTCAATTTGAAAGGCTTCAGCAACTTAAAACCACTTTAAATTTCCCCTTAAAACTGACATCTCTTGAAACAAAATCAGAACAATGTCTCTAGACAGTCCTATCTTTATTGGCTTAGCGTAATGTAATATAAGTGATAAAAAAGATAACTTTAAGCAATCCTGCCTTCTGATGAAGGCCTGTAAGACTTCATGAACTCAACTTCATTAATTTACACCCTGGAATGAAATGAGGAAGGAGTTTGGCTCTGGCACCCACCTGAAAGAGCGATCGATAATGGTTAACACATCTCCGTGCTTCAGGGGAACAGGCTGCTCAAAGCACACCCCGTTCAGCTGCGTGCGGTTCACCGAGCTTAGATTAGTCAGGACTGCCTAAAAACCAAACCAACTGTTCAGTGACTGCTCAGATTTGCACCAAGGCAATGCATATTTCAATAAAACGGGAGCATCTCACCTCCTTGTTCTCGTTGATCTCGATTTTGCAGTGCTCGTTGGACACCCACGGCAGCCGCATGCGGATGTCGCATTCTGTTTTCCTGGGGGGAAACACAGGTTCAGTTTCACACAAAACACTGCTGGAGGATTAGGGGATTTCCCAAAATTTTAGTTAGTTTTGGTACAGCAGCACGATTTCTCAAATTTGAAAAAAATCTCTAATGCTTTTAACTTGCTGTTGGTCTCATCACTTTTATTCCCTTTCTCAGATTCCCTGTGGCCAGAAACTTAAAATCAACCAATCAATCAAAGTAGTTCTGGCAAGGAGAGGACAAAAAGCAAGAATAAAATAAAGTTCAGCTTTCTACTCTTATATCAACTTTAATCCACAATCACCTTCCCTCCTCTGTACATCATTCCTCCATTAACATTTATTTTTGTAACTAAGCATTAAAAGACATGATCTGCAGGAAAACACCCATTGCTTCAATGTATGCAAGCAAATTCTTACCTTCCAAATAAACAAGAAGTTGAGGTGAGTGGAAAAACAATTCCATCAGTCCCATTCCTTTTAATGACAACGATTTTCCCATAGCGTGGCATCTTCAAATGTAAGGAACCTTACCTATAAAAAACATCCAGATTATTCATACTAATTATGTTTTATATGTTTATGGGAGTGAAATGATGTAAATTTTTATGGTTTTTTTTTGTTCCAGAGGTGAGATATTTCCCAATGGACGGCAGAAAAACCTCAGCGCTTTTTACCTGTGTTTCCCTATGCAGAAAACTGGGAATGTGTTTATATAAATTGTTAGACTACTTTCAGGTATTCAGGTTTTTGCTACCCATCAGAAGCTTGGAAATGTTCAGGAGCAATACAGATTATACTTTGTCCCATAATCAAATTAAAAACTCGCTCCTCCTCCCCTAAATCCGAATCTTTCCATCTCTTACCTAGAGGGAAATTCTCAGATTTGAATTTAAAACAGAGACCAAGTGACTGCAGTTGTATCCTCCTGGAAAAGGAGGGAATGGTGGCATCAGCTCCCAGGAGCAGTGGCAGGAACAGCTGGGAAGAGGCTGGAAATTGGGCAAGTGCTGATTTGGGCAGGAAATTGGGCAAGTGCTGATCTCTGTCGCGATCGGCTGCGACAGAGCTGAGGGAGGCAAGTGCAGATCTCTGCGTGCACAGCTCACCACAGCAGGAGGAACAGCACTGAACTGGCAGCAAAACCCCAACCCCACAGCACAAGCGATGCGCTTTTTATATATTTTCATATAATGCATTATTTAATGTATAAATATGATTGCCACAAGCGATCCTCAAGGAAGCATCTTTCTAAGCACTCTATATTTGAAAGCAGCAAGGTAAAAACAAAGGAATTAAATGCACTTAAGAGACACCCTTATGGAATGTTTGGGCGATTTCATGCGATAAACACTTGTTGACTACAAGACACAACTTTGGGGCAAACCCTGCAGTCCCTTCGGCTTTTAGGGAAGACAGATACTCGGTATCCTGCACAGAGAGTTCCCTGTTTACGGCTGCTACCAGCTCCTACAAGCCAAAAAGCCACAGGAACTGCAGATGCAGAAGTTTATCAGCCGGGGCTCCGGGCGGTCACGGGACAGGTAAACACCGGGGGAGAGAGAGGCAACAGCCACCATGAGGGGACAGGTGGCCACCGAGGGGAAGACGTCAGGCGGCCCAACTCCTCCCCACGACCCCTCACCCCAAAACCGCGTCCCCCCGGCCCTACCCCCGACCCGCTCGCCCACCCGTACCTGGGTCTGTCGGGGGTCTGTCGGGGGTCTGTCGGAGCGCTGGCGGCCGCTGACGGCCGCCCCCCCCCCACGCTCCCGTCACGGCGCGACGCCGACTGAGCCCTTCCCGCCCGCGCGCGCGCCGGTCCCCGAGCCCCCCCACACAACCCGGTGTATCCTTCCGCCAAACACCAAAACAGAGCTCTCCGGGAGCGGTGCAGATAGACACACCGGAGCGGCGGCCGCCGCCCGCGCCTCCCAGCAGCCGCTATGGCTGAGTGACAGCACCGACCCCGCTCGGCCGCGACAAGCGGCACCGGACAGAGGGACTCTTTTAGCTTTACTCCGTGCCGGATCGGCGGAAGGAGACACGAACGCACCGAGCTGACGGTTGAACATTCGAAAAGGCGCGCGGCCGCCTCTGACTGGCGGAGGGGGCGGCGCGCGACGCGNTCATGGCGGGGCAGGCCCGGACGCGGACCTGAGACTGAACCTGTGCTTGTACCTGTGCCCTGCCCTGAACTTGCACCTGGATCTGTGATCGAATCTGTGCCTGTGCCTCGTCCCGAACTGTGCTCCAGCCTAAATTTGTACTTGTGCCTGAACCTGAACCACTATATAAACCTGTGTCTATACCTGTACGTGAACCTGGACCTAAATCTGTGCCTGAATCTGTACACGAACCTCTACCTACACTTGTACTGAGCCTCACAACAATACCTGTGCTCATACCTGAGTCACAACCTGAACCTTTACCCATTCCTGTACCTGAACCTTTACCTCTATCGGCACCTANCCCGTCCTGAACCTGCACCTGGATCTGTGATCGAACCTGTGCCTGTGCCCCGTCCCGAACATGGATCTGTACCTGTACCCCAGCCTGAATTTGTACTTGTGCCCGAACCTGAACCACTATATAAACCTGTGTCTATAGCTGTACGTGAACCTGGACCTAAATCTGTACCTGTGCCTGCATCTGTACGCGAACCTCTACCTACACTTGGACCTGAGCCTCACAACAATACCTGAGTCACAACCTGAACCTTTACCCATTCCTGTACCTGAACCTTTACCTCTATCGGCACCTATACCCGAACCTGCACCTATATCTGTACCTAAACCTGTACCTAAACCTAAACCTGTTCCCAAACCTGAAGCTCTCCAGGTTTATTCAGCCCCTCTCTGAGGGAGGGAGATTTGCAGGAGCTCAGCTGCTCCCAGATTTGCACCTCCTTAAATCAGCAAAATGCACTCAGAATCAGTTTATATCAATTCAGCTTTGCTTAGGTGTTACAAAGTAATTAATTCTGTATTTATTCAGATTAAAGTACTATTAGCCACAGAAATACTATTATCCACAACAATAAGGGGTTTAAAGAGAGGGGGGAAATAACAGGAGCAAGGATGGGAGGGGGTGAGCAGCAGTTAAAGTTAAATTAGTATTTTAAATCCATTTTAATCAGCAAATTGGTCACCTTCATTTAGATATAAAACTGATCCCAACCTCTGCTCCCAAACAGGAATTCATTACTGAGACTTGAATTTGAGATCTGTGAGGCTGAGAATCAAGAATCAGCATGAATGCTGGGTTGCTCTGTGTTTGAAGACAGAAGAAAAAATAATAATATCAATAATAATAATAATGATAATAACAACAACAATGAATTGTGTTGCATAATGTTGCCTTAATTCCAAGTTTGATGCTTGGGAAAGGGATACAGGAGAGAGGCCTTTTAAAAGGTCATCCAGCCTTTTGTGCTTCAGGGGATGAAATTCTACTATCTGGATCTTTCACAAAGCAGAACTTTTGATTTTACTACTATTTTTTTATTATTGTTATTATTGTTATCTAGCTTGCCTCAAAGACTATTTTATGTGGTGTTTTAGATGTGATACAGTCAGATGTAGGCAGCTTTTTAAATGTTATTTCTTTTCCTTTCAATTAAATGACTGAAGTCTATTTCATAAGCATTGAGGAGGTTTTCATTTAGTTCTTATTATTAATAGCTGTATGCTACTGGACAATCTTTAATTTAGATGTAAACCATACTAAAATCAGGATTCTATTTGGTATCTAATTTGGTATCATTGCTAATGAACAGGTATTAAAAAATCCTTCCTGGGTGCAGTTCTACCAGAATGATGTATCTAAACCAACCAATTTATACCAGGAAAACTCTGTGAAATTGAATTTATTGCAGTCTCTGCCAGGCCACATGTGATCAAACAGCACAAATAAATAACTGCAGCTGCACTGTGTCAGTAATTGTATATTGTGGCCTGATTTAGTCGTGTCACAGCCTTTGTGATGTGTCCCTGCAAACACAGCAATGCTTGGAGGGAAACACCAATTTTAACAAAGGTTTTCAATCTGTCTCCAGGAGCAGCACTGCTCTCTGAAACAGCATCTGTACAAATATTTGCTGAAGTAGATTTGCAGGCGGGGAGAAAAAACTTGACATTTTCTTCAAGGTTTAAATTTGCTGGTAGGGTAATTTGGGAACATTTAATTTAGTAGTGAAAGCTGACAAATACACCTGAATATACACCATGGAGTGAAATTGTCAACTGTCAAAAATGAGGAGAAAAATAAAATCAAGGCTTGAAGCTCCTTGATAGAGAATTAAAAAATCAGCATTTTAATTTGTCACATGGAGATCCTTAAACAGACTTATTTATTCAAGTGTCTGAACAGGTGGTTTGGAAGCACTCAATGAAGCTCATTTCTATAGATTTGTACTATCAGTGATTTTTAAAGTCTAAAAAGCAAAAGTTCCTAGTTAAAGCTTTCCCTAAATTAGGGCTTTTATAAGGTATAAAGTAAATAAATATTCAGGCTATTCACCCTGTGTAAAGCAAAGTCTGGAGATGAGAAGTTGCTGCATGATGAGCTGTGAAAATTTAATGTTTTGCAACAAATTTCTCTCCTAAAATCAGTTTATTACACTGATACATTACTGCACCCAGGATTTTGGGAATGTTTGGATTCCTGCACAGAACCTAATTTTGACAGAGGATTTTACATGGGAGGAATCTGCATAAATTTAGGAACAAATGGGATATGTTTCCAAATTGGATCTATCCAGTTAACAAATACTTTGAAATAATAAATTTACCTTAAATGGTGAAAGAACATCTAAGGGAAAAACATCTGAATATGAAGGACACACCAGAATTTTTAAGTCAAATCTGTATTTCAAATAACCCAAATTCATCTGGAACAGCAACTTTCCACTAGGCTCTTGTCCTTCAGAGCCGGGGAAGATGACTGGGAAGCAAAAGACAATGTTCCAGTGAAATATGTCAGATTTAAAATGCAAAATAAAACTTTGCAGTGAGTTCTAGGTCTGTGTAAGACTTGGCAATTCCAAAAGATTACAAAAGCACCCCAAAGGATCATGGAATCCAACTCTGGCCCCCAGGAATCTCCCCCTGTGCCTGATCTGGGAATGGAACTCTTAATCCAGAAAATTTTGCCATCAACGTCAGCAGATCACTTTTACTGCCACAGGTGACCCCAAGAGGGATTTTGCATCTCCCAGCCACCAGCTGAGTTAGAAATTTGGACATTTTATCAGGGCTGGGGTGAGATTCCGTTGGATTCAGCAAATTAACTCAGCCTCTATTAAATTCCAGAGTACATCATTTCCATGCATCCTTACAAACACGGGAGCAGAGCTATTCCATGTGCTGCTTCCTTGGAAACACCTTCTGCTCCATCCTCAGGCTGCCACATGAATCATAAAATCATGGAATGGTTTGGGTGGGAAAGGACTTCAAATCCCACCCAGTGCCACCCGTGCCATGGCAGGGACACCTCCCACTGTCCCAGGCTGCTCCCAGCCCCAATGTCCAGCCTGGCCTTGGGCACTGCCAGGGATCCAGGGGCAGCCACAGCTGCTCTGGGCACCCTGTGCCAGGGCCTGCCCACCCTCCCAGGGAACAATTCCTGCCCAATATCCCTCTGGCGCTCCATGCTCTCATAAACAGCCTCACTCCATCTTTTCCATAGGCTACCTTCAGATTTTGGAAGGACAAAGTTTCTATAAAATCTCAACTAGAAAATACCCTGCTCAATAATTCTTTCTCAAGCTCTTCCCACCTGGGACAGTTTTCCTTTTTTTTTGTCCCCTCAACTGGTGAGAAGTCCCAGCCTGGACCTTTTGTTCCATGTTTGTGGCTAGTTGGAGTTCAGGAGACACTCAGGGAAATGCTGGAGCAGTTCCTCATGCAATGGGAACAGGTGAAAGGAGAAAATGATTCTTTGTGCAAAGAACTTCCTTGGCAAGGTGTCAACTCGATTAATAACTGAGTAATTCCCCTCCTCTGTGCAAAGCAGCACAGAAAATGGATAAAAGTCATTAAAAGGAAGCTCTCACGAAAAGATCTAAATTACATCCTAATCCTTTAATTCCTCAGATGAAGAACACTCCCCGGGAAGTTCAGTGGCTTGAAAAATTCTCAATTCAACAACTTCTGCATTAGGCAAAACAGAGCTGAGACTTGACAGAGGTGCCCTGCACAGAGCAAACACCTCTTTGATCTGCCTTAGTTCATATTGTGTAAACATCCCATTAAAATAAATATATTTCATGGACAGTTTACAATTAAAGTGTGGTTTTTTCTAAAAGCCAACTTTCTAAAAACAGAACCCCAAGGCCTTTAAGGTATTTCTTTGTAACATTTAGAAGCTGAAAAAAACCAACTTATCACCAGTAAAGTATAGAAATATCCATATTTTGCTGGGTGACCAACAATTACAATTATCGACATTTATTTAACCAACAATTAATTAATTGATAACTGATTAATACTTGAGATTCTTCTATTTTCTGAGACCTCACCAAGGCACCTTCCTGTCTCACACACAACTTCCAGTGGTCTCACCATCTGTGCATCTTGATACCTGCTAAAAGTACAGGATGCAATCACACTAAATATTTGATTAACTCCTTAATAATAAAGAATTCAAAATAATAATAGAATTAATTCAATCATCAAATTAATAAATAATTTAAATCATGTTAAAAATTAACAGCTTTTACACACAATGGCAAATCAGAATCAGAGAATTGCTAAGTTTGGAAAAGATCATCAAATCCAAGCAGTTTGTCACTAACCCAAGTCCTCAGGTGCCACATCCACACAAATTGTTCTTTGAACAATTCCAAGCTGGGGACTCCACCACTGCCCCAGGCATTTTTCCAAAGCTTTAAAACCGTTTCCACAAAGAAATTTTAATCTCCACCACCCCTGGCACAACTGAGGCCATTTCCTGTCACCCTGGCAGTGTCAGAGCAGTGCTCAGGAAGGATGTGCAGACTGAAAACTTTACCCAACAACCGCGGAAAGAAATCCTCCCGAATTCCCCACCCTGAAGAGGCATCTCCCACATGGGAGGTGTGGGGTGGGCCAGGGGAAGCAGAGCTCCAACACAAATATGGCTTCATTAAATCCTCTTTGATTTGACGTTAGGATGTAAGCTCTGAGCAGTTACTCCTGGCTCACACAAACCTCCCCCACCCCTTGTTAGGACAGTGGAGCCTTCTTGGTTCATTTTAGCAAGATGTCCAATGCAAAGCTTGTCAAAACAAATTAAGAAATTGCAGTTAATTAGAGGCAACTTTCAATTCATGACGAGTAACACAGCTGGAAGTTTAGCTCCTATTTTGATCTTGGTATGACACCACAGTTTGCCACACTATTATTTTACTATATTTAATTAATTACTATATTTATTTTGTATTCGTACAGTTTGGGAAGACCTGGATTCACACTGCTTCCCTGAGTTTCTACATGGAAATTCTTTATATGCACCACGTTCAGTCCTGACATCAATCAGAATTTTACTCCCAAAAAGCTGCAGATAAGCACTGAAAAATTACTCATCTAGATAATGGATTTCAACTCTTTTAGAATGCTTCATTCAAATGAACACACAACACAGGAATGAAATTAAAAGATTTAAAGGAAATAATGCAGGTGGAGAATAAAAAGGAAGCTTTGTTCTTGCATCAGAATGTATTAGATCTTGCAATTTGCATATACAAATAATTCAGCCACATTCACCGGCATTAAAAACACAGCAAGATCAAATTAGAAACGTAATAAAAGAAAATAATAATAGCTGAAACTGTATAATACGTACATATATTATAAAGATTTGACAAATTAAATATATTTTGGTTATACAGAAAAGTTCCAGGAACTTTACATGAAAAATGGGACGAGGGAAACGCAAACATTTCAAAAGACTGAACACGAGGTGGTCAGGCTCGTTTTAAAAGTTTAAAAAATACATAAAAATAGCCTAAAAAACACTGCTAATTACAAGTATGCATTCTTCATTAAGGCCCAGTTCAGCCAAGCACTTAAGGGATTGCTTTGGGAACCCAAGGGACTCCCAGGGACTGGGGGAGGTTGGGAAGCAAACACTTAACTGCTGAGGTGAGCTGGGACCTTGTGAACACATGAACAGTCAAAGTCACACAGTGACCAAAACCACACACAGATCAGAAGGACACTTCCAATCAACTATTTGGCCTTTCAAAGGAATTCCATGCAACCTAAGAAGAGTTAAAGGAAAATTCCAACCCACCAAGACACTCCCCAGAGCTCCAGCCACTGAGCACACACAACGACTGCCAAGGGAGCTTTTCAAATGCCACTGAAGTCGTTTTGGAGCTCCAGCTGCCAATTCTGAATGATGTTTTACTTATTTCTCTTTCCTCCTCCATAGCCGCATATGGTTATCAGCTCAAATCCAAGTACCTGCTGAGGATTTGGTGTTCCAGCCGAACTCCATCCTACTCCTTGTTGTAACTGGAGGCCTTTAGTGAACCCCGTGGGCAGCTGGAGTTGTGCTGCAGCTCCTGGGGGGCTGTGGGAGCCCCACACCTTCACCCCACATCACTGCTGCACTCAGATGGACTTCATGGACAAGGTTTTACCACAGGGATCCCAAAATGTGCCCAACACACAAATTATTATTATTCAAATGTGGCCTAAATGGTTGGAAAGATCCTGACATCAGGATCATAACATGGGAATTCCTTTGCCTTATTTTCCAACCTCTCAGAGTCTCCTTGCACTGAGATTGACTTCAGGAGATGACCCAACCCCAGTTTTTACCTCAGGGACCCAAAAATCTGACAAATTATTATCATTCAAATGTGGGCTAAATGGTCAGAAAGGTCCTGACATCAGGATCGGAAAATGGGAATTCCTTTGCATTATTCTACAACCTCTGGGAGTCTCCCTGTAAATCAAAGGGAACCCCCACGGTATCAGTTCCCAGACTGAATTTATTTTGGCTCTTTCAGCCTGGATGGAATTGCAGGAACATGTCCTTCTTCAGCTTCACTTTCCTACCCAACCCTGTGGCTCGAGTGTTTCTTCTCATAGAGACTCCCAAGCGAGGTTTCATCTTTAAACAATCTTTTTTTTTTTTCGAAGTGCATAATTTACTGTACAAATAAATACAGGAGTGCAGCGACGGGAAGACAAGAAGCAGCCAATGGCACTGTGGGAACAGAGTGCTCAGGAATTCCTCTCCTGCCCCTTTCCAGCCAGTTTGGGATGGAAGGAGACCCCTGGACACCTCCCCTTGCATTGCTCCAAGGTGCAGTGAGATTATACCAGAATGGGATAAACTAGTGCAAGAACAGCAGGGAAAAGCTCAGTTTAAGCTGCTTGTTTTAAGTAAGGCTTTGATGTTGCATCGCAAAAGCCTGGCTGGACAAGACAGAATTATTGCATATTCGTTATGGAATTAATTACAGATTCACCCCTTTGTGCTCATTAGGTCAGAGGTGCTTTTGGAAGAAGGGGAAAGATAAACTTGGTAATTATTCAACATTCGAGTGCCTCGTGATTTGGGGATATTCCAGCCCCTGGTCAGGGCTGTAATAAGGACTTTGATATTTTCTGTCACCAATTCTATTCTCAGTAGTACTTGCAGTAAAAATATATCTCTGTACACAATCACAGACCCCTCAGAGAAAGGCAAAAGTCCTTTTTTTGATAACATTTCTGGGAGGGGAAGAACCTGGAGGAGCTTTTGCTACAACACTCAATGCTTCTGGCATTAAACTGTTCATAAAATGTTTTTTTCAATTTTTATCTCTTAATTATCCTGCTGAGTCAAGTCAAGGAATAAGAGTTCATCTCTTCTTTTAAAGAACTGGGAAATTCTCCAGGTTTTCAGAGAGAAGAGAAGCTTTTAACTCCATTTCTGGCCTTTTTCTTCACATAGACAAATTCAGGTGCTGCAAAATAGACTCTTCAAATATGCAAAATATTCTAAAAAACACATTATTGCCTTTCTAAATCGATTTAAACAATATTTGAGGAAATACCAAACTGACTGGGCTTTGAAAGTTCTGTCAGTTCAAAAATTCAAATCTGTATTTCTACAGATTCTATCTTACAGGACAGTAAGACTCAAAATCCAACTGCCATCTAAACCTGGAGGCTCTTCAAAACAGCCTTGAAAAATAAAATAAATCTCTATTTTCATGGTGAACAAAACATGTTTAACCATGTGCACCACAATTCACTTTTTTTTAGGATGAACTGTGAATCACCTGTCAAAAGTGTCAAGATTTGGAAGATAACATTACTGATAAATATTTATAAGTGGCAAAATTCAAAGGAAAAAAACCCTCAAGATTTAATTTCTTGTTATTTAGAATAAAGATTTCTATCCCATCTTACAGTGCTATACAGTATAGGAACATTATACTTTGCTTTAGAAGATATTTATATTTAAGAAACAACTTTATACAGCAAATGCAACTTTTAGAGCCAACACAACATTGTATTTACAGTTAAGTCAACAATCCAAGTGACATGGAATAAATTAACATAATATACAACTATTTATACAGACAAATTAAAAAATAAGGCAGAATTCTCATTTGAAATTAGCATAATCCGAGAAGATGTCGATGAAATCTTGTACCACTCTGTAGCAGAATTCATACTGCTCCTGGAACACAAGGAGAGGTGTCAGAGAGTGTTTGCTTACACTGACAAAATGGGACTTCTGCAAATCCCAGTGATAAATTCAACATGTCCTAACTGGGACCAGTAGCTGAGGCCTGGTCAGTTCTGAATTCTGTTTGTTGTTTTAAATAAAAGCAATGGTTTCTCTTTCTGTGGTCAGGCACAGGCTGATTGTCGCTCTTTGGTTAAAATGATTTCTTGAGCTTTTCCAGATATGGTTCTTAAACTGAATCAGCTCTTAGGCCTGGCTTTTGATTTAAACCCAGCTGCTCCTGGTCCTGGGCTGCCACTGGGCTCCTGCTACTGCAGAAACTCCTGAGCACTGCCCAGGGACAATCAGAGAATCACAAAATCCCAGGATGGTCTGGGTTGGAAGGGACCTTGAATATGATGCAGTGCCACTCCTGCCATAGTGCCCAGAGCAGCTGTGGCTGCCCCTGGATCCCTGGCAGTGCCCAAGGCCAGGCTGGACATTGGGGCTGGGAGCAGCCTGGCACAGTGGGAGGTGTCCCTGCCATGGTAGGGGTGGCACTGGATGAGTTTTAAGGTCCCTTCCAAGCCAAACCATTCCATGATTCCAATTTGTGCCCACACATTTTAAGGTAAGAAAGAACAACTGGTAAATAGCTTAGAAGGCATTTACTTCACATATTTAATCACCTACAACACTCAAAAAATTTTGGTTTAACATCCTCAAGTTCCTAGAAGACAGAGAATATTTAACGAAGTTTTTTCCAGAAATGCTCTAAACCCCTGTAAAAACCCTGCTAATGCCTTGTACATACACAGCCACCATGCATCATTTATGTCACCCTGCAAAAACCCCTTTATGCTCCTCCCCCAAGGATATTTCCAACCAGAACTCCCTCCCCAAGCCCTGAGCCGCTCAGTTCCATACCAGTGTTTGCACCATGTGTGGCCTTTGCAGCCTCAAGCTCTTCACAGCCTGGAACACGTCCAGGAGCCCCTCGGCCTTCACTCGCTCCAGGATGTTGCTCAGAGCTATGAAGGTTCCTGTTCTCCCTGCACCAGCACTGCAACGAAATCACATTTTCTTGGCATCAACTTGATGCCTTAAATGGCTCCCTAGAAACAGAGACTAGACAGGAATAAAGGACTAAAGGAGGGATTGATTGGAAAGGCCTTCAGAGGTCACACTCTGGGCTCCAGAGGCTCCTGCCTCAGTGCATCCCAAAATGGACAATGACAGCTCCCGAGTTCTTCCCACTTTGATATCAGCATCAATTGCCCAAGCAGAAGCCAGGCAAGGATGGAATTTGCCCAAGCTTGCCCCCCTCTCCCCAAGATGAAGGTTTGCAGTTGTTGGGCCCAGGAGGGTCTGGGTGTCCTTGGAGAGCGAGCTGGAGAGGCTTTGTTATGTCAGTGTGAGCATGAGAGAACAGCACTGAACGAGCTCCAGGGAACTGCAGAGTCACAATACCAGTAACTACTATTTTTCAATTAGTTTACAGTATAACTACTATTTTTCAAATTACACTAACACTACAGGATTTGAACAACATAAAAGTTAAAACCTAAGGCATCAAGTGGGATAAAAATGGGAAAAGAGGAGTAAGAGGGGCAGAGGACAGGCAGGCTGAGGGGCAGAGGGGCTCACCTGCAGTGCACAGTGATGGGGTGGTTCCCTGTCTGCTGCTGCTGCTTCTGCACGGCTGCAATGAGGTCGATCATGCCCTTCCCCTCGGCAGGGATCCCAATCTCCGGCCACCCGTGGAAGTGGAACTGCCTGACCACCCTGCTCTGCTTCTCCTGGTTGCTCTGCCAGCAGGGAAACACCACCTTCAGCCACTTGTAACTTCCAAGTGGAGACACAATTCCTGCCTGGAACATCTGCAGCATCAATTTGGCACTGCTGCAGGAGAGTATTTGCAACATGGTCCACAATGTATTATGGACCTTGATGATCTTATTTCCATCCTCAATATTCCAGGATTCTATCCTGCTCCTGCAGACCTGGCAGATCTCTTTCTAAATCCCTCATCTACTGATAACTCCCCTATAATTTTCCTTTAGATTTGCACAGCTGTTTCCTTTGGGAAGGACTTAGGATACACTGGAAATGTCCAAAGCCAGGATGGACACTGGGGCTTGGAGCAGCCTGGGACAGTGGAAGGTGTCCCTGCCCATGGCTGGGGTGGGATGAGATGAGTTTTAAGGTCCCTTCCACCCAAGCCAGCCTGGAACTCTGTGAAAAATCTTGAATCAAATTTTCTTTGATAGTTATGTGGGAGATGGCAGAAAAATCTAGGAATAACAGCAACAACAAAACAGTTACAAAAAAACCCCAACCCCACCCCCTATTTTGCAACCACCCATTTTAACAACCAGAATTTTCAGGGGCTTTACACAAAAATATTTCCTATAAGCTTCCTCTTAATGCCAGATTTTGATTCAGCACATTTAGCTTAAGATAGAAATCCCAGAATTTAAGAAACATAATCAGATTTGTAAATGGAAAAAAACCCCAAACGCTGGAATTTGAAAGAATAACCTGATTATATGTGACCAGGAAGTCCCTGACGCTGATGGCATCCATCAGGCTGTCACTCTTGATTTCCACCGTGATCTCTCCGTGAGTCACAGAGCCCTCCGATGGCCAGTACTGGCAGCATTTCTCCTGCAGAACCCACAGAATTGCAAACATCCCTTGGTTTTTTTTCCCACTTATCCACATTGACATGAATCTCTGATATAAGAAGTGGCATCTGGCACAATAAGCATGTTCTAAACAGTTTGTGTTGCAAACACCAATAACTTAGAATGCAGTAATAAAATATTTCTGTGATTTAAACAATTAAGATTCTTAAGATTTTCATCTTAATTAAGATGAAAAAGGCTCAGGAGGCCTAGATGGCAAATATTGTTTTAAAACAGAGTAGAATAGTAAATGTAATTCCTGAAAGCAAGGCAATATTGTTGAAAACCTCCCAAAACCACCAAGAAAAAGCTTTTCACAACACCCTTGTTGAACCCGGAATCTTCAATCTGCAACACAGGACTCCTTCATTAATTAGTGAAATTCATTCTCATATTCAAATCAAATAATGAATTAATTCTCATATTTAAATCAAATTAGGACAGGCTCAGAATGAGCCACAGGAGCTTTTACTGGGACAAATGGGACAAAAGTTTATAGAAAAGTTTGTTCCCAAATCCCAAAACCCTGTGCCAGGTCAGGCATCCCTTTATGTGAACTGGAAGCTTTCAAAAATCACAATATGCCGTAGTTTTTCCTGTTTTCTGACAATTCCAGCAAAAGCAGGAGCACTGCCTCACCCCAAAGAGTGAAGGAAGTGCTCATTTTAGGAAAAGAAAAAAAAAATCTCAGCTTGCTGCAATTTGTGGGCAAAAAAAATTCTTTTCTCCAGTATTGATGGTGGTGGTTTGCAGGTGGGGAGGGAGCTGTGGGGCTGCAGGGGGAACACACTTACCTGCTCCCTCTCCTGGACCTCGGTGAGCATCACGATGGTGTGGCACTTCCACTCCCACACCATCCTCCAGAAATCCTCCACCGTGTGGGGAAGAGGCCCCTGGGTGGCAATGAAATAATCCTTCTGCCGATAGCCCTGCGGGGACAGGGACAGGGCTCAGGGGGGAGCAGGGGAGGAGCTCCTCCCAGGGAACCACAGGGAACAGCCTCAGGCTGCACCAGGGGAGGCTGAACTTGGATATCAGGGAAAATTCCCCCACAGAAACTGTTGGCAATGCCCAGGGCAGCAGTGGAGTCCCAACCCCTGCGGGGATTTAACATCCATGTGGATGTGGCACCTGGGCACACAGGGCAGTGGTGGCATTGGCACCGCTGGGGAATGGTTGGACTCAATGGACTGAGAGAGCTTTTCCAACCTCAACGATTTTATCTGTGATTCTAAAATCTCCCCCACATTCACAATCCTGAGGTGAATTTTTCCAGTAGTGGCTGAGGGAATGAGATTCTGCAGGAGCAGATTTCACAATATTATCACAATATTATCACAACAGTAGCTCTCAGCTCTTCTCTACAATTAACTTCTACCTCAAGTTTGGAGCTCCAGTGATTTTATCTGTGATTCTAAAATCTCCCCCACATTCACAATCCTGAGGTGAATTTTTCCAGTTGTGGCTGAGGGGATGAGATTCTCCAGGAGCAGATTTCACAATATTATCACAATATTATCACAACAGCAGCTCTCAGCTTTTCTCTACAATTAACTTCTACCTCAAGTTTGGAGCTCCAGTTTTATTTCACAGGATCAGCGAGGTTGGACAACCCCTGGGATCACTGAGTCCAAACTGTGACCCAACACCACCAAGGCACTGAGGGCACATCCAGCCTTGCCTTGCTCCCACACAGATGGGATCCTCACTTCCTCAGCACCCACAACCCTCAGTCACTGATGTGGTTTTACTGCTTCAGGACCTGGTGAATTCTCACATTTCAATAAAATCCTGTGTTACTCAGCTTCCAAGGGGAAGCTGGGAAGAAAGCTTGGAATTAATCCAGCTCTGCCCAAGTAAACCCTGGCTGCTAAACTTCCCTGTGCTCAACACTGACTTTTCTGTTTCTCAGAAAAGCAAATATTGACACCTGTTAACCTGAACCAGCTAATGGAACTGCTGGCTGTTAGTCGTGCAGCTGATTTGTTTTGTCAGAACTTAATAAAAGGCTTGGTTTATAAATCCAACAACAAGGTTTAAACTACACAACCATTTAAACTGAAATTGAAAACACCAGATAAGAAATGCATCTGGAAACTCCCATAAACAAAGCTGATGTTCTTTGCAAGCCAAGTGGATTGTGCCTATTTAAAAAGGCCTATCAGCAACAGCAAATAATCTGATTTGAAAATTAAAAGCAGGAAAATGTTGTGTACATACATCTATGAAGGAAGCATTGATGTAGTCTGTGTACTCCTGCCCTCTTTTCATCGACAGAATCACTCTGTTAAAATCATCTGGAAAAAAACAGAAGTCTGGACTTACTTTTGAGTCCAGTTTTACTTTTGTTAACTGCACGTGGAAGAACAAACCCCACCAAATCTTTTCTCTGAAATGTTCATTTTCAGGTGCACATTACAAACATTACAGTGCCGCTCAGGCTGTGCAAGGAATCACACAGGAAATGGGGTGGCTCCAAAGGTGAAACTGCTGACTTATTTAATTCAAAAAACCTGATTGTAAGAGATTTTGGGATGATTTAGTAAAACCCAATCCAGTGAATTTTTTACAGGTGCCACTTTGTAAGGGGAGCTGTGTGCTGGGGTGAGCTGGGCTGGTGCCAGCAGGGATTTATGGCACTTGTCACAGGAGCTCTTACAGGGGATGATCTGGATGACTCTTGCTTTCTTCATGTTGGCTGGCAGGTTGCCAGTTCTCATGTTCTCCTTCATGATCCGCACGTTGGTCAGCTTCTGCAAGAAACCAGGCAGGGCTGAGAGCCAGGGACCAGTGGGGTCACATCCTGCACCCAAGGGCTCCTCAGGGACTGCACTGGGGCTGAGCCACAGCCACAGGGAGCCTGTGGCACAAAAACCACTGCTACACCTGGCTAGGAAAACTAAGGAACAATAACAACACAGCCCCAGAATGGTTTGGGTTGGAAGGACCTCAGAGCCCACAAAGACACCTTAAACACACCTCCCACTGCCCCAGGCTGCTGCAACCTGGCCTGGGGCACTGCCAGGGATCCAGGGGCAGCCACAGCTGCTCTGGGCACACTGTGCCAGGGCCTGCCCACCCCTCACAGCCAAAAAATTCCTCCCCAATATCCAATCTAATCTTCCTTCCCTCAGTACTGTTGATTTTGGAACTTGCTGCTCTGTCATCAAACTTATTTTTACTTCATTTTCTTCACCCAGTTCCCAGTTTCTGGTTAAATTAATCCTCTAAAGCAAAGAGAGAACTCCAGTGTCAATTAATACTTTACATCTATAAAGAAAATAAATATTTCAGCATAAACAAAATGATAAAAAATTCTAACTATTCCCTCAGGGCAGGGAAGTCATTTTAACAACGATCACACACAGCCAGTGTGGTTTGCTTCATCTGGGATTTCTCCAATGATCAGAAATGGGTTTTTTGGGGGGTTTTTGAGGTTTTTCTCCTGACAATCTGGACATTCAGCACCAACCCTGTAAACTCCTGCTGTCAGTCACCTCGGAGTTAACAATCCCATTGGGATGCAGATTAGGAGCACCTAATCCAGTTTCCACTTCCAGCATTATCTGATCTGGCAACCAGCACCTGACCCAGAGAATCACTCTGCTTTTCTCTTATAAACAAACCAAAAACATTTAGGGGAAGGCCATGGAAGAGCTCAGAATGAGCATTTAGGTAGGAGGATGTTCAGCAAGGCCCCACTCACAACCATGAAACAAAACAACTTCCCTTTCATGCACCTTTAAGGTTACACTTTTATCCTCAAATCTTGGGAATCCTATGGCAAAGATTTCCACACTTACTTTAAATTCCTCTTCCAGCCCTATTTTGACCAGGTTTGGTGCTGCACTGTGGGATGTCTGGAGGTGTTTTTCCAGGGATGACACATCCAGCTCTGTGTCACCATAGAGGTAGTACTCGAGTAAGGCTTGGTAAATGAAGGAATATTGCATCTGGAAGGGACAGAGGGGCAGGTGAAGGGAGGGGAATTAGGAATTATTTAAAATCACAGACTGGTTTGGGTTGGGAGGGAACCTAAAGCCCAACCCATCCCACCCCTGCCATGGCAGGGACACCTCCCACTGTGCCAGGCTGCTCCCAGCCCCAATGTCCAGCCTGGCCTTGGGCACTGCCAGGGATCCAGGGGCAGCCACAGCTGCTCTGGGCACCCTGTGCCAGGGCCTGCCCACCCTCCCAGGGAACAATTCCTTCCCAATATCCCATCCAGCCCTGCCCTCTGGCAGTTTAAAACCACTGCTCCTTGTCTTGTCGCTGTTTGGTGTACAAACTACTAATTATTAAAATAAGAATAATTAGAAATTATTAAGCTAAACCAGAGTTTTCCTGTTACATCACTCACATTCTCTGACATTCCACTTTCATGTGCACGGGGAAACCTGGAAATGACTCCTAAAAATTAAGTCTTTTACAGTGGTCTTTACCTTTATCTTCACCTCCATCCTTCCACTGGGCTTTGTTTGGTTTTGAATTAGAAAATCCCAGAATAGATTGGATTGGAAGGGACCTTAAATCCTTCCCACAATCCCAGGCTGCTCCAAGCCTGGTCCAACCTGGCCTTTCCCAGGTGTGCACCAGCACAGGACACACCAGGCTGCACAAGGGAGTGCAAATACAGCAGCATTTCCTTCTCCACCCAGGAAAAGTCAGAATTTCGGGTGATTCAGGAGCACTCACATCTGTCTGAACCATCTGGGGCCGCTGATTGCGGATCCTGGAGACGAACTCGAACACATCCACCCTCTGCTCCGCGTGCATCATGTCTATGATGGCATCGATGACGATGAAGGTGCCTGTGCGCCCCACGCCAGCACTGCAAACACACCAAAACACCAAAATCACCCCAAAATCCCCCCTGGAATTGCTGCAGCAGCCAGCCTCGTGCTGAGGCTGCACTGAAACACTCACTGGGAAAATGTGAAATTTCACAGAATTGTGGAATTATTATTATTATTAAGGCTGGAAAAGCTGTCTCAGGTCATCGAGTCCAGCTGCTCCCCTCCATGTCCCCAAGTGCCACATCCACTTTTAAATCCCTTCAGGGATGAGGATTGCACCCCTGTGCTCTGTCTCAATGCCTGCCCACCTTTTCAGCCAAGAAGTTTTTTCCTAATATCCAATCTAAGCCTCCCCCTTTTTCATTTTAACAAGGACAGCAAAAAAAAGAGGAGTGTTTTTAACATAAAACCTCAGCCCTTCCCAGCTGATGCCACCAGAATTATATTTAAAAAGACATTTATTAAAAAAATAGCTGCTTGACCATCTGTAGTAATTCAGGTTAAGATGAAATTTTAATGATTCTTTTAGTAACTTTTAGTGCCACATTTCCCAGTGTTGCCACCCCTAAACACTTTTTGGTTTTTATATCTTTAAAAGCCACAAGAGGGAGCACGACCATTAGAAATGACAAAATTCCAGCGACTTTCAGCTCTTCCTTCCAGAGGAAAAGGGCATGGCATCCTGTACTAGTCACTGGTAGCTCTCCTTTAACCTCTGGACAGTTTACTTGGCTGCAGTGGCCACAAACACCTCCAGGAACACGAGAAAAACATCTTCCCTGCCCTCGGAGCTCAGAAATACAAAGCATCTCTCAGCAAGGCAACATCAGGTTTTCAACACCACCAGAAAAAAACTTGTTGTATTTGTATTACAATTCTTTCATTTCATACCCCACTGGTTAACAGCTGTGAAAACAAAGCCCACAGGCTCCTCTGAGGTTCCCTTCCCTCTCCCATCCATCCATCCATCCATCCATCCATCCATCCATCCATCCATCCATCCCTGAGTCCATCTGGCACCACAAGGAGTTCCCCTCATGCCCCAATGTCTTCATTCCCACTCTTCCTCCTCCTGACAGCCCTGGAAGCCACCTCTGAGCATGGATCTCCCCTCACTGCTCACTCCTGGGCCTATCACCCCTGAGCTCCTCACTCAGCTTCCTCAATTCTCTTTCCAGCCCTGCTATCCCTTTTTCCACATCCCTCTTCCCTCCCCATGGTTCCCTGCTCAGATCAGCCCAGGATTCCATCCCTGCAGGTTCCTGCTGCAGCTGGAGCCTCCCCCACCCTGGGCATTCACCTCGGGAGCTCCCCGAGTGTCTCCATCCTTAGCCTGCTTTGTGGCTCCCCTCACTCAGCCATTCCTCAAAGTCCCTCTCTGCTCACTGAACGATTTCTATTTCTAAAAAATCCTATTCCTGCAAACTTACAGACTACAAGAATCAGCAGAAAATCCTGACCCTGCCACTCCTCATTTTCCCTTCTTGACTTCCAGGTGCTCAATCCCTGTTTTATTCACTTCCAAAACCTCACTGGAGAGCTTTTGGTCAGAGTGGTTGGGGCAGATTTTTCTGAAAGCTCCCTAAAAACGGCTGGTTACTCACTGCTGATGGGCTTCCCTTTCCTTTTCCCAACAATTCAGTGGTGTCACATCCTGAACTCGGACGGAAGTTCAGTGTCACCTCTGTCCTTTCTTTCTGACACAGCACTGACCTCTCCGTGCTCTGCTGGCCCTTTACACTTAAATCTCTGCAGGTATTTATTGAATTATTTTGTATTTGCCTCTCTTTTGTCTCTCCTTCTGCTGGTTAAAGCAAGCACAGCATTTCCTGCTGCTGCCAAATAAAGCTCAAGCCCAGAATGAGGCAAAGGGCTATAAAAATATTCTCAGCTGAGACAACTCAAATCTAACTTTCTCCCATTTAAATGGTTTTCTTCAAACCTTTTGTTTAAGACACCTGGGAGAGAAGATGAATCCCAGCAAGGCAAGAGCTGGATGGAAAAGAAACAATAAATCTGGTGTGGTCAGGACAAACACTCTCTTTTTCACTAGCATTTTCCAGGGAGCATTTCTAGCAAGGAAAAAAGAGACAAATACAGGAATTTACAGCTTTTTTTTCCTTAAAAACAAGACCCAGACAGACAAAGTTGCTCTTTTTTCCTTTTCATTCTGCTCTTGTGTTCTTTTTGTTCTAACCTTGCAAGGATAATTGCTCCTGCAAAGACACTTCTTGCTCAGTGGTGAGATTATAGTTGCTGAGAGGTTGCAATTCTTCTCTTCAAACTGCCTGGGAGTTTGGTTTTAGTTTCATTAAAGATTTCAACAGTTGGCAGCAGCCTTTGACAGCAGGATGTGCCTGTGTGAGTGACCAACGAGTGGGAATTGGCTCTGCATTGCTATAAAGCACATTTTTAAAACTGCAGCATTTAAGTCTCTTGAATGCAAGTCTTTCTTCCAAACATTTTAGGCATTTCATGGCTGATTTCCATAAAAAAACTGCAATGTGACTGTGGGAGAAGTGGGGGATGAATTCCCAGAACAGCACTGAGTGACAAAGGCCACAGATTTCTATCACCAGTCTGTTTTTGTGACAAAGAACAGATTTCTACCAAACAATGGATATCCCTCATAAAAAAAACCCCAAACAGAACAACAACTTCTGTTTGAGTATTAAACTGACAGCAAAGACAGAGCTTTGGAAATTGTTTTGACTCTAGGCTCTCAAAAACTCAGTGTGTTATTAACCTTGAATAGAAATATGTGAGTAAATATATCTATTCTTATAAATATTTAAAAATACATATATAGTTATATAAATATATATTTTCTATGAATACATATATAAATAAATATATAAATAACTCCAGACCAAGCCCCAAGAATGGTTTGAGGAGCACACACATACCTACAGTGAACCACAATTGGTCCAGCATGAGCAGGATTCAACGTTTTGACTTTTTTCAGGAATTTCAGCATCCCAATAGGTGTGAAAGGCACCCCAAAATCAGGCCAGCTGGTGAAGTGGAGCTGTGTGACGAGCCTTGGAGCTTTACATCCCTCGTGGAGCTGCAAGAACAGCCAGACTCAGAGCTGCCATCTTATTTTTCATGCAAAGATTAATAAACAAACTGCTGTGGTTATTTATGGCTTTACTCCCTGTCAAACTCAGAGCCTGACTCGAGGATTTGGAGTTTACAGAGTGTGTAAAATACAAACACTAAGTACAAATATCATCTGTTGTTAATTTGCACTGGAATAATCCCAGGACAGGATTGCAAAGAGTGAGAGAGACTCTTCCAAATAAACAAATGAGTGAATTTGATGTATCTGTGCAAGTTTCTCCCCAAAATATCAAGTCCCTGCTCCTGTGCTGGGCTGGCACAAGGCATCATCTGCTGTGGCCCTTGGTGAGAGAAACCCAAAACTCCTCCCACCCCAGGGACTGTCGTGGATATTCTGTGGGCACACCCTGCTCCCCTGCCTAGGAAAGGCACCACACCTTCCTCCATTTGCACATCAACTGCCTGAACTTCTTCTGTGCAGATATTTGAGATTTTAGCAGCTTTCCCTGAGGACTGAAACAAAGCCCAGCAGAGCCTGGCTGTGCTCACCGAGTGCACGCAGAACTTGCGGATGGTGTAGTCCACCAGCACGATGCAATCCTCCACAGACACACGGATGTTCCCGTAGGTCCAGCAGCCCTGGTCAGGCCAGTACTGGTAACACTTCTCCTGCACAAAACCACACGGAATTTCACAGCCCTCACTTTGCTCTCACTGCTGGGAGCTCATGGGGTTATTTGAAAACAGGGAAGGGAAGGGGAGGGTAGCTGTGAGTGTGCAGAGCTTCCCATCTGCACGAGGCAGTGTTAACACCCTGCTGCTGCTTCTTAAACTGATGCAGAGAAGGTGAGAAAGCTTTGAAGTTGTTTTTAAACCTGCTCAGCCCCACACAGCTTTTGTTTCACTTTGGCAGCTTTGTTACAGGGTGCCCAACTGTGGGCACTGCGAGGTTTTCACTCTGTTTTCCAGCTCTAGCTGCAGCCAGTGAGCAATTCAAAGCAGTTCTCATTTGGAGCCATCAGGAATATTCAGATTTAACAGTTCTGGCTGCTCGGACTGGGAGTGAGCCCTCATGGACTGGCTTGGCTGGCTGAGCTTCACCAAGCAGCAGTAAAAGTGTAGGGAAATAAAGCCCAGGAGGCAAAGAAGGAATGCTTGTCCTCAGGGGAGGAATGGGGGACAGGAAGGAGCAGCAGCACCCTCACAACAAAGCAGCTTTCATTTTTCACTGTTTAATTGATAAACTGTACATTTTGAAACCTAATACTCAGGAAAATGAATGGAGTTTTTATCTGCATTCCTAATCAATCCTATCCACAAGTGCATCCCTACACTGGGATAGACAGGAGCTTTCCTTCAGCTGTCGGCTATGCAGGACACCACTGGCTATCAGCATTTTCTCCTTCAGATCAACTGATATAAATGGATATTTTAGAAATGAAAACTGCATTTCGGAGCAGAAACTCAGCTGTGCTGACAGGCCAGGGCAGGAAGTGGTCAGAAAAGCACCTGGCCAAACCCTGAGAGCCACAACTGCTTTTGGAGCACAGGGGACATCCCAGAGCAGAGTGAAAGTTCTTTACCTCTTTTCTTTCTTTCAGGTTGGTTAACATGACAATAATGGCTGATTTCTGCTCCCAGATCATCCTCCAGAAGTCATTGACTGTTTCCTGCTTGGGTCCTGCAGACAGAACAGGGCAATGCTCAGGGGAGGGGATGGAGCAGAGCCCAGAGCAGCTCCACACCCCTGCCCTGGGCACCCACCCAGAGCTGTGCCTGCTGCAGCCTGCACAGGTCTGGAATACACCAAATTGATGTATTTATGTATTAAATAAAACCCCCACGTTTTCTTTTACACACATGCACCCAAATCTACATTTTTAGCACAAATCTCCTCTCTTGAGATATCACTCAGAGAATCACAGAACAGTGTGAGTTGGAAAGGACTTTAAAGATCATTTACTTTCCATCCCCTGCCATGGGCAGGGACACCTCCCACTGTGCCAGGCTGCTCCAGCCCCAATGTCCAGCCTGGCCTTGGGCACTGCCAGGGATCCAGGGGCAGCCACAGCTGCTCTGGGCACCCTGTGCCAGGGCCTGCCCACCCTCCCAGGGAACAATTCCTGCCCAATATCCCATCCAGCCCTGCCCTCTGGCACTGGGAAGCCATTCCCTGTGTCCTGTCCCTCCATGCCTTGTCCCAGGTCGGAATGGCTGAGCCCCTTTAAATAAATTTTTAAAATGTATTCATTTTTAAATACTATTTAATCTTGTAACCAGACTATGGCAGGAACAACATTCAGAATTCCTACTTTGCAGCTGTTCCCCCTGCCAAGGCCCAAGGTTCCCTGAGATCACAACAAACTCAGAATGGATCATCAGGAGACACCAATTTTGGAGAAGCAAAGAGGATCTGGAGGGGGAAATGAGTCTCTGCTCAGAGCAGAATCTCCAGGTCTAGAGGCTGTTGGTCACCTCACTCATATTTCAAGTTCATTTCAACTGTAACCTCTAAATCCAGTCTCACACTTGACCACCACCTGCAGCCAAAAATAACCTTTAAGACACATCTATAATTAAATGTGCTCAGCCCTAAGCTGTAGAGAAGAGAGAAATGAGAGCAACTTACCTTGTGCTGCTATAAATTTATTCTTTTCTTTATAACCCTGTGGAAATAAATACCACAGCAGTTAAAGGATGAAAGGCCAACATGTGCTAGCAGAGAACTACATCTTTAATTCCCAAAGTTGGGCCAGCTGTGGGCAGCTCTCAACTCACATCTATATATGATGCATTAATGTAGTCTGAAGGTGGGACTCCATCAATTTGGGTCAAAATCACTCTGGAATGATCATCTGAAAGAAAACAAGCACATTGGCAAGTTCACCAACCTGAAATACAGGATTTCCTTGCAAGGAGAAGGCCTGGAAAAGCACAGAGTTCCCAAACCACAGACAGCACATTTCTGACCAGTGAAATTGTTATTATCTGAGTATTTGCATCAAATGAATGCTACCAGCAGCCTGCTCAGTGCCAAAATTAAGGGTCTGGGTTAAAAGGGAATGGCTTACATGGCAGGATGTTGGGATATCTGTTCTTCTCCCTGTTTTCTTCCTTATTTGCCATTTCAAACGTTCCCTGCACATATCCAGATGTTAATGACTGAAAAGAACAAAGATAGAGAGTCAATGTGTTAGAAACCAAGTTAGTGTGACTGCATGTGGCTGAGGGAAAATCCAACAGAACTAAACATACTTCAACTTCTTTCCCTCAGTAACTTTCACCACTCTCTATCTAACAGGCAACTACACCCTGGCAGATTTCACTGCAGAGAAGGAGTTCAGCAGTTGGGGAAAGAGAAGGAATTTTTTTTCCCTGGGAGATCACAGTTATTTAGCAAATTGTTAAACTCTGAGCTGCCATCTGCTGCAGTGACTCAGAGCACGCTGCCACTTCCAGCACCCACCCTGGGCACAGAAACGGGGCTGGGGCCTGAGCCCCTCGCTGCTGAGGGCAGGAAATATCCACCATCCTGCTCAGCTCGGCAGGTGAAGGCCCAGCCCTGGCTGAAAAGGAGGAAGGAACAGTAAATGGCAGAGTTTTTACACAGCACGAGTTGAGTTCCGCGAGTCGTCAGCTGATAAATTTAGTCTGCCTTAAAAAAACCCAACAGTCATGGAGGGAAGAAACAAGAGAGCGAAGATGAAAGCAAGGAGGTGCCCAGGGTGGAGCTTCTCCACAGCTGAGAAACCTCCACTGCAAATGGAGCAAAGCAGGACTGGATTTCATGAAGTTCCTTTAACTGAACTCCAAAACCCCCAGTACCAGCAGGGTGAATCCCACCGAGGTAAAATCCCAGCGGTTTGGGGAGGCACCACCACCTCCTCCCACTCTGGTACCTCCCAGTGCCCAGTTTGAGTCACACATGGTCAGGGAGGGCAAAGCCGAACCGAGCAGCCCTGGCTGGCAGAGAGCAGGGCTGGAATCCCCCCTGGAAACACAAAGGTGGTGTCAGGGTGAGAAGAGAGGAGAGGGAGCACAGCAAGCACAGATCCTCCACCACAGAGGAAACAGCTCCGTGCAGTTGTGGCTTTGCTCTGCTGGGGGTTTTCAGGCATGTAAAGCTGTGAGTGCAAAAGAAAGGAGGTTAAAAGAGGGTCGAGAAAAAAAGCTGCTTTCAGCAGACTGAAATTCCTGGTGGGAATGAAGCTCATGGCTTTCTAGCAGCCCGTTTTGCTGATTAAAATACATTTCTGATTTATAAGATATAAACTCATTTTTTATACCAAAAGAAGTAGTGGAAGATGTCCCTGCCCATGAAAGGAGGTTGGAACTGGATGATCTTTAAGCTCCTTCCAACCCAAACCACTCTGTGATTCTATGAAATCAGAATCTAACCATAATTTCTTCAAACTTAAAGTCAGGCACCGAATTTTCAAGTAACAGTCAGAGAAGTTCTGCATTTTCATGTGAAAAATGCATGAAAAGTAATTCTCTTTGGCAAAATCACTTCTCCATCCCCTGCTCCTGACCCCTGCAAGGCCTTGGCACCTTCCCAGGAAGCTCCCTGTGCCCCAGCTGCCCTGGTGAAGCAGAGCAAGGGCAGAGCCCAGCTCCCTGCTCCAACCACTGGGGGGATGTGACTCATCCAGGGTGCTCCTCAGCACATCCTCCTGTCACCCCAAACCACGAGGAGCTGATGAGTCCTGCTGGCACTGCCTCATCTGCTGCCACCACACTCTGACCTGTCCCCTAAAAATCCTGTCAGCCCTAAAACCCCACTGAGGCTCTGAGAGGCTCAACCCACCCAGGTTTAGCACTGAGTGAGCCACAGGGATGGTTTAACCAAGCCAGGATTAAAATTTCAAAAGAAAACTCTTCCAGGAAGCTTTTCAGTAATTAATCTGAAAATCCAGGCAATAATCCCAAATTTCCAATGTCCAGCCTCCATTAGGGATCATCAACAGAAGTAGGGGCCTTACAAAAGGAATAATTTTTCAAAAAAATTGTTTTATTTTTTTCCTGTGAAGGAAGAACACACTATTCTAGGTGTGATTTCACAAAGGAATCACAGAACAAAAAAAAAGGAGTCTCTGCTATTCTGGTGAGTGTCCAAGGAGTGCAATGGACCTCTTAAGGGTCATTCAGCCTTTAAGGACAAAATCAAAGGTGCTGGAGAACACCACTGGGCACATAAATCTAAGGGAATTGTCCTCAGAGTCATGAACTGTCCTCAAAACTCTTTTCTGCTTGCTGAGTGTCTTCATCTCTCAATGTCTGGTTTATTTTTACCAAAAAAACCACTTGGGACCAAACTTCTCAGGTTGGTGCACGTGCCTGGGCAGTGCTGGCTCACAGGGCTCACCATTTTCAGCCTCCATCTGTTCCCAATTCCCACTGGAGCCCCTCTATCTGCATTCCCAGAGGTGCCTGGCCCCTGACATGTTGGATCAGGCTGTGTGGAGCAAACACTGCAGCAGGCAGAGACCCCTGAAGCATCCCCAGGGCAGGGCTGAGGCACAGAACCAGAGAATCCTGGAATGGTTTGCGTGGGAAGGATCTTGTAAATCCCATCCAGTGCCACCCCTGCCATGGCAGGGACACCTCCCACTGTGCCAGGCTGCTCCCAGCCCCAATGTCCAGCCTGGCCTTGGGCACTGCCAGGGACAGTCAGGGTCAGCAGCTCCCACCCCACAGCCTGTGCCACGTGGAAAGCTTTGGGCACACCCAAATCCTGCAGGATTTGGCAGCTGTGGCTCCGTGGGGCAGACACAGGAGTCACCTCAGGGGCTGAGTGCAGGGGATGTGAGTGCTGAGAGGGCAGCACAGAGGTGTCTGTGCTCAAAGGTCTCCATTTATCAGCCCCTTTCCTGCCAGGGCTGCAGAACAAACCCTTGTGTGTCACCAATCACTGATTTCCAGCTGCCTCTGCACCTTCCTTCCCCTCTCAGGCTGGAGCAAACAGCTCCCTGAGCCACAGGAAAAAAACCACATCAAGCATCAACCCCATCCAACCCCCAAGGCCATCACAGCTCGTTTTTGGGGCTCAGAGCCCAATTTTTGGGTGTGGACAGAATCCCACATGCTCACAGCATGGGCCAGAAAATTACCAATGCAAAGAGGGGTTTAAACCTGAACCAGATGCAAATTAATCAGGAAAGTCAAAATTCACCTTGTCGAGTTTGTTCTCACTTTTCATTTGGTCAGCTTTGATAAGGATTTCCACAATGCTCCCTGTCTGGTAAGGCAGAACTCTGTGGTTTAAATTTATCATCAACCAAATTGCAGCTATAAATATGCTCCCAATTAAGAAGGTAACTCAACAGCCTGCCTAATCAACACGTGCCTTGGCTCTCACCAATCCACACTTGACATTTAAGCTCCTGCTTCGCTTCTGCTGTGGAGGGAAGTGAAAAGAAGTCATCAAAAGCCTGGAAAAGGCCCCAAATGCAGGCTCCTGGTGGTGTGCTGCTGCACAGGAAGGGGCCCTGCAGCAGCTCAGCACAGGCTCCAGGTACAGCTCATCCCTGCAAGCACACTCAGGCTCTGGGCACAGAACACTGACTGAGGCCAGGCTCAACAGGAAAACCCTGAGAGCTGAGATACTTCATTGAAACTCTGGGCTAGGGCACGGGAACAGCACAGAGGGAAGTGCTTGGATGATAGCAAGGAGCAAAAAGTCAAAATACCAGGAAAAAGGAAGTCAAACCCCACCAGGGCAATATTAAGGCCACACTGTGCCCTCTCCTCTAAGTACTTCCCACTGAGGTGAAACACCCAGATCCCCCAAAACCACTCCACCACCATGACAAAAATCAAGGCTAAAGAGATTTATATTCAATTTTCCTCTCCCTCCAGCTTCAGGCAAACATTGAAGACCTTCTTTAAATGTTAATGAGAGGCAAACAGTTAATAAAATACAATTTGGCATCAAAAAGCAGTTGACATTCCAGGTTTTATCCCCACCCACAGCAGAGCCCACAGGAACAGCACCAATCACACACCAAACACAACAATTATTAATGCTTGCAGATATTTTGGTTTCCCCTCCCCTTTTTTTGGCCATCCATGTGTAAAAACTTACATTGAACTCCTCCCGGAAGAGCTTCCCTTCGTCTGCCGAGCGTATCCGGATTTCCTCCTCCAGGTTTTCCACTGGGATGGGGAAATACTTCTTGGGGCCCGAGGGAGACCTGCTGAGCAGCATCACCCTTTGCTGTTCTGTCAGGACAAGGGCAGGGAGTGTTAAAGGCATGGCCAGAGAGAGATTTCCAACTACAAGTTAATCTTTATGCTGGAAAATGCCCAAACAGATTTCTACCGTGGCACTCTGAGGTGATAAAGGTGATTTGAAGGAAATAAAAAAACCAATGTTGGTGAAATGAATGATTTCTGTATTTACACTGGATTAAAATGTGACTGAGTTCTATTCAGAAAAGAAGGGAGTTCTTTCTGCTGACAGGACAGGGAATGCAGGGGCAGCTTTTGGCACCTATCACCAAAGAGATGCTGTGAGATTATTTCATTTCAAGGAGAAATACTACTACTACTAACAATAATAATGACAACAATTTATCGATAACCTGGCAGCCACGAGAAGGCTTTTTGTGCCCCCAGAGGAGCTGCCCTGTGCACAAGCACCAACCCAGCAGGAAGCTGATGGGTATTTTTAGGGTTTTGACTTTCCCTCTGACTGCCACCCTCCTTATCTCACTCATCACTTCACACATAGCCAGTGGAACTGGCAAAACCCACAGATTGATTCATTTTTATCTTGAACTTTATCACTTTTCTCTGGGTTGTGGCTCAAACGGCTCACAGGGCCCCTCCAGGTTTGCTGGCTTTGAGCTGGGCCCCACAGAGGAGGCAGCCCAGGGCTCCCTGCAGGCAGGAACAAACCCAGCACAACTCACACCACTGGGGAACATTTTAACTCCTCTCAGTGTTTTATTTCAGTGCCTCTGGCTTAAAGCTGCCCCATCTCAGCCTCTGCTTCCCGTTCAGAAACCACCCAGGGCATTTACAAAGCGTTAAGGACTTTTTCCCCCATTTTAAGAAGAAATCCTGCAATTCTTTCTCTAAACCCAAAGATCAGTGTCAGAATCCCAAATCTCAGCTGGCATCTTGCTAAAACATCTCCAAAGAGCCCAGGGAAGTTTGACACAGAAACATTTTTTGCACCACAACTTAAAGTGAAACTTATTTAACACCAGCAACTGAAAGTTAAGATTTTATACAGACTACTTGAATATGGATTTCTAAATATGGATTTCTAAACATGGATCTCTTCTCCAAGGCCAGGCTGGGACAACCAAGTGTTGGAAGATGTCCCTGCCCATGGAACTGGATGAGCTTCAAGGTCCCTTCCAACCCAAACTATTTGTGATTGTATTTTTAAAAACTATTTTCTCTTTATTAACAACCCCATCACTTATAAATAAAAGCAAACATTGAGTAATTGGTCATTAGTGACCAAGGTACACACCAAGAAAGAGGCTTTGAAAGCAAATCTCTCCATACCTTGTTCTTCCAAGATCCCATTCGGCATCTTTTTGTCGCCGGAGTTGACCACAGCTTTCCTGTGTCTCCTGAACCTGGAACAGAGCCACCACATCAGCCTGGGCACCTCAGAGGAGAGGAAGCAGCATTTCCCCACAGCCCTTCCCTGACCCACCAAGTAATTCTGGAGAAGCTCTTTCTGTTCATGCCGGCGGCGCGAGCAGGGCGGGCACAGCCCCGACTGTGCCACGCCGAGCCTCTGCCTCCCCTTTTGCTTCCGTGGGAGGGCACAAGGGATGGGGCTGAGCCACGGCACGGCCCCACAAACACCCACCTGAAAAAATACCCCACCAGCACCACGAAGATGATGACCACCAGCACCAGAATCAGCAGCGAGGTCAGCAGCTCCTTGTGCAAGTTGTTCTCCTCGGTGGAGTCTGGGCACGGAACACAAGAAATGTGGAATATCAGACATGGGTTGGCTCAAAAACTGTGCTTGGCGCATCAAAAACTGTCCAATAATCCACCTCTACTTACTAAAAACATCACAATTCCTTGGCACAGGCAAAGCTCAAATTTCAAGTTTTTTGGGGTTTTTTTAAATGTTTCTCCCCCTTCAAAAGCACAACCAAACCACTCACTGCAGAGAAAATCAAGGATATTTTTTTGGAATGGTTGGTTTTTCTGCAGTCAGAGAAAGTTGAACAGGTATTGAGCTGAATTTGAAGCCCACTAAAAGGTTTGCTGCAGTGCCCTTAACACACATCAGCTGCTTCTCAAGCAGACAAAAACCACCCAAAAATGCCACCTTCCACACAGATTTTATTCACTTCGATTCTATATAATATATAAGAGTGAGCAGGAATGCTGAGACTTTTCTCAGAATGGAGATTAAAGAACATCTTTGTTAGATTTGGTACAAGCTCTGAGTCTTGCCCTTCTGTTCACTGTGTTTTATGGAAGTGTCTCTTTACCTTTCACTTTCATTATGCTTCTGTGACCTTTTAGTTCTACTGAATAATTCAAGGCAGAACAGATTAAAATCATTAAAAACCCAACATGTTTTATTTAAGGAAGCCAAACTCTCAGCCTGAACCTTCAGCAAGCAAAACACAACCCTACAACCACTCGCCCAAAATTAAGGCAATTTCTGTTGCTGCTGGTATTGGGGATTTTTTTCCCTTTTAAACTACATTTACACACTTCTAATGGGTTTTGTTACCATTCCTACAGTGGTCTTTGAGAGCTGACAGATGGAAGGGTTGGATGTGATATTGGGCAGGAATTGTTCCCTGGGAGGGTGGGCAGGCCCTGGCACAGGGTGCCCAGAGCAGCTGTGGCTGCCCCTGGATCCCTGGCAGTGCCCAAGGCCAGGCTGGACATTGGGGCTGGGAGCAGCCTGGCACAGTGGGAGGTGTCCCTGCCATGGCAGGGGGTGGCACTGGATAATTTTTAAGGTCCCTTCCATCCTAAACAATTCTGGGATTCAATAAAATATTTAGGAGCACGTAACACCTATAATTCAGAATAATAATAATAATTCAGAAAGGATTCATATGGATCGACCAACTACCCAGAACTGATGGCTGTAAAACCATTTGTGTTTTGGGAGCAGCTGGAAACTCTCTGGGTGCTCAACCAGGGTATGAAGGCATGGGAAAAAATTCCTTTAGAGGCACAGGTGAGCTCGGGACACAGAGGGGAAGAAAGTCTCGTAAGTCAACATCATAATCCAGAGCCAGGGAAGGCAATAAAACGCACGAGAGATGACATTTAAGTGGTGTATAAAGATAAAAGTGACAGGCATGACAAAATTGTAATCAGAAGCCATGAGCTGGCAGGGTTTCAGGAAATCACTCTTGGAAGGAGTGTCTGGGTGAGGATGAATCACCAGAGAACACTTTCCGTGTCTCCGTCTGGGAGCCAAGAAACAGGCAAACAAACACAAAAATCTCTATTTTCGCCCCTCACAGACAAAATGCAGCCACTTGCACCCACTTTGGGAGTTTAGAAATGGCACCTTCAGGATCTCAGAATGCTCCAGGATTCAGGGGTTTGTGTTGGTTCTCTTTAGCTCTGTTACAAGACCCATGACATGAGGGGAGGAAAAACAACAAGTTTGCACCACGAGGGAATTAAAATTTCCCTCAGGCAATTGCACAATAAAAAAGTCACCCCTCTCCTTTCTCAGAGCTGCTGCACCATTTTTGGGGTGTCTTTGGACACCCAGGCAGACACTGAAAGCTCAATCCAAGCTGGGAGAATCTGAACTTTCTGCCAAAGGTTCTGCAAAAACTGCCCCCATTTCTTTAGTCAAGGACAGAGCATCCCTGCCACGACCGATTTAATTCTCTGACTCAAGGTCTCACCTCTCCTCCGACCATTTCACAAGGAAATTGGGTTAAAATTCACAAAACTCTCTTTTTCTTTACACCTGGCCACACCTGTTCCCAAATCCTTGCAGTTGCTCACCAATGGCTTCATCCCTGCAGAGCCTGTGAGTGAAGCATGGAGTGTTTTCATTTTTTACCTCTATTTTCTTTAATATCAGTAAATTTATAAATGTGGCCCAAAATTTACATGAGAAAGCTGAAACTGAGCTTAGGCCACTGCAGACTCAGAGGCTGAAGCATCTCAGGCCAACACAATCTCCAGACTAAGGAAAGTTTTAAGGGGAGACTGAAACAAAGGCCTGAAACAATTTTTTAATCTCTACTGCTTCAAAAATTGATGACTGAAACATCTCAGTAAATGGATGCACAAGAGGCAAATCCTCCAAAGCAGGGGAACTTTTGCACTGCTCCCACCCCAAGAGTTGTGGCCCAAAACCACTGGGATTTCTGCTCACAGGCAGCCAAAGATCATCCCAAGGGTATTTTTTTAGAGACATAATGAAAAAGTGACTTTGATATCCACCAGAGAGGGGAGTTATCACCAGGAAGATGCTGACAGCTCCCTGTGCTTCCCCTGCACCCACCGAGGCTGACTCAGGGCTCTCCCTGGCTCCATTCCTGCTGCTGCTGGCCCACAGCTCTTTCTGGAACTGCATCTCCATTTCCTCCAGGGCTGGGATGTTCCCACTTTCCATTGGTGTCAAACACAAAGCCACCCCCAAGGGAAAAGGGAATTAACAGCAGTGTGTGCACATCAGTGATCCTCCCTCCACACTCCCTCCCAAACGTTGATTTTCTCCCTCCTTGGATCAGCTCCTTTGCATTTTTGGGTAAAATGGCTCATGGAATCAAAGTATGATTAAAACATATTTTCCCCCTCCACAAAAGCCAAGCTGGCAGGAGAAGGTTTGCCCTAACCCTGAAATGATTCTGGTGAATGACACAGAACAAAAGCTTCTTTATTTGAGCACAGGAGAAATCCCACAACAACCAACTCCATTTATGCACAGGTCTGATCTTTTCAAAAACCAGAGATATCCCAAACAAATGTCCAACAGGGAACATGACAAAACCCACACTAAACCTTCTCAAGCTATTTTTGGAAGAGAAAACCCCAACCCTGCCATGCCTTGGCTGAGGGAAGGAAGCAGCTGATAAGCAGGAGATTTGTTTGGCACATGTGAAGCACAAATCCAAATCAGAGAAAAATATATAAAGGAAGGGGAAAGGAAAAAAGACAGGTAGGGGAGGGAAAGCAGCACCCACAGCAGCAGAAAGCAGAAGGCAAGCAGCAGTAAATGCAAGTTTAACATCTCAGAGCCAAATCCCACTCAGGCAAAGGCAGCAGAGCCCACCTGGCACTGCAGGCACAGAACCACTGAGCAGCCTGGGCTGGAAGGACCTTTAAATGTCACCCAGCCCAACCCCCAACCCGAAACCACCTCTTCCTGAAGTTCTGCTTTGCAAACTAATTCTTGGAATTGAGTGTCTAGCAGCAGAGCATCCCTGTGGCATTTAAATACCAAGTCAAAGTTGCCAGATCCCTTCCTTGTCACTCAGCTTTCCGGTGCTGCCTCATTTTTTCCATGAAACAACCACCACGAGTCTGGAGGGGAGTGCCACCTCTGGGTCCCTCCTGGATGTTACAAAGTCACTGAATGGTTTGGGCTGGAAGGGACCACAGAAATCCCCCAGTGCCACTCCTGCCATGGCAGGGACCCCTCCCACTGTGCCAGGCTGCTCCAATGTCCAGCCTGGCCTTGGGCACTGCCAGGGATCCAGGGGCAGCCACAGCTGCTCTGGGAATTCCATCCCAGCCCCTTCCCACTCTCCCAGGGAACAATTCCTTCCCAGTCTCCCATCCATCCCTGCCCTCTGGCACTGGGAAGCCATTCCCTCTGTCCTGTCCCTCCAGCCCTTGTCCTCTGTCCCTTTCCTGAACCCCCTTCAGGTCCTGGAAGACCACCACGAGATCACCCCAAAGCTTCTCCAGGAGAACAATCCCAACTCTCCCATCCCATTAAACATTTTGGTGCCTCCTCTGCTCTGGCTCCAACAGCTCCACGTCCTTCCCATGCTGGGAGCCCAGAGCTGGACATGGTGAGATGTCCCTCAGGTGGAGCAGAGATGGAAATAATCTTATTTCCAGACTGCTACTGATTTGCTGGAAGTTGAAACCAGCACTGAACAGGAGCCCCAAAGCTGCTCCATTTTTCCTGCCTCTCAACCTGCAACTCCTCTGATAAATTCATTCCCTCTGCACGTTCCCACATCAGTGGTGGAAAGGAATTGAAAGGATTCAAAGGCACAAACCCCAGGAATGCTCAGGGAGTAAATACCAGTGGAATGTCGAAATTCAGAAAGGTATTTAAAGTTTTACAACTGCAACTGCCAGGCTGCTTCCACATTTCAACTACTCAACAAGTAAAAATACAAGAGGAAGTAAAACAATCCCGACTGGGATTAATCCTGGAGAATTTACAATTTTTGAATTACCAGGAGTTATGGGAATGTCATGGACAATATCATAAATAAACAGTTTGTAACAAGGATGTGAGAGCATTAAGCTGTCTCTACTGGAAATACACATTTATTTATGCAAATCCTAATAAATATTAGCTTGGAAGTTGGAACTAGATGGTCTCCTCCAAGGCAAACCATTGTGTGGTTTAATTTATTTATTTAATAGAGTTGAATACTTGGAGTAAATATCAGGGCAACTTTCCAGTAAATGGCAGTGCAATAAACCCCAGAATAGTCTCATTTTCTGAAAGGGAAATTTCAAGGCAGCAATTTCATGGTGCTCTTGGAGGAAGTAAAATGGCAGCAGTGCTAAAAATCGACCCATCCAGACAAGGTAACTGTGCTTGAAATAAGAATAAAGCTGACATTGTAATTCAGCAAATCTTTGAAAAAATCGAGGCAACTCAAATAATGACATGAAATCATTTATACCAATTTCTTTCAGGATCAAAAGCATCTTATCTTTTGGGATCACTCATCAAATTAGCATGCAAAAGGAAAGCTGGATTTTTTTAGGATCTTTTCATTCTTTCTACAGTCTGTTAAATGGAGTTTTCTTTATGCTTCAATCAAAAATCTTTATTTTTGTATTTAAAAATACCATATTAGTTCAAAGGCTATCAAATTTATTAGATAATCCAATTATCCTGGAACTCTTTCTGCAGCAATATATTTTCAGTGTGCACCTACATGTCTGTCAGACTAAACTCTCCCTCACTGCAAAGTCAGGAAGGCTTTGATATTTAGGAGAAACAATTTAGTCACACCAATAATTTCTGAATCGTATCACTGAAATTAAGATTTAATTAAAATAGGGATGATCAGATTACTCTTATCCATATTATCAGTCTTAAATTCAACACAATTTGGAATTAAGCTTTGAAGATGAACAACACTGATGGCAAAACTCCCTTTATTTTCATGTTATTAAAATTCTGGGAAGTGATAAAACCAACAAGTGACTTCCCCTTCTCAATTCCCATATTCTTGCATATTCAGAACAATATTAGTAACTTGTTTTTCTCCAGCTCCAGGTGCCAGACAAGACACAGGAGCTGACAATGCTTCAGCAAACCACTTAATTAGCAAATTTACACTTGGCTAAAGCTTCACTTCTATTAATAATTTGGTTCTTTTGGAAGCACTAAGCACAGCCACAGTGAGATTGTCACTGCTGATGGTGGAGCTCCTTGTTCCCCCAACCTCCACTTCCCCTTCCGAGCTCTGGGAGCTCCCAGGAAGAGCTGCACCCACCCTGCCCTCGGATTCTGGAGAAGGCAAATGCTCACACCTAAACCAGCAGCGAATCAAAGGCAGGTTTGGGTTGGAGAGACCCTCAAAGATGATTCTTCCCCAGCCCTGCCATGGCAGGGACACCTCCCACTGCCCCAGGCTGCTCCAAGCCTCAATGTCCAGCCTGGCCTTGGGCACTGCCAGGGATCCAGGGGCAGCCACAGCTTCTCAGGGCCTCTCCAGCCTCATTTTCTTCCCAATATTCCATCTCAATCTTCCCTATTTCCATTTAAATGATTACAACCAAAAACCAAAACAATCCAAGGAGCCATGAGCCAAGCCTGGCATGTTGCCTGGCTCTCCTTCCCCAGGGGTGTAAAGTTCACAGGCAGATTAAAAGCAAATAAAGCACAAAATCAGCCTTCTACAAACACTGGGTGCCAACAACAGTCACTGGAACAGTTGTCAAGACTTGGTCACATTGTTTGGATGGGACAGCAGCAGCTTGATCTCCCTGGTGTGGGTTGGAAGGGACCTCAAAGAGGATCCCATCCCATCCCATCCCATCCCATCCCATCCCATCCCATCCCATCCCATGCCATCCCATCCCATCCCATCCCAGCCCTTGCACTCCCCCAGGCTGCTCTGAGCCCTGTCCATCCTGGCCTTGGACACTTCTCATAAACCCTGCTCTGCTGGAACCTCCCCAGGACTGTCACGTGTTAGGATGTGGCTGTGGGAGGGTTTGAAGAGGAAGAAATTCTGCAAACAGAACTGAGGATGAATAACAGGTGCTGTGGTGGCCCAGTGAGCAGGAGATTGCTCTCAGCTCCAGGAACAACACTCTCCTATTTTTCACCTGACAGGACCTTCCACAGGTCCTGCACTTTAACCCCTCCTCGAGTCTCTGCAGGAGAAGACAGAACTCATGTAAAGGTTTAAACACATTTATCCTCTTGTCTAAGGAATATTTACTTCCCCTTATCCATGTCCACATCTCACCACACCCCAGGGGCAGCTCCTGGGTTCCTTGAGCCCAGGCAGGAGATTCCCTGAGCTCCTGCACCTCTCCCAAAGTTCTCTCAGGAAAGAGAAAGTGAAACTCCAGCACCACTCACGTGGAGAGCAAACCCAGAGGGCACCTGGCACCATCAGAACTGCATTAGTGGGGTCAAAGTCCTGCAAAAACATCCTGGACTGTGCCACCAGGGAAACCTCCCTCAAGTCCTCGCCCATCCCACCCCCACAAACCATGTCCTTACTGGTTGTTGTGGTTGTTCTGGGCAGTTCAGTTCCGTTGGGTGGCAGAGCTTGTGCAAAAATAAAACTAACACAGAGCAGCAGGAGCGAGCAGGAATGTTCCATCCTGGACCTGGAAGAAGGCAAAGCAAAAGGTAAATTTTCAGGTCAAATCAAGATTATGGGGTTTTTATCTCGTGGCAGAAGGAAGTGAAAAGAAAAAGCAATATTTGCTTGAAATTTAAATTTATTTAAACCCTGTTTTATACTCTCCCGTTGCCTTAGCACTGTGTTTTGATGCAGAAGGAAGAGGAAAGTGCACACCAAAAATTCATTCAGGAGGTTTTAAATCCAACAACAGAATGGCAACAATCAGCCATGGTTCAAACACAACATCAGAAATCAGGGCAAAAAGCTCCATCCATTAAAAAAAAGGCATCTGAGGACACCGAGGCAACGATCCTGGATGTCATTCCCAGAGAGAAAAAAATCATAACAAAGAGGAAAAGTTTTTACCACCAAACA
Organism: Vireo altiloquus; assembly: GCA_013396875.1. NCBI lineage: Eukaryota > Metazoa > Chordata > Aves > Passeriformes > Vireonidae > Vireo > Vireo altiloquus. Next base: position 540,038 of record VZRF01010027.1, read on the forward strand.
GACCAGAAACACCAGAAAGTTTCAAGTCCCTTTAACAAGGACTTTTCAGAGTTTCCTTCAGGGACCTGACTCCTTTAGCCACAGCTAAGGTGCTCCATGGATGAATTCCCTGAGGGAATAGGCCACAGTTCTTTCCAAGAACAGAATTTTGGGGTTTGTGAGACCACTAAAAATTATTTCCAGTGTGAAGAAAGTTACAGGAAAGGTGTGGTGAGAACTCTTAATTCAGGGAAATTCATACATGGAGAAAAATAAGCTGGTCTAGAAATACTCCAATCCCCCTAAATCGAGGTGGAAAATAACTGTTGTTAAGAATTTGCTGTTTATTTATCCAGTCCCTAATGAACAGATTAATTAGGAGAGGTTGCCGTCTCAGCCATTGGCCTGTCCTGCTTGATTCAGAAATATTTTGCCACAACCTTTGCTTTGTGCCTTCCACAAATGGCAGGATTTATCCAGATGGTGGCTCTGCAGCCACTGCTAAAATGAAATCCCTGGAAATGCTGCACACCAGAGCTGCCTGGTTCAGGGTAATACACTGAATTGAACAATTTCCACACGGAATTACACAGTCCTGCCTAACAACACACTAAAAAACCCAGGAATTTGGCAGTCATTAGAATAACCATTAGAAAATCCTACCTTTCCATGGAAAGTGGGATAATCCACCAGAAATAATCCCTGGATAAGCTCAAATACAGGAAAATCTCCCGGAACAACTTTCTCACCACCTTTTTGCCTCTCTCACAGCTGGTACTCAGAAGTGAAATATTCCCAGTCATTCCCAGCCTCTCCAAAGCCTAGTCCTACACCCAGGAGTAAATTCAAACTCAGCACACACCTGGTATTCATCTTGGATACACAGCTGGGAAGATCAATTATTATTTTTTCTCCAATATAATGAGTGAAAAAATAATAATAAAGAGTATTATTAGCATCAAACTTAATTTTCTTATTTTTTATCCCTAGTCCAGCTTCCTGCTAATTTACTCCTTCAATTCCTTCTACTACTATTTATAATTTAAGCAGACTAAATGTTTTACTATCTAATCCCAATCTTGGGGTTTTACAATCCTATTCTTCCCCAATCCCATTCATGAGATTAGACAATTAATTGTGTTTAATGCCTCACTGCAAACTGTGCCTGCATCGTTTTTAGCATTATATAAATGTCCCAAATTAACAATTTATAATTATATTATATTTATAATTATAAAGCTCAAGACACGCAGCAGCAGTTAAAAGAAACTGATGGGAGAAGAGAGGAAAGGAAGGAAGAGGATTTGGAAATGCGGAATAAAACCAGGATAAAAGTGGAATTAACAGGGAAGAGGTGCTGAATGCTGAGATGCTTTCCATCCTAAGCAAAAGCTGCTGAAATCCACTGGAATTTCAGGTAATCAATGCTAGAAGTGGCTGATTTTCCACAGCATCACTGAGTTCCTTCTCTCATCCTTAAAATACATCCAGCTCCTTAAAAATAAAAAACCACCACAGAATAATTGGAGTTGCTGGAAGGTTTCCAGGAGACCGGAAAGCGAAAGGAACATCAGAGCTCCTCTCCAAATCCCTGTCAGGAGGCTTTTCCAGATGCCAATTCCCTGCCAGACCCCAGAATCTCTTCTCTGGGATGGGATAAAGTGTGCCTACAACACTCTGATGTCCCACAATTTATCACAAATAAACACAGCCACAAAGATTATGCAAATTCTGAGCTCTCGTTTTTGGCCAAAGCCATTTGCATTTCCACCTCCTAAAAAAAAAAGAGGAAGAAAACTCCAAGGAAATCCAGGAGCTGCAGGACAGAGGTGGATGCAAAGCACAGGGCTCAGCACCACCAAGCACTACATAGGAGCAAGTAGAAAATCATGGAATTAAGGCTGGAAAAAACCTTTAAGATCATCAAATCCAAGTATTCCCCAGCACTGCTCCATGTCCCCAAGTGCCACATCCACGTGGCCTCAAATCCCTCCAGGGATGGGCACTCCACCACTGCCCTGGGCAGCTGTGCCAGCCCTTTCCATGAAGAAATATTCCCGAATTTCCAATCTAAAGCTTTCCTGGCACAGGTTGAAGCCATTTCCTGTCCCTTCTCTTCCCACTGGGGTGGATGAGGAGGTGACCAAGCTGGAATCCCACAAAAACACCATGAACTTTACTCTATATTAATATTTATGGCTTTCACATACAGGCCTGCAACGATACCATTTTCTGAACCAAAAAACCCAACTGCTGCAGGCACAGCAGCATTTCCCACATTTTCCTTACTCACAAAAGCACTGTGTGATGATACAGCCTGGTAAAACAAGAAGGAAAAAATAGTAACAACTCTCCCGGGAGAAGAGGCAGGGAGAAAAGCAAGGCTGAACAAGGAAGGACAACCACGTGCTACAAAAGAAGCCTCTTGTTGATAAAAGTGGAAAGGAAAAGATCCAGGGAGAGACAAACTGATATTATTACACAGCTCTGCTGTAGGGCAGCTGCTGCCCCTCCTGGAAATAAAATAGTTAGTGTTTTTAAAAGCACACAGGGATACAGCACATTTATCAACTTAGATCCTACTGCATCCAGGCTTTATTCCCTGCATTTGGCCTCTGCTGCCAAGGAAATAGCAAAGGGACAAGGGGACTGGCCTCAAGCTGTGCCAGGGGAGGCTCAGGCTGGACATCAGGAGGAATTTCTCTGTGGAAAGGGTGATTTGACATTGGCAGGGGCTGCCCGGGGAGTTTGGAGTGCCCATCCCTGCAGGTGTCCAAGGAATTCCTGGAGGTGGCACTCAGTGCTCTGGGCTGGGGACAAGGTGGGCATGGGGCACAGCTTGGACTCAGTGATCCTTTTCCAAGCTCAATGATTCCATGATTTTATTCTGAATGGCTCAGACACTGCAGGTTTAACTCCATGCACTGATTTTTTCCTGTAGTTTATTACTACTCTGGGATACCTTCCACTACCCCAGGGTGCTCCAAGCCCCATCCAGCCAGGCCATGAACACTTCCAGGGATGAGGCAGCTGCAGATTCCCTGTCCAAGGAGACAAAGCACCTGGAGTGTAAATGCAATTCCACAGGGATCAGCTCAGGAATCAGCTCAGCCTGTGACACCTCTGGACAGCTCCTCCCGGGATCACCGTGGCTGCTCCTCACACAGCCCGAGGAGGTGCCATGAGGACAGCCCAGCTCCCCAAAACGTGAATAAATGGCATTATTTCCAGGGATTAATGGATTACCACACTTGGCTAATTTCTATTTTGGCCGCAGAACTGAATCCTCATCTGACCTGACAGCTTAAGAGCGAAACCTGGGCTTTGAGAAAATAGGCCAACAAAACCTCCGTGGTGTCACGTGGCCCTGCTACAGATCTGGAGCCCTGCTCCTTTTTCCAACCATGCACCAGCTGCTTCAGAGCAGGTTAAATTGATACCCATCCTTTGCATCCTCCTAAAGCAGGAGAAAAGCAGAGAAACACCCCAGGTAACACACGGGAGAGTGGAGAGACTGTTGGGATTTCTGTTTTCCCCCCAGGCTTTTGAATCCCAGAGCCCAGGTCATGCCCCAGACTCTCAGTGCTATAAAAGTCCTATTTGCAAGGATAAGCAGCATCAATTCAGAAAACAGAATTAAAAATGAGAGACATGAAAGCATTGTCACTGCAGGCTGACAAAGCCACTGGCCACAGCAAGAGCAAGTGCCTACCCCAAAAATTGGATAGTTTAATAAAATAAACCCAAAATATTTTTCTGTTTAATAAAAACCAGAAACACCAAAAAGGGAACGAGGTGACACAGCCACCCCCTCTCCTTACTCTGCCTCTTCTTTTGCTCTTCCTGCCTTCCCTCACAAACCCCAACACACTGCTGGTCCCTGTAAAGATTCCCTGGAGATGCTGTGGCTGCCTCATCTCTGGAGGTGCCCAAGGCCAGGCTGGACAGGGCTTGGAGCAGCCTGGGACAGTGGAACATGTCCCTGCCCTTGGCAGGGGATGGATGGAATGGGTTGGGCTTTAAGGTGCCTCCCAACCCAAAGCATTCTGTGATTCCATGATAAGAATCTCAAGGCCCAGTGCCATTTTCCAGCTGCCTGGAGGTTCTCCTACCTGGAGCAGGTGAGCTGGCACAGTGGCTCCTTCCTGGCTGCCATCCCAGGCTCCAGGAGCTGCTCTCACTTCCAGTGGGGCTGATTGCAGCTGTTCTCTTTTTCCTCAAGCTGTGGCTTCAGGAGAGCCAGGGACTGTGTCTGCTAACCCATCCCAGGAGCTGCTGGGTTACACTTTAACTGGAATTGCTCTCCCATGACCTCGCTCGTGGTTAGAGCTTTATTGCCCCATTATGTCATCAGGGGAAGCAATCAATGCTGCAGCATGCCCCAAAAAAAAACTGTTCCACTGAATTACGTGTTTACAAAAGAACTGCAAAGAGAAGTGCTCCTCCCTCTTCAAATCGACAGGGGGAAATTAGGAACTTGCATCCAGATGGAATCATGGAATCTCGGAATGGTTTGGGTTGGAGGGACCTTAAACCCATCCCATTCCACCCCTGCCATGGGCAGGGATAACTCCCATAGCCCAAGCTGCTCCAAGCCCTGTCCAACTGGAGTTGAACCCTTTGCATTTCCAAGGAAAATGAACAAACAGCTCTGGGAAGTGCTGAGTCCCACAGACCCCTCTGACCACATGTGGGCCCTCCAGCCCCATCCCATCCCCATCCCCACCTTGGGCCCCGAAGCCTGTGGAGCAGCAGGAGCTCGGATTCCTGCCCTCAGCTCAGCAGGGACACCTCACCCTCCCTGGGCCATCGGCCAGAATCAGCTTTTCACAATTCCTCCTCCTTGGGGTAACCATTCCACAGGACCTGTTACTTGGAGTTATCATTAAGCTCCAAATCCAGTTTCCAGAAGTTTGATCAAGTCCCATGTTTTGACCTGCTTGAACATCCAAAACCCAAACAGATCAAGTTTTCATTCTCTTGTTTTTGAACCTATGTAATTCTTCCTCAGAGCCTCAGGATGTCCTAAAATCCAGAGGGAAACAAAAAGGACTTGAGATATTTGTGCACATGTTCAGTGCAGCCCAGCAAGGAACTCAGGAAGGGACCTCTCCACTTGGGAAACGTTCCTCAAAATTCAGCCACATGATAAATTAGAAAATTCTCTGTGATGAGCATTAAATTTCACCACAAACCCCATAATTTTTTAATGGGACTGTTTACAGCACACTCTGTAATTGTACAAATAAAAACCAAGCAAGCTTTGTTTCCAACCTCTTCAGAAATAACAAAAGAATGGAAGGGATAAATATCTAATTTTTAAATAATCTATAATTTAATATAACCGCCCATAGAATTATATCTGACTGTAAAGATTCCTCATGTATTCCATACAAATACCCTTAGTAAAGATCATTTCAAAGAGATGGCAATAATTAGATTAAAAAATTACAAATCAGAAGAATCATTTACACGTAAGAGACCGAGAGAGGCAAAGCACCAATTAACCGAATAAAATCAATTTCCATGTGGAATAATCAAGCTTGATAGACTGTCTTACTTATTTAGTCACTTTGTGTCTAATTCAGGTGGACAAATTACTATATTTGCTTTGATTTCCATGGAAGAGGAGGTCAGCAGATGTGGCAAATCCATTATTTGTTCCAAAAAAAATGATGTTTAAAGAGAAGTACCTAAATATGGGCAAGAATTACCATCTTTGGAATACCAATTTTTAAATTCTACCCAGTTCAGCTGGTTCTGTGTGTCTTTCCCAGTCTCCAAACCCAGCCTATCATGGAGAACACGAGTTCCAATCCATTTCAATTAGCAGGGCTGGGATCTCCCGGGAATATAAATCAGGGCTTGTCAGCAGCAGATTAAGCACTGCGTTAACAGGGCTGCTGCAGCCAGGATTAAGTGACAGTGGTGACACTGGGGCTGACGTGTCACCCTTACAAAGTGACATTTCCCACTTGAAAAGTGCTTGGGGGAATTTTTCCATCAAGGGGATTCTACAGATGCACCCAGGACTGGGTGGGCTGGACCTTCAAAGGTCCAAATTCCAACCCCAATTATTCCATGGTCACCAGGAGGCAGCAGCACTGAGTGGGACAGGGATCCCTTTTCTTCTGTCTCCCAGGGTTCTTTGGCACCACTGCTCACCAGGGTCACTCAAAGCAGTTGTGTCGATATTATGTGGGATAAACTGAATTAAAACCAGGACTGGCTTAGGTGTTTTTAAAATCAGGAGCATCATGAACTCAGCAGCCTTAATTTGGGAAATATCTACACTGCCTGCTCGAGTATTGCACATATGGCTTATCTGCAGCCCCACAGCTCTGGGAATGAATGGGGAAAAAAAAAAAAAAGAGAAAATTTCTTTTCCATGCTTGAGTGGCTCTGAATGAAGCAATGCAAGGGCTGTCAAGATATTGGGATGTCATATCTAAAACTACACAGGTTAGCCTTGGAACAGGCAGCTGTCAGATCAAAACACTCGGTCACAGAATCACAGAAACTTTTAGGTTGGAAAAGCTCTCTGAGACTGAGTCCAACAATTCCCCAGCACTGCCAAGGCCACCACTGCCCCATGTCCCCAAGTGTCACATCCATAGTGCTTGGAAATCCCTCCAGGGATGGGCACTCCAAATCTCCCTGGGCAGTTCCACTCCCTGAGCTCCCTTTCCATGGGGAAATTCCTGCTGATGTCCACCCTGAGCCTGCCCTGGCCCAGCCTGAGGCTGTTCCCTCTCCTCCTGTCCCTGTTCCCTGCGAGCAGAGCCTGACCCCCCCCGGCTGCCCCCTCCTGTCAGGGAGTTGTGCAGAGCCACAAGGTCCCCCCTGAGCCTCCTTTGCTCCAGCCTGAGCTCCTTTCCCAGCTCCCTCAGGAATTCTCCAGCCCCTTCCCAGCTCCGTTCCCTGCCCTGGACACCTCCAGCCCCTCCAGGGCTCTCCTGTTGGAAGGGACCCCAAACTGACCCCAGATTTCCAGGTGTGGCCTCTCCAGTATCCAGCACAGGGTTACCAGCACATGAAAAAATGGGAGGAACTACTTCAAAGAGAGAGAGATAGAGATGAAAAACATTTTCAATTCAAAGTTCTATTTTCACACTGCAATAAAAGAGGTCAGGATGCCTAATGCATTCTCTCACAGATGAGCATTTACCCTCAAACACTTTTTGGCCTCTTTAGCCATTTTTTGCACTTTCCTGACCAGCTTTTGCAGGAAATATCCTTCAAAACTCAGCAGGTGCATTTCTGAAGTGATCATACAGTTCCAAAGTCAACACAGTAAGGACATTATTTCACTATTTCTTACTTGATATATAGAAAATTGTTTAAATATTCTAAAAGAATCTTAACAAATTTCCTGTAGTTCCTTCTGTTATGAAAAACATCCCCAAACACACATAAGTAGGTTAATTTAAAGTCCCCTAATCATATATTTTTTAAAGATTCATTTGTGTTATGTCATGAACTGAGGCTTTAATCATTAAGGAGGGAGATAAAATAACTCCCACCTAAAGGTAAGTGTAAAGTCCCATGATTTCAGTGCAATTAATTAACTGAGTCATGTTTTATTTAGGTGCTTACACAAGTGCAAGAGGATTAATTCTAAATAAAACCAACAGAGCTGTAAAATGCTCATTTGGAAGAAGGTCCTTGACAAGTCGCCAAGGCCAATCCTTTGCCACAGGCTGGGCCTGTCCTGTTCCTGCCAGGTTAGTCTGAATCTGAGATTTGGCTCATCCAAATCTCCAGTTCTTCAGCATCCCTGTCGTGGGCTGGTCTCTGCCCCCTCACACAACACCTCCAGCCCCTCACAACCTCCCCAAGCCAGGGATGTTCCCAGATCAGAACTTCACAGAGGCCACCCCAGTTGGAAACACCCAACTCCATTTCCAAGCCAGTTTGTCCTTCCCTTGTCTCAGCCCACATCCCATCCCTGTTAGCACCTGGCTCTGGCAGCTTTGCTTGCCTGTTCCCAGCTCATCTCAGGCAGGGCAGGAGCCTTTCCACCATCCTTTGCCGATGAGGAGAGCAAATCCAGCACTTTTCCATCTGTTCCCTCACCCACCTTCAGCAGTCACACACGGAGCCCTTCAGAGCATTCCCCTCAGGGACACAGAGCCCAGCCGTGCTCGGCCATCCCGTGAAGGTGCAGCTGCAAAGCAGCACAACACCAGCTCCACACCACCAGAAGTCTTTTCAGAAACCACAAAATTCACGAGAAGCCGATTCTTCTCTTTTCAGCCCCAGACAGAATTTCCTTCGTGCCTTTACCGCAGTGCCCAGCTGTGCCTCAGCCAGCAAACTGCAGCTCTGAGGGGACAGCTCCTCGCTGCAGTCACAGCCTTGCCCCAAAATGCCAGCTCTGAGTCCAAATCCCACTGCACAGCTTCAGCCAGAACAGGCAGAACCTGGAAAGGAGGACAGCAATCGTGGAGCTGGATGCCACCATCCCTCCACGCCACTGCAGTGTGCCACCCCTCTAACCTCACCTTGCCCCTGTCCGCGCTCGGTGTCACCAGCAGGTGACTCCACACACCGGTGCCCTTCTCAGCCAGCAGCTCCCATGCAGAGCACCAAACCTGCTCCAAAAGTATTCCTGCAGCTAAAGGATGTTTTCCTGAGCTCCAGGAAGAGCTGAATTAGCTGCCTGCAGTACTTAAATCCCCATATTTCCGCAGGTTCGTGTAATCAATCCCCTGAGGTGAGTCTCTGTTGTATGACATTTTTGCAGGAAGAATTGACTCTTTTCAGTTTGTGGGGTATTTTTACTTCTCCCCTGCAGTTGGGCTTGGACTTATTCCCTTTTTTTCAGGCCTCTTTCACCATTTCCTCATCGCTGACATTCGGGGTTGCGGCAGCAGCAGTTCTGCAATGCAGGGCTGAGTGCATGCAATTAAGAACTTGCTCTCAATTAGCAAAACGACTTGGGGAGAGCCAGTGACACCTCCTGTACCTACTGCTGATGTGTGAAAGAGTTAACAGAACCTTTCATTAGCGCTATCAGCAGCCAGCCACGCAGTTTTATATATAGAAAAGCTTATCATGAGTGAGGAGCCAGCCCGCCCTGGTCCCCTTCCCCAGCAGCATTTGAGGAACATCTGACTAAGCCCAGCTTTTGGAGCCTACAAAGAGGAGCCAATCTATTCAAAGAGAGTGTGGGAGAAAAGGCCTCGGCTGATTTTGGGCAGAGGAGGTTTATAAATTGCCTGGGCTTTTGCTGGTAACCCCAGCTTGCCCTGTCAATCCCCAGCCAGAATCACTGGGAATTCTGGATCAGAGGCAAAAGCCTTTTAAAAGACGCTTGAAAGTTTCGAGACAGAGGCTGAGCACGGACAAAATCACATCCAGAGGATGAGTTCCAGCTCTGAAGGGAGAAAATGTGTGGAGCTGCTCCCAGCAGTCGGTGACAGGGCCAGCGGTGGCAGAGCAGGATGTCAGTGCTGAGTCAGCAGGAAGCCCCACGCTCTGGCTCTGGCCACTGTCACTGTCACTGTCCCCACAGAGAGAGGAAGTGGCCCCGGGGCTGGCAGTGGCAGCTGTGACACCAAACCACGGCTGCCACCTCCATGGCCCCGCCCTGTCACCGTCCCCAGGGTGTCTCACACAGCCCCAGGGGTTAAGGGATGCTCAGTGCCCAGCCCCAGGGTGTCTCACACAGCCCCATTAAGGGATGCTCAGTGCCCAGCCCCAGGGTGTCTCACACAGCCCTGGTTAATGGATGCCCAGTGCCAGCCCCAGGGTGTCCCACACAGCCCCAGGGGTTAAGGGATGCCCATGCCCAGCCTCAGGGTGTCTCACACAGCCCCAGGGGTTAAGGAATGCCCATGGCCAGCCTCAGGGTGTCTCACACAGCCCCAGGGGTTAAGGGATGCCCATGCCCAGCCCCAGGGTGTCTCACACAGCCCTGGTTAAGGGATGCCCATGCCCAGCCCCAGGGTGTCTCACACAGCCCTGGTTAAGGGATGCCCAGTGCCCAGTTGGGGGATTGAGCCACAAGACTGAGCTAAGGTGAAGGCACTGAGGGGTTTTATGGGGAAAATGAAGGAAAATCTCTATTTTCTACGTACTTGTTGGGTTATTTTCTAAGTGCTTGTTGTCTATCAGGTCTATGCCACAGCTGTTCTGCACCTCTGTTCCACATCCAAATGTGTCTCTCGCTGCACATTCACTGTCCATCCTCTTTGGTCTCATTTTAGTTAAGAAAGGTCTCTGCATCAAGGCTCTATTTTGAATTATTTACTATTTCACCTGCAAGCTCAGCAAAGGACTGAGGTCATTAACACAGAAACACGGAGAAGGAAAAAAGACTCATCAGACTAATCAGGGCACTAATCAAACAATTCAGCATTGGCCAGCAACAAAGCTCCTGGATTTCCTTAGGAAATCTTAGAGGAACAAACATTTCAGATCAAACCCACTTTGAGTGGTTTTAACATTTCAGTGATATCGTTCATAATGCTGAACTACTACCCATACCCCAAATTAATGACATTTTACTGCACAGGGATGGGGAACCTTTCAAGCCAAAGCAAAAAGTTGCAGTTCCATTTTCCAAGTTTCCAGCACCCCCCTGTCCCAATGGGCCTGTGACTGAAGTCCCAAATTAGGGTCACCTTTCCCTGTGCACTGTCAGCAAATCAATCTGGGCTGCTTTTCAAGCAGGGCTCACACATAAATCAGGCAGTCTGCCATTGATTCGCACGAGCAACCCTTGAGCAGTGGACTGAAACACCAATAAAATCTTACAATTAACTCGAGAAGTTGCCTTTGGTTCCACTCCTCAGCTGCAGAAAACGTCTCCTCACACAGATGCTCCCTTGTAATGGCTCTGGAGCAGTGTTTAAAATTGCTTCTTGAACACAAAAACTAATTACAGCCAAGGGGAAATACTCACAGAAGAGTTTCATGCTGCATCATGGCCAGATTGAACACTTGTGTTTCAGCAGCAGTTTCAGTGTGGAGGAGAGAAGGGAAGGAAGGGAAAAAGCAAAAGTAGAAGTGTGGCCTGTCTGACTCTGTGGAGTCAGAAAAGGAGAAAAGGAAGGAAGGANGGGCATGGGGAATGCAAGCTGGAGTCTCATTGCTGGAATGCTTCTGCTTCCCAAATCAAACCCAGTGTGGGCTAAAGCTGCCTGGAGGAGAGAGGGAGGAAGGGAGGGAGGAAGTGAGGGAGGAAGGAAGGAAGGAAGGCTGGAAGGAAGGAAGGAAGGAAGGAAGGAAGGAAGGAAGGAAGGAAGGAAGGAAGGAAGGTTGGTTTTAAAGTTTTCAGCACAGCAGGTTGGAAACCTTACAGGTGTATCCCAAGTCTGGCACCACAGAGCTCTGCACCACAAAAAGCCAAATCCAAACAACGAAAGGAATGCTCAGGTTGAATGATGGATTTAAGTGTGCATGGGAAGCTTTTGGTGGCAGCACCAGTCACTGTTACATGTGCAGAGGCACCAGCTCACTCCTGACCCTCCTGATTGCCCAACTCTAATTTGAGCTGAGCTCCTCCACAGCAGGTCCTTGGAGATCCAGAACCCCACAGCCCCTCCAGGCAGGAAACAGCACCAGGGCCACCCTTCAGGGATGAGACCTGGGAAGGAAACTTAAGCAGCAGAGCCTTTGGCACATTTTTCAGAGTCAAATCCATTGCTTGGCCAAATTTAAAGACAGAAGGATGTATTCAGTGCTGAAGATGGAAAAGGAGAGTGACAATATGGAAGTTAACAGTGAAGGTTCTCCTTGGCTGGTCTGCTCACTGGTGGGATGGGTCAGGAGGTCCAGCCCCAGCACAGAGCTGCTCAGATCTGCAGCTTCAGGGAACCCAGCCATCCCCCTCTCCTCCTCCCTGCTTCGTGTCCCCCACAGAGTTAACATGTCTGATGTGTCCCTTGAGTAGAAAAAGTTCTTGCTTTTAACCTTTCAGCTGCTTCCCAAGATTTTTAGCAGTTTAATTGGAGAAGCAGTGATGGCACTGCTGTTTCACAGTTTCCAATTCCTCTCCTCACCTCTGCAGTGGCTGAGACTCTCCCCCCAGCAGCTTCCCTGGGCGTGGAGCTGCCAAGACTGAGAGGAAAAAACTTTTCTGTGATGAGGTGGTGAGGCTCTGGCACAGGTTGCCCAGAGCAGCTGTGGCTGCCCTTGGATCCCTGGCAGTACCCAAGGCCAGGCTGGACAGGGCTTGGAGCAGGTGACGTGATGCTCTCAAAGCCTTTCCCAATGGAAATGTCCCTGCTCATTGTGGGGGCTGGCTTAGGTGGCCTTTAAAGGTCCCTTCCAGCCCAAACCGTTCCCTGTTTGTGTGGATGCTCCCAGCACACACAGCAGGGCTGGATCAGCTGCTCTAGAGCACAAAGGGTTTGCCAGCACGAGGCTTTGCACTGTTCTCATTCCTTTTGTCTCCTACACCCAGCTTGTTCCCACGACGCCAACACACCCGTACATCACCCTGCAAACGAGGGGGAGCAGCAAGGAAAACTCACTTTTCCCTGAAATCTGAACCAGTTTCATGATCAAACTCACAGGCACAGCCCAACTGATGGCTGAGACAGCAAAACAGGGGTGCCAAAACAGGGCTGGGCAAGGGACTGCAGAGCAGCAGCAGTGACAACAGGGCAGGACCCTCCCCTGGGGTCTGAGGCTGGACAGCAGTGTCACACCTCTGCTTCCAGGGACTGTCCTTTCACAGCCTCCTTGGCAGAGCTGCTGCAGCTCTGTCAGATGACACCTTGTTGGATGTCACACAGACAGACAGGATGTTCTCTTCCAGCTGAAATAATGCCTTACAGACTTGACTCCTTAAGGCCTCCACCCCAGGCTCTCCTCTTTTTTTAAGCTCAGAGTATTTTCCACAGCCATGCTCAATCTTCTCCTCCACCCTCCATCCATGACCTGGCCCATGTGGACTCTCCTGTCAGCACAAGGATCCACCTCCCGAGCTGCCAACCACTCAGGAGGAGCTGGCACCTGATGCCTTAGGTTTTAACTTTTATATTTTCCAATCCTGCAGTGCCCAGTGTCACTCTGAAGTTTCCTGTAGCTCGTTAAGTGCTGTCCTCTTATGCTAAAATAAACATAACAGCTCGCTCTCCAAGGACACCCAGACCAAGAACTGTAAACCATCATCTTAGAAAGAAGGGAGCAAGCTTGGAAAAATTCCATCCTTGCCTGGGTTCTGCTTGGTGAATTGATGCTGATTTGAAGCATCACACTTCAAAATGTGAAGAACTCGGGAGCTGTCATTGTCCATTTTGGAATCCACTGAGGCAAGAGCCTCTAAAACCCAAAAGTGTACCTCTGAAGGCCTTTCAAATAAATCCCACCTTTTCTCCTTTATTCCTGTCTATCTCTAGGTAGCCATTTAAGGCATCACACCAAACACTCCCCACAGGCAGGAACCCAAACCACCCCAGAGAACTCCCCTCTCTGGAGGTGTTCAGACACAGCTCCCTCACCCTGAGCCAGCTGCATCCACACACCAACAAAAACATGAACCAGAATCTTTCCAAACACAATAAAAGTCACTTTGGGGATTATTTTTGAAGCCAACCCAACAGCATTTCTTGATGTTCAGACTAAGCCACTGATCACGTGAGGTGAGCACAGGACCTGCTCACTCTGTACATCCCAGGGGCTCTCAGGAAGCATCAGCTTCAAACCAGCTCACGCTGAAGTTTACACCAGGAAAAAATCCACAGTCTTTGAAGCCTTTTTCCCCCAGCAGCTTCCTCTTAGGAAATGTGTATTTATTGATGTGTATTTTCAAATGTGTACAATTCTCTCTCCGAATTTTTACAAAGCAACACTAAAACTCCAGCTAACAAAAGCTACTCCAGAACATTAATCCCCCACGAAGTCTCCTGAGAGCAGCAGCAGTCACAGCAGCAATGTTCCTGACACCACAGCCACGTGCTCCTGGTGCAATCCTGGCTTTTCCAAGCCCTTCCCATTGACCAGCAGGGAAATTAAACGAGTACAAAACAATTACAAACCTAACGAAGCAAACGCTGCCAGATGTTGAACTTAGGCCCCAGATAATTCCAGGGAACACCTGTTCCCTGCCTGGGGCTGCATCCCAACAGCAGCGTGTGGAAATGTGTGCAGAGATTCGAGGGAACATCTGTTTTTCCACGAGCTGCTGGCTGAGCATTCATCAGAAGGCTGATATTCCAATCATTAATTTGGAATGGCTGCTCTGGGCACAGACAGCAGCTCCCTGCTCCTGCAGCACCAGGAACAGCCTGGCCTGTGGTACAGACACAGCATCTGCCACCAGTGCTTGCTATTCCTCTTTGCCTCTGACATTCCCCAAGTTAGCAGATATGTATTTACCTCCCAGAACTACAGAATACTTCTGTATTTACCTCCCAGAACTAAACTTACGGCATCAACAGCACCAGCTTTAATTCTAAATCTGGCTCTGGGACATGAGATTTTCTCATCCATTATTAAGTCCCAGGCATGCTAATAAGGCATTTATCTCCAAAAAAGATCATTACCCATGTGGATTTCTAGGGATAGTCAAGTTCTTTACAGCCTGGAGTCTCAGGACATAAATAGAAACTGCATTTACTATTAAAATTAAACCAGCAAGCCTGGGAGTTATTGGAAAAGTAAAACCCAAGCCTGCAGCGTGGTTGTGTATCAAATCTCGGGGATGCAGGCACTGCAACCTGCCACAGAAACTGCAGGAATGCTGAGTGCCTGCATCCCTGCAATGAGTGCCTGCATCCCTGGCATTCCCTCCAGCCCAGCTTCACAAACAGTGCTTTCAAACACATGCCCTTGGTCTGCAGGAGAAAATCAAATCCCCCCTGAATAAACCATCTGCAGTGTTTCATCCATAACACAGGATTATGCTTTCCTGGCAGGGGGGAGGCTTTTCTTTGCTCAAGTCTGGAAAAGAATTTGTGTCATAAAAGAGGAACAACATCAACAACAAACTAAACCCCAAGAGGAAAATGCTGACACATGCTGGAGAAACCACTGGAGAGAAAAATGACTTTGGCAACGAGGTGTCTGTAGCAGTTGGGGGAGAATAAATGCAGCAAGAACTGCCACCCCCTCCTGTAATTCAGATTTTGAGAGCATTCATCACACCTCTGGAGGACCGCAGTCAATTTTCCATCATTTCAGCTCAGATCAGTCTTGAGCTGGGAAAATTCAAGAAACCCCAAAAAAAACAGTGTCAGTCTGAGCTGAGTCTTTGGAATACCTTTCAAAGTCTGAAGACTTCTCAAACTTTAAGCTTGCCCCAGATTTGGAGAAATGGAAGGATATTGAAGGAGAAAATCAAATTACTGTCATCATTTCGGAGCTGAATCCTACTTAAGATGTGTGATATTGAGAGACCAAGCAGCCAAAAATCAGCTGGAAAATGAAGGAGTGAGGGGCAGGGCAGGAAGGCATGACTTAAATGTTGGAATCTCCATTTAAAACACCTGCATTCCATTCAAAATTAATCATGGTGGCCACATTCTCCAAGTTAAATGTTGGAAACATTTAAAACACCTGCACTCCATTCACTCTTTAGCATAAACTGCATGATACAGACAATAAGCTTTAAAAATAGTTTTATATTCAGCTTCGAAAAAATGATAAAGCATTTCTCAGGTTTTAGCTGGTGCCACTCCTGGCACAATTAAGCTGAAAATTGGAGCTGAAAGCTTAAAAATGATGCTCGGTATCACCTGGAAATTACATGGCAGCTGAACACCATTCCAGATAAATGATTCTGACACCAAAGATAGAGCTGGGCTAAAATCTACCAAAAAAGATAACGATGCCTGATGGCTGCACTGATAACAGACACTGCACAAAGCACTGACAGCTACACCACCAGAGGTGTCCTGTCCCTGTGCCCACCTCACCTCCCATCCATCACCAGCTCTTTTACAGCCCTACAAACTCAGGGATTCATGTTCATTCCTTGAAGCAATGACATTCACATTGCAAAGGCTTCTGATGAGCTCTAAAAAATGATCTGTCACCTCTTCAGATCCTACCTGGAAGCTCAGGCTTTTCCCACTGTTTCACCACAGCCAGCTCAGGTTTCCCAGTGCCAGAGGGCAGGGATGGGTGGGATATTGGGCAGGAATTGTTCCCTGGGAGGGAGGGCAGGCCCTGGCACAGGGTGCCCAGAGCAGCTGTGGCTGCCCCTGGATCCCTGGCAGTGCCCAAGGCCAGGCTGGACATTGGGGCTGGGAGCAGCCTGGCACAGTGGGAGGTGTCCCTGCCATGGCAGGGGTGGCACTGGATGATTTTAAGGTCATTTCCAACCCAAACCATCCTGGGATTTTATGGTTCTTTGAGGTGAAATCCAAACTCTGAGAATTTCCCATGCACAGCCCCTCCATTCCCTCACCCAGTTTATGCGTATGTCCCAGGAGAACCTGGATTAAGCCTCAGCCTGAAGATGCCCTGATTGAATGGGAAGAATTCATGTGGGGGATAAAAATCCCCCAACCAAAGAGATCAAACTCCCCAATAAAAGAACACATACCCCAACAAGCCATTAACCACCTCCCTTGTTCTTTGTTCAGGACCACGTAACTAATCCAGCTAGAAATACAATAAATTACAATGGCAACACATCCAAAATACAGACTGGAAATCTGGGAAACGTGGCAAAGACCATCAAAATGAGATGTAAAAAACCCCAAACAGACAAAAACTGAAAAAAACCAATTACTTTGCCAGTGATTCCTCTTGCCCCACGGAGTTCCTTGGTGTCAATTCCCAACTCCCTCCACTCCAAGCCTACCCCTTCCCCTCCCAGGCCCCCCTGTGCAAACCTCGTCTCTGCCGACCCTGGGCTGAGCTCTCTTGGCCTCTGCCCTTGCAGGGCAGCACTCTTCTCACAAATAATCCTTGCAGTTTCATGCTTTTTTATTATTCTAGTACAGGAAATGGCTCAAAACAAAACTGAAGGCTTCCAGTGATATTTTTTGTTTAGTTCACCACCAAGCACATTCACTGCTCTGGCTGGGTAAGAGAATCGTAGTAATATCGATCAGAAGCTTCTAAAACACTACAGAATTGCCTTTTTTCCCCCCATATTAAAAGGTCTCTCTGTTTTGGTGATTATATTTGATACAGAGATACGACAGCCATCCCATTATTTTTCTGATTTCAAGACTTTCTGGAGCAACAGCTCATCAGGCTCTCCGACAACGGCGGCTGAAAAAAACCCTTTAATTTCCACATCGAGCCCCTGCTGAGGAATGTGGTGTTGCACATGCACTCCCAGCAGAGGTACAGCCATCCTCTTCAAAGCCCAGGCTGGTGAAAAAGGGAATTTCCCTTCAGAATAAACCCTGGCGTGGCATTTCCATTATCCTCTTGGCATGAAAAGCAGGATCAAAGTGATGAAACACATCCAGAGCCACACAGAGGCCCTGAGCATATGTAAGGTGCCATCTCATTTTGATGTTGTTTGAGAAATAATAATCCAAAGCTATTTTCTTAGTAATTAAAAAAGCTGGGAGACCAATGACTTAGGGCTGCTGTTCTCAAGCAAGACCTACCTGATAATAAATACCAAATTAAAGCATTTTAATGTCTTTTTGAAATGAATTGTGAGGAACAAGTGTCCCAGGCCAGGCTGGAATAGAGGAAGGGTTCCCTGTCTGTGGCAGGAGGTGGCACTGGATAATCTTTAAGCTCCTTCCCAACCCAAACCATTCCATGATTCTAAGCAAAAATTCCAAGTGTGTAATAATGCTCCTGCCCATCCTACACTGAGTATCTGAAGTGAAGAGTGGAAACCTTAAACTCTGTTATTTAGAAAAATATTTCCATTCTCAGCTGGGAGATAAACACAGAAAAATTCATTTGCCTTCCATAATTAAATTGCCCCCCATAATTAAATGCTGCACACTTCAGGCAGAAAAAGGTTGAAGGACCAAGAAACACACAGAGAATTCTTCCCTAACTTCTGTCTAATGTCTGGTTTTTCCTTCTGAATGAAAACATAAATTTCCTTGCTGGAACATGATTAAACTTTGGTTTTTTCCTATCTGAAAACTCAGTAATCACCACCTGAGCACGCCAGCTGTCAATGACAACAGCCTCAGGCTCTGATCTGCAGGAACTGAACAATTAGTAATTAATTAGAACAAAGCTGAGTAGTACAACACAAGCTGGATTGTCAGCTAGAGTTATTAGAGTTGCAGAATTAGGGTTGGGACTCCTGCTGCGAGTGAGCACAGCAAGCTCATGGTTTCTTCAGCAAGTTCCCAGAAAACTTCCCTTAAAAATGTGGTTTTTTCCTTTTTCTCCTTGAAGCATCAGGACAGAATTCCTGTCTCCAAAAATACACCTCCTCTTCACACCTCTGCAGGATGAGTGGCAGAGTTTCTGCCCTGCCCAGTCCTCTGGCCTTTCCACTCAGTTCTCTCCAACAAATAAAAGTTCTCCCGCCTCCAAAATAGACCTCTGATCATCCTTGATATCTGGAAAATTGTTCACAGGGAGTAAAAGTGGATGAAATGATTCTTTAATTTGTTTTTCATCCTCACAAATTCTTTACTAACAACACCCTAAAGCCTGTGTGACAAAGTGTTCTTCACGCTCAGGGAAGGGACAGGCGAGGACAGTCCCCAACTGAAATCCCAATTTTTGGGTGCTGTGATTGTGCAGAAGAAACGAGGCCTTTGCAAACACACCCAGCACTGCTCTGCCTCCCCTTCCAGAGAACTCCCTGATCACCACTCCTGCTCCTAAGCACAAGCAGCAGCCTCGGGGCTCCCTGGGGATGGGCAGGTGACAGGAGCAGTGCAGAGAGAGGTTGGCAGGCAGCTGCAAGGGAGTTCAAGCGGAAAAAAACTAAAATACACCCCAGAGAGGATGTCTGCAGCCACTTTAGTGCATTAGAGGTGCCACTTACAAACGTGAGAGCAGCAGAAAACAAAAAGTCTCTGTTCACAGTGTGTAGAAATTATTGACAGCATGGCATGAGTAAAGAAAAAGTGTTCCTGTACGTGGTGCTTCTGAGCCTTAGTTAAAGTCAAAAAATCCCCAAAATATTAATGAAAAACTAATGAAAAGTGTGATATCAGTCCCACATCAGATCTGCTCCATACCTTCACACTAATCCACACTAAAACATCCAAACAATCAAACCAGTGATTAACTGAAACTGTGCCATAAACACAGAATAAAGCAGGAAAAATTAACTGAAACTGTGCCATAAACACTAAATAAAGAGGAAAAATCCGTGCCAATCTGTTGGGTGTTGTAACCTTAGAGATCTCCAAACCTGCAGCTCTCATTTAGAGGACTAAGATAAGGATTTAAACCCCCCTTTAATGGAGTAGTTCTCAGATAAACATGTATTTAGGTCAATGACTTCCCAGCCTTCCCAAAAACTGTGCCACTCACTCCAAACACAGCAATGTGAGGTGGAGCTGCTGCATCTTTGGAGAATTTGGATCATCAGATCAGGCAGCCAAGGGCAGGGCTGGTTTAGTTCTGATGGCTCCGCTAAATAATTGCAGCAGGATTTTTCTTTCTTCAGTGACACCGAAATGTAAACAGCAACCTCCAGTGCTGAAATTGGTTTTCTGGTCAGCTTTGGGATTTGGAGAAAACCTTCNCTTGTCCAATCACTACAGTTCCTGATGAAAAGTCTCTCCCTGACTTTGTATTCCTTCCTTGCTGGAAGGTGCTGTGATGTCTCCACACACTCTTCTCTTCCCCACGCTGACCACAACAATCCACATTGCTCACTGCTGCTCAGAGGTGCCCATTTGTGCCATAAATGTTGTATTTGGGAGATCTGATTTCACAGCTGTGGAAATCCCACTGCACACTGTCCCATAAAACTGAAAGTAAGCCAATTTTTATTTGGTGATAAGCATAATACACACAAGAGAAGCAAGGCAGCAATGAAAGATGGGCAAGAGGAAGAGAT